>CM023826.1:7872500-8297500 GCA_013266295.2 Branchiostoma floridae x Branchiostoma japonicum
TTTAAAGTTAAAACTTTTGTTCCAACACAAAGAATTTGTTCTCACCTAGAGCTTTCGACCAGTCACTCTGGTCTTCTTCAATAGACTGACCCAGCGAGACTTGTCACGTAGCTTCTCTAAAGTGTGACGTCAACACTGGGTCAACTGGCCATGGATCTCACTAGGTTAGTCTGTTGAAGAAGACCAGAGTGACTGGTCGAAAGCTCTAGGTGAGAACAATCCTTTGTTGGAACTAAAGTTTTAGCTTTTAACTTGGATATATCGGATTGTAAAAATTCAGAAAATATTGTCGCATAGATGACGAACGCGTAGTTCAGAAAGTAAAGACTGTTGCGGTAGTGTTTGGTACGGTGATGTTACTGGCGTTGCAGACCGGCCAGCTCGGTACCCACTCTGGGAACGAGTTGACGTTGTAGACTGGGACGCCCAGGGTGTTGATGAAGACCAACAGAACCAAGAGACAGGAGATGTTCATAGCGAGACCCGCTTTTGCCTGTGCGTAAAATACAACACAAGAAGGTAAAGGCACAACATGTGAGGCCCTCGTTACACATAGCCTCCCGAACACTGCCGAACTCCCCCAACCATGGTTAGGAGTAGGTCGGGAGCAAGGTCGGCTGTGGTTGGCTGTGTTCGAGGCTACTGTACGGCTGCGCCGGCCCAATGTTTCAAAATGTTTAAAACATTCGGGTGTGCACGGGAGGTTCGGTCATGGTTTGCTGGTGGTTGGCTGGTGTTCGGGAGTAGGTCGGGGCGTGGTTGGCAGTCAAATTTGACTCAATTTTAACTCAAATTTAATTCGATTCGTATGCGTGGTCTAAATGTGGTCAGACTGCTCACTAACCTCAGCCAACCTTGGTTGGCTGGTGTTCGGGGGAAGGTTCTGAACGTGTCAACGGGTAATACAGACATGCCTCAAAACACTGTATTCAATCTACTCACCATGTCCGGCACCGTCAGTTTCCCGTAGCCGAAGACGATGGCGTTTGGCGGCGTTGCCACGGGCAACATGAAGGCGAAGGAAGCCGCAATGCCTGCTGGGACCATCAGGAAGTATGGGTTCACACAGAGTGCTTCGGCCTGAAGAGAGAACAGTGTAAGAGATAGCTCACAAATGGCGAAATTTCATGAACGAACAAATATTCAAAGAATACCACTCAAGAGATTTAAAATAAAAAAAGACGCTACCATTTTAGACTGATCTTTCACCCTCCCCCGATTGCCTCCAAGAAACAAGTCATAGTTATCACTATTAAAAGCCCCTGTCACACATTCAGAACCGAACACCGACCCACCAGGGTTGGCTGGAGTTCGGGAGCGCTCTGACCAAATTTAGGCTAATCCTACCTTTCTATGCGAATCAAATCGAATTTGAGTTACATTTGAGTCAAATATGACTGCCAAGCACGCCCGGACCACTTCTCCCGAACACCAGCCAACCTCCCGTCCACTTCCGAATGTTTTTAACATTTTGAAATATTCGGCCAGCCGACCTTGCTCCCGACCGACTACTAACCATGGTTGGGGGGAGTTCGGCAGTGTTCGGGAGACCATATTCGGCTATGTGTGACAGGGGTTTTAACAAGAACACTTTTCTTCATTAGAAACCAAGCCTAACACCCTTTGTGACATGGCTCTACTTTCTCTACATTTCAAAGCCTTACGTTTAAAATACATCTTTACAAATGCTTATACAATTGCAATGCTCTTCTTACCATTTTTGCTAAGATAGGCAGGAATATGCTGGCGGAAGCTGTGTTGCTTGCGACCTCCGTGAACAGTGCAATAAAGACGCAGACCAGGACACAGATGGCCCAACCTGGCACCCCCTCCAGCCGAGTGAACTGTTCCGCCAGCCAGGTGGACAAACCTGACACCTAGTCAAACGGGACCGTATGAAGCTCCAAGCAGATGTTGGAGTGGAAAATTATTTTCTAGATCTGTCTAGCTGCCATCTCATCCTAACATCTGCTTTGAGATTATGACAATATGCGTAATGACACTGATTCTGAATGTAGAAGCCTTGTTTCATCCAAATTCGGTCATACGCATAATCAATATCATCGGAAAGAAAAAATAAGCAACAGCTAGACTTTTATTGAAAGTATATATGACGCACAAAAATTGTTCTCTTACCCCAACCCCATCGGCAAGTGCGAAGCCACCCCCTAGCAAAAGTAGAACGTTCCACGGCATTTTTTCGTGGACAGACCGCCAGTCTAGTAAAGCTGGTACGGGGCCGGGGCTGGCTTTGTCTGTGGTAGAAACAAAATGCAATCTTCCAGCACGAAGACAATGTACAATCCAAAATTGCCTTTAAAAAAATTGTGGCAAGTAAGCAAAGTTACGTGACATGGACGCCACCTACCGGATTCTCTTTTGCAACACAGGAACCTCGGTGGCTTGGATGGAAAGAAAAACAGCGCGAAGGACACAATAACTGCCGGCGTACTGTCTGTCACGTATCTATATGTACAACAAGAAAACATCAACATGGCAGATAGATCAACAAATGCGTTCAAAGGCCTCTGTCCACATGGTAAACAAAATACAGACATTTTGATTTTATATTAAAATGTTTGCTGATACGTAGTATGTTGATATGATTTCTCTCTACCAAATAGTGATCTATGTGTTGTCGTAGGGCGTTTTAACAGTTTGTAAGATGATATTTTTCTCGACCACCTTGATTTATAAAGAAAGGACGACAAAATTTTTACCCTTACGGACTCTGTACAAACTGCAGGCAACAACATGAATGTTATGAAGATATTTCTGAGGCGTACTTTTTTCTGAAGAAGTAGGTCCATCCAGCAACCCTGCCGTTTTCCAGCTTGACGAAGCTGAGATCTCTGAAGAACCAGAGAAGGACGAGCAAGATGAAATGGAACAGGACGGCTTTCTCTGCAAACCTGGAAAGAGCAGTAAGCAGTAACACACTTTAAATTTGCATTATGTAACATTAGGCCGATACAAAAAGTCAATTTTCTGGCCATTTCTTTACAAAGTAAATTAAATCAACCCTACTCCATTGCAAATGAGTGACATTCAGAAAGTGGAGGTGCCAAAATATTACACCATACGAGTGTGTTTAAACGCTGTCAACCATGTTTGTTTACATTCTGGTATAGGACGCCGTTTTAAAGGGTGGGCTGTTTTACAGCCAACCATAAATATCAGAAATGTGAAATAATAGCACAAATATGTTGAAAAGTGGAAGTAAATAACAATCACATGAAGATTTTTTCAATTAAATTATTTCAAATTTTGGTGAAAAAATGTTATACAATTCCCCTTTAACAATGACATGTACGAGTCTTTCTTCTCATTTTTCTTGGCGTTCATTGTAAAACTGCTACAAAAGATGGACACACACACAGAAAGTACGTTAACTGATCCATAAACATCAGCCTAAACAAGATGTCTATATTCCAAGCTAACACTCACGTCATGTTTCCAAGATCGTTATAAGCTTTTCGGATAACTCCCTGAGCGCTGTGGTTTTTCTCTGACCGGCACCAGATTCTACATTACAATGACAGAAAAGAACATTTCGCTGCAAATATAACCATGGATTGAATGTCCAAACCACCAAACACAACAAACGTTCCAAACAGGCCACTAAAAATGATGATTCCCCCCCCCTATATTTTTGAAATACCTATAATTTATTCAACACTCGTCCTTTAAACACAAACAGGCAAACAAAATTGAAAAAAATGTCCACAAGGTTATATCAAAAGGTAAATATTGTACTACCTGCATCCTAAAAAGATGATGATGAGCCAGGACCAGGCTAGGAGCAGACAAAGAACTGAGACCGGGAAACCGAAGAAGAACCACGTGGCAAAGTCGATCCCTGGACTGTCCGGAAACGCGCTAAAACATATCCGTATAGACATCTTTGTTGGAAATTTTCTGCAGCAATTAGCCGTAAACAAATACGAGTTTTGTATGTTCCTTTTTCGCGATAATAATTATGATCCAAAGCAGCTATATACAAGTATTTCTATTTGATAAGATGAAGATACATGCCTTGCGAAATGTGTATCTCCCAGGGCAAGACACATGAATACATTTCAGTTCAGTTCAGTTCAGTTCATCCTCTGAGGGGTGGCACGAGTACATTTAAGAGTTTTACGTGAATATGAACTCACATATCGTTACACCATGACGGTCTGTGTATCAAAACTCACATTTGCACCTGCTCGGCGACGATGATGTTTGTAGGAGTCCCGGGCAGCGTGGCGATACCTCCGATATTAGCGGCGTAGGCAACACACAACAACATGGCTTTCCTCATCTTCAGCTGACGGACTGTCTCATTTTCCGTCCCAACCGGTTTACTGTCCTACGCACACATGATAAAAAAATAGTGTCTTGAAACTTTAGCTTACCTGTTAATATTGTAATGATCGGTCACTTTTTCTTTGTTGAATAAACGTTTTGTACAATAAAAGAAAAAAAGAAGTCACGGAATAAGCCAGTTTTATCTTATAGTTGTACGGCTTGAAAGCAGATAAACTCAACGGTTACACTCGCGATAGTACGATGCTAGACTTTATTCCAACACAATGCCAATGGTACACAAGGATCAAATTTTCACTGTCGCCTTCATCAGGATAGATAATGACCAATCACCCTTGCAATCGTAAACCCGCGAGAGTTACAGTTACAGACACGATGAAGGCGACAGTGGTCCTTGAAAATTTGAACTTTGTGCACCCTTTGTGTTGGAATAAAATTCAGCATCGTACTATATATGGTTACTACCAACACAGATAAACTCCCATGGTTACACTCACCGTTTGAAGATCTATGGACAAGTGTGACTCGTCTTGAGGTCTGGTATAAAAAACGAATAACGGTTAAAGAAGATCTTGCATTCAGACTAGTCAATGAAAGATCAATACCAGTGTTCCTATTGGGCTAAACACTGCTTAGTATCATAATACGTTAACGTTTTATACATTTATATCATCCTGTCTTTATTGGAATGCTCTACACTCAACCTAGCCTAGCTTTACGGAAAGTAAGTACAAAAGTTTTACTTACTGAACAGCCACCTCCATAACCGACCCATAGGTAGCCACAGTCGACTGATGTTCATTCTCTATCGTTGGGCTTGGAACAACATGATGGTTGTTTTCAATATCTTCGTCTGTTGAAAAATTCCAGTGGTTAGTTTTTCTTCTCTTTTGAATTTCTCTTTAGAATTTGAAACTTGCCCGGATACGATAAAAAGGTCGCAAGGAAGTTTTGATGTTTTGAGATGTTCCCCATGAAAAAATGTCATTTGTCATCTTCCTGACGGTGCGTACATTTCTATTTTACCCCCTCCTCCAAGAATTTTCCTTTCTTTGAATTTATTGCTCAACATGAAAAGGTATAGGACACAGTGGTGAAAAACTCTGGCGGCTGCTATATGATATTAGCCTCAGCACAGAAAGAAAGAAAATATAACTGACAGAGAATAATACAAGTTCTATAACAAGTAACATTACAGTTTTAAGGTTGGGCAGCCCTAAATGCAAAGACAACATGTAAAACTAGATCAGTCAATGATTTTAAAATATTGTAAAATTGAATTTTCTATTTTCCGTCCATGGAAACTAGTAAGTCCATAGAAACTAGAAACTGTCTCGGTAAGAGAAGAGATAGAAAGAGCAGCCCTTAAATGGCTAGGGCACGTGGAAAGAATGGAGGAGGGAAGGATCCCAAAGATAACCCTCATATACAAACCTAAGGGTAAACGCCCTCTAGGCAGACCTAGGAAAAGGTGGAGGGACCACATGCAAGAAATACTGACAAAGTATAGGCTGGGCAGACTAGACAGGCTTGAGGAGGAGGGGAGGGGGTCTTTGACGACCGAGAAGAGTGGAGGAGACGATGCTCTCAACTGACAGGCCCTACGGCCTACCTGAGGAAGATGTAAGAAGATGTAAGCAAGAAACTAGAGCGTACCGGTGATTATTAACGGAGAACAGTCATCATCAGATTCCTCCTGACGCCGCCGTCTCTCCTCGCTGAAGAGTTGGTCCAGCACGGCCTGACCTATAGGGGTCATCATGGCGGCAGCTGCCGTGTTACTGATCCACATGGACAACAGCCCTGTGGCGGCCATGAAACCAAACATCACCCTGCAAAAGCAACGACCGAAGTTCAATGTCATGAGCAAGATACCTTTCTTATAGGGTTAACACTCTTGTTATTACTCCCTGAAGGAGGTATGTATTGGTATGTAAGTTTGGCATGTCGTCTGCTAGTATGCGGAAGATGATGCACGTCATTTTTTTTACACCGTAGCAGTTTTGTAATATTGCAAAACACCCCCCCCCCCCCATCTTGAAGGTTTGGAACAGTCTCCAGCTGTTGTAAAGCACTTGCGTCATGGGGCTACTCGGCCAACGCCCTCCAAGCAGACGTCGTTCAGCTGGCACTTTAGCCCACACCGCAATCACCATTATTACTTTACGGAGGTTTGTACCCTACAAACTCGTGTTACCTGTATGTTCACAAGCACGTGTACCCAGCTATCCTAATGGGCCCTGAAAATTAGCCTTTGACTTGATGGAGGTTAGTCCACGTGTTTTCGTTTACATGATTGTGAATTTAACCGCAAACTCCTGGGGAGTGTGAACCCGTTTGCTTATACTGACGCAAGGTCGTACCAGGCAGGATTCAGACTCACCATTGCAGTTCTGACCCGACCAGCAGTAGTATCCTGAGCGCGATCCTCGTGTGCAGGTTACACTTCTCTACCGCGATAGCCACCAGCAGACCTCCAAGCAGCAACACTGAGTTGTCCTACGGACACACATGTTTACTTGGAATATTTTTTTAAACATATCAATGTCTTTATTCATGAGATCCTCGAATCGACCTGCAGACTGCTTTTCATTGAGATCATGAGGGAAGGGTCAGACAAAATATGTAACAAATACAGTTTACATGATTTAAAGTACTAATAAATCTATACCCATATTTTTAAACATACAAAATACATGCAGTGAGAGCTGGTATAGGGTTCGTGTCCGTTTGTTTTGGTCATTTCCGATTTCTGTTACTTAAAGAGTCTCTTAAAGGAAGCCAGAGTTGGGGCCGTGCCGTGTGTCTGGTGGTAGACTATTCCAGACATTGGGTCTACGGTAGCTTATGGATCTTCTGAAGCTTTCTCTCTGAAGTTTTGGGATAACCAGTTTATTGCTTATGCTTTGTCAAAGTCTTGGTGGTACTTTCTTATACTACATCGATGGATCTTGTCTTGTAGTTATTGTCCAAAACGGCAAGCGATCACGACTCACTAATTTATATATGGTAAGTGCGTGGGCTCGTAAAAAGCATTGGTTTTTACTGGTGACAAATCTTCTTTGGTTATCTTTACACTGGATCAGGAGATAAACTGCACGGCTGTTTCTGACAAGATAAGTGTCCCGAAAATGAAATGAAATAGAAGATTATGATGACTCCTTTGGGGTTTGATTCCCACATACTGAGAAATCAGGAGTTTTAAAAGACCAAGGATGTTAAAATCTAAGCCTCTTAACATGTACCAACACAAGATAAACCTTTTACAAAGTATAAATATTGGACATTGAAACGGATTACTTGGTGAGGGGAGTAAAAGAGGCCATCTACATTCAACCGAGACGGCGACCGATATCGTCTGCCAGGCAATTACGATTCATTGCTCGAGTCACTTGTCCCTAAGGTCACGTGCTCAGAATAATTGAATCAACATCACTCCTGAAGAAGGTTGACGTAAGAGCGACCGAAAATTCGAGGTGAGCTATGTACTTTTGCCTGTGTTGAACGAAAGTATCAAACTTCATAATGAAATGTGCACCAACACAGATGAGCTTTCATGCTGATAAACTTTTAAGTAATTAATTTTACCTTCAAGTAGTTCAAACAGACTTCTGATGACGGTTGGATGCCCATCACCGGGAAGAGGATCATGGGAATGAGTGCCGTCACAGCCAAAGGCACCACTTCGAACATCCAGTAAGCAGCCATGATGATGATGACGTAGGCACATGCTGCTGGCTAAAGATAAAAATCAATCAATCAATTGATTAATCTAGAAATCAATCAATCAATGACATTCTGTCACATCACATAATTTTTGAAATCACAAACAATCATCTTCTATACGATAATCATCTTTTATGATGGTTAATAGAAATGATGAAAGATTGGAGCAAGAGAGAATTGCAACAAATACGACTTATAACGTTAACAGTTAGTCTGTGTCGATGTTCAGGACCAAAGCGGTGCCTTTCCGCAGAGGTAGAAAATGATTATTGCACCCCCTTGAAACAACAGGGCGATATCATGACCCTATAACACATTATAATACATTTCATGACCCTCCCAGACGAAATGTTTTAAACGTTTACAAGTGGTGTTTTCATTTGGCACAGGGAACTTTTTCATATTTGTTGCACAATTTTAAGTATTACTTTAAGTAAACTTCCACAAGTATAAGTATGACGATACCCACCAGGTAGAATTCTGTCCAAGCATAGACGATCGGCAGAGGACAGGCTGCAATGGGCACCAACCAAAACACTACCGAAGTCTTGAAAGAAAGCAGCTCTCTTAAGGTTGCCTTACATCCCATGGTCGTGTATTCGTGACACCAGAACTGTCATAATGTACAGTTGAACGTGGCTGCCTTATTGCACTTCGGACAGAGGTAAAAAAACAACCGGCCACAACACCTGCGCGTGACCCATATAGTAAACATTACCTATGGTACAAAGGTTAAATTGTGTCATTGTCCTGTTATAACCTAGGGTAAGGGGATGTCATTGAAAACGGCCAGTGGGTAGTCAGGAAAGTTTATGTAAATGAAATATGGCTCCATTTTAGTGTAATGAAACGTAAAAAAAGTGTACTGTGTGTTTATTGACATGCAAGATTTTCTGTCTCTGTAAGAAAATAATTCTTTTGTGACATTCAAAATCTCCACATCCCACGAAAGCAACGTTAATATTCATCACTGCCACGTCATTTTTCATGCAGACACAATTATGTATTGGGTAAGGAAAGTCCACAACATCTCCACATCTCCTAGTCTAACTCTTGTATTTGAACTCAGTCCCTTGTTAACAAACAGGTATGCAATCTTCCTCTGTATGTGTCGCTAGCACGCTGAGTTGCTCACACCGTCTTGTGTCGTCTGTTGCTTTGACAAGTAGGCTTCAAGCTCCGCTCTATGGACCCTTCTTGCCTTAGCAAGCCGGCTTCGTTTTGGCTTCTTGGTGCTGTTCAATTGTAGGTAGGCCTTGCGTTTTGCTGGGGAGTTGTTATCATTGTCAAAACCAGCTGGTTCAGGAATGCTGCAACTGTGCAGATACTGCATGTTGAACTGGCTTTCTGATCGGAAAGTGGTCTTGCCATGGTCGGAGCTGTGTGGCCGAGGCTTCGTAGAGCTGCTTGGTTGTAGGTCGGCCTTACATTTTGTCGAGAGTGTGATGTCCTCCTTGTCTGCAAAGCCATGTGACACCGGTGTCTCGGAACAATTCAGTTCCTGCAAGTACTTGTAGCTTTCTGACCAAAACTTACTATTGCCTTGATCCGAACCAAGAAGCCGTTTGGAGCTGCTCGTCTGCTGTTCCATTGGGCCCTCTTTTCTATGGATTTCCAAGTCGCAGGTCTGCTTTTCTACACAGGATTTTTCATTAGGCTGGTTCAGCTGACTTTCTGTAGACCTGTAGCCTCTGTATCTTCGCCATCCATGGTGTTGTTGCTGTTTTTGTTTCTCTTGCTGCTGTTTTTCTAAGTAGGCCTGTAACTCGGCTCTGTAGATTCTGCTAGCTTCAGCCAGCCGACCCGGCTTAGGCCTATAATGCCTAGGTCGCACCGGATGCTCTTGAGGGGGTACGGGAGTATCAGCTTTGGATTTGTTCTCTATCGGGCCTGCATCTGTAATCTGTAAAGTGGGTGCCGGATGGGCGGCTTGGTCGCTTCCTTGATTGTCGGAGACCGTGTTATCATTGGCGTTGCTTGTTTCTTTACCAAAGGAGGATATCGTCGTTAGACACTGCTCACCATGCATGCTCACTGAATACCCGACTTCCCCCGCGACACTCATGGATTCAAACGGTCTTGGAAAGTTCTAGTATTTCAAAAAGAAGTTCTGGGGAAGCTGATACAACGACAGCGACACAAATGCGTCTAAATTCGGAGCCTGGAATTAGATGGCAACAGGTCAACAAATGCGTCGACTTGTTCGCGAACATTCGAAAAGTTGCAACGGTGGTTTTACCCAGGTGACCAAAACACAGTTCTAGAATCAAAACTAACGGTTACCGTTGTCAATGATGCTTGTCACTTGCACAGAAATTGCACTGCAGAACAAGAAGCCAGGGACAAGTCTATTTCTATGTAAAAATGTTCTTATTAGGAACGTTAACACAGTGCAGTGTTTTCAGTAAACCTGCCAGTTTCATTGCAGTTCAAGGGCGCCACTAGCAATCAGCGGAATAAAAAAGAACTTTGGTACCTACGTGCTGATTGGTCAAAGAGAACCAATCTGCAGGAATACCACAGTAAGTTTCCCGTATGTTCACGAAATTCTAATAATTGATTGGCTACTGAATAGCCAAGGACCAAGTCCAATGAATTTCTAATATTTCATCTGATTGGTTGACCTTCGCCAATCATGTACATACGGATAATATCGTTGGTGTAACACGTCAAAGTGTTACATGCTGATTGGCCAAAACAACATTGATTAACCAATCAATATACCCCTAGCATGACGTTATTGTCAAATTGCTGTGTTTATTTTATTGACTGCTAGGGGACGCTCCTAGATATCCTATGTGAAATCGTATTGACGATATTCATAGTGCCATATCTTTTCAATCCGCCCAGGGGCGCCTTTGACACGCACCTAAAAATCGGCATTGGTGGCCATTTGGTTGTTTGGCGGCTTGGTGGAGAGAAGAAAGAAAATATGCAACAAAGGTAACTTTGCTCAAATGGTACGATTTCTAATCTTCCCAAATGTCCAGATTAACGGTGCCTGGCGTCATGTAACTACTGCAAATCGTACAAATGAAAGCTACAACCTTCGTCAACCCCCCACCCCCTTTCCGAACATGTATTCATGACATCTTAGTACGCTATGCTACAGTGCCTCGTGCACATTGGGATCAACACGGGACTTACATGTAAAACAGAAATTTTATGTGTTCAGTCTGCTTACTTTTGTTTCAAAAAAACTACTAGGGAAGCATACATGGGCACATTGACGTGTCAGTGAAGGTGAATTTTTGTTCAGCACCAAGGACAGGACTGGTTTCGTGTTACCGTGTTATGTGACTTGTTAGTGTGGCGGTCTCCATATCGCAACAAAACAAAAACTATCGTAACTAGACAGCTAAAGAATGCAGAATATTCTCCGTTCATCATTGCAGTTGTCCCGTCATCATTGCCGTATCACCAGTAGCAAAACAGAGTATTTCCTTACACAAGTGGGTTACATTGAAATGCCAAGAAACCATTTAAAGTTATATTTTCCTTCACGATTTAATGGAGGTGGTTACCTCTGTCTACTGTACACAGCTTTGCATCCACCTATATTAGGCCACACCATCTTAATTTGTTGGTTCTCTGATTTTTTAAAGAAAAAATATGAAGCGACAGGGCTAAAAAAAACAGGCCTAGGCATCCTATGCTAGCCCCAAATGCTACAATTGGAGTCATGAAGTCAACATACTTAGTAGGGTGGTTTATAACTCAAACAATGAATTTTAAACTTTTAATCAAACCTCTGCATTAATAGATGGAAAAACTGTAACAACTAGGAAGAAAAGGAGTCTTTCCAACTGTTGGGGCCAAAATATTGAAGTTGATTCATAACGTGAATTTTTTTGGCACAAATCTGAAAAACTGTATGTATCTTTCTATTTTTGTCAATAAAGTTGTCCCAAAAAAAATGAAGAGGGCAAATCCAAGAACCAATTGATTAAATTGCCTTATCTAATATGGAGAAAGATTTACTACAGATGCCACAAAGCACAACATCACCAGCACATTCTGGACAGAATTTTATTGTGGCCTGTACAGTTGGATACAAGGTAGGACAAAGAACAACTGGCAACACTAAAAAAACTAACAAGGAACTTCTACCATCAACAGTAGTCCAAACAAAATGGCAATACATAACTGTCAACATGATGTAGTAATAAAATATAAGCACACAAGACTGTATGTTGGGATGTTGCTATCCTCATGATTGTATTTAACACACAAAGCATATGAAGTTTCTTGGAGCTCTCAATATTATCCACTCATGGCTTCAATGGCAATCCAAATGGATGATACCAGGGTAGAATAGGAACTTAGTCCAAAGTTGAATACACAGCGTCAACCTTCAATTTACCACACAAACAATGTACTGCTAGTGAACAAGCCCTGTCAGACAAATGCCATTGATATATAAGGAAACAGAATATTTGTATCATGTGGCTGTGGACTGCATTACTATCTCATAGCACAAGGCAATCTAGTAAAACTTACGGGATGAAATGCATGGCATATTGGATGCATTGTACATATACTGTAACAATCTGGCTGATTGGTCAACAAATGTGTACCAGTGGGAAATTCACACAAACTACATGTAGCTAATCATCACCAGTGTAACAAATTTCTCAAGCCTGGCATTAAATGTTACAGCAGAAGAATGATCTTTGTCCGTGTTTCAAGTGTCATCATGTATGGAGAGTACAGCATTTATTCAATACTCAGAATGTAAGGGCTGATTGTATATCACTGTGGATCATAACTTCCTACACAACATTTATCCGATCAGAAATGGTGTCACACAATTTTGTGGATAAGTGTGTTAACCTTTCAAACGGAAGGTGACATGCCCATAGCAGTTTCAACTGTTGACTTTTTGGAAAGCAATACAACACTTCCAGATTTGCATCTGTTTGCATACAATTCTGACATGCCGATGACTAATATGTGCCAAGTCAAAACAGGAAGCCAATGTCAATGTCAACATTACAGCTTTCCATACTTATCACTGGCAAGTCCAAGTTCAAGAACGGCAACTTTGATGTATCTTCTGGTACGTGTATTGCCGTAACACTCGAAGCATTTAGTAACATATTCTAAAGTACGTCTACTGCATGGAAACTGTTGAAGAGTTGCAATCTGCTGAAGTACATGTAAAGATGAAGATATGAAATTGTTCTTGGGATAAAAAAACATCTCTGTATTCAGTCCTCTACGACTACACTATGCCCCCTAACCATTGCTACCTGAACTACAATGTACATCCACCCAGTGAACACATATTCTTGTTCCCACACAGTAACAGCTCATTACAGGTTTGCAATAGCAGAACCTGTATTGGTTTAGGTCCCGTCCATGGGCGCCGCCATTTTGTTTCCCATCATGCTAAGAGAGAGGTGTATGATGGGAAGGATTTGATGTAATTCTCTTAGCATGATGGGAACGAAACATGGCAGGACCCACATTGATTTTTAACGGATAATTTCCTTAAGTGTTTACTTCTACACAATTCCAGAAGATTATATGCTAAGAGAAAACGAAGCCAGTATCTGTCCATTTACTTAGTAGTAAAAATCTGACATTCAGTCATTCATCCCTCAATTTTTTTGTTAATACACACCATATTTCTTAATAAGGATGCATGTTGCAGCATTTTATGAATTATTAGATAAGAAAAAAAAAGGACTTGAGAAAAAAACATGCAATAATTGTACCTAAGCCCTCCCAGGCTGTTTTGTCAACTAAGAAAAACATGAAGTTAGCAGACTAAACTAACCAGCCAGTTTTGCCGACCATCTCAAATACCATGCCCTTAATACATACATATACAGCTTGTCAAAACCCTTTATATCTACTTTTCAAAAGGTCATGTTCAGATTGTACCACTTTCCTGTAGGTGGTGTAAGGATGGCCAACACAGTCGGCATAATGACAATCTAGCAGGGGGTGGAAAATGTTCCAGACTTCTTACATACAAATCTGAATGAATTCTGGAATTTTACATATGAATTTTGGTTTCATGGTGCTAAAAGCAGTGCTTTCCTATTGAATCAAATGAATCTAATTCTGTAAGGAATCTTTCCACCCCTCTACTTGAACATGAACTTGCCTAGCTTATGTATACAAGCGATGTAGCAGCAAACACTACGGTCAAGTACTCAGGCCATTATGTACATGTTCATACTTTCCAAGAGCTACAAAGTGTACAACACTACTCCAGAGCAGTACATAGCAATTATAGATGTCTTCAACATTAAGTACAGGTTTCTTGAAGTTAAGAGACCCACTGTCTTTAGTGTGCATGACTTCGCGACTGACATGAAATGTAGTACAGCTTTCAACATACAAGTCAGGTATACATTTTATGCAGTTCATACACAAACAGCTAGAGTCTTCACACACATGCCACCGTTGTGACTTGTCGATCGTTGATACATTCGTCTATCAAGATGCAGGCATCTTTCTTCAAGAAAATATGAGATGATACATATATTACTTGATACTATATAATATACTAAACACTTGTGCATATACCAGTGCTAGCCTGTACAGGGATGTTCTGATGATGCAAAGTTTGTATTAAAAAAAAGCTTTTTAGAGAAATTCAAAGCACAGAACTCAGAGTCAATGTATCTCTTACTCATTTGTTTCTCATTTACTCTGTACGTTTTCTCATCTTACACACCAATTTATTTGTTGTAGATATGCCCAAAACACTGAATTTCTTACCACAACTTTTAAAAAATCAGTGTCAATTTCGATTGGCTAAAGGAAGTAAATCAATCAAATATGAGCACCACCTGGCAGTAGTCTTGTTTCTCAGCACCAAAGAGTAGTTTTTCCACTCTATACTTAGAGCTTTCTTGTAAGAACTGCCCTCCCCAAAAGGAAACACTGGTATATGACCAAGATCTACATATCTACCTAAAGAGTTAGCCATCTTGTAGTAACCCTTCCTTTGGTAGGGTTACAACCAGAAAGACTTAACTCTAAGGTATACACTATGAAGAGGAAAGCAGGATCATCTTCTATAGCTTTCTCTACTGCTGTAACTGTAGCTTCTACTTCTACTGCGACTGCGGGAGTAGCTGCGGTAGCTATTGCTGCGGCTGTGGGAGTCTCGGTAGCTGCGGCTTCTGCTCCTGCTGCGGGAGTAACTGTAGCTTCTACTTCTGGATCTGGAGCTGTGGCTGTAATAACTACTGTCGCTGTCGTAGTACGAACTGGGAGGGCTGGGGCGGTAGTACGGCACTGGTCTCTTTCGTGCGCTGTAACAAGGAAGAAAGATTTCTGTAAGACGGAGGTACTGAAAAATGTAATTATTATCAATATGTATTTAAAAGCCATTAAATGTTCTAGTTTTAGAAAGACTACAGTATGTGATGTTTACAATCTTCTACATGCATGTGGTATCCAATATTAGTAGCAAAGATTTGTAGAGAGGGTCTCAAAGTGATGTTAACCTGTCAGATGACATCACACAAAACATGCACTGGTTGCATGCTAAAGGTTAAAGAATCCCAGCATTTGTACATGTACACAACTTTGACAAGCACTTGAAGTGCAAAGAGGACAGACAACAGGTTAAGAACAATCTGTTCTCTTATATGGTGTACACAGATTTCAGGCAATGAAGAGTGAATGGTGTCAGCAGATTGTTATGTCAAAGGTACAGGCACTATTTCTGGCTACTGTGAACAGCAAAAGGCTACACTAAGCCTGGAATTGTTAGGTGCAAACCAGTACCACACCACACAACAAAGTGCAAAGCAGGTTGCAAACAAGAGAATGCAACACTGAATTTGCAGACAGAAGCTGCCAATCGTGGCTGGGAGGTAAGATGAATTGTAAATACCTGAAAGTAAGTATTTCACCAGACCTTTTTTGTTGGGAAAGTTGTCTTGCATTTTCTTTTGAAACCAAACACAAACTAGTCTTTCATTTACTTGCTCAAAATGCAATATGATTGTACAATTCTGCCTGGGTCACATAATTTGTGCTATCCAATCATAAGACTTCAAGTGGTCTCCACTGGTATATTATAGTAGCCAATCATTATAAAGCTTGAATTTGACAGCAAATAAATTAGTCTAGCAATAACCAATCATGACAGGCTAAATCACTGGCATCAACCAATCACAATAGACCACATAGTTTTTACCAGCCAATCATTTCAGCCTGCCAACTTTCCATTGACCAATCACAGCAGGCCAATTTGAACAAACATGTAACTGACATGTTGTGGTTATGTGTCCAGGTCTGGTGAAATCTGAGTGGTTTGATTGGTTTAGCAGAGAAAGAGACAGATGTCAATCACCAGCTGTAGGAGTAATCACTTGGTTAGTGGTTATTTGGGCAAGGGCAGCTGTTGGAATCCACACCTAACTTTTCTAAGACTGTGCATCAAAAACATTCCTCTTGAAATAAGGGGGGAAATGCAAGAGGGATTTCATCTTAAACATTGGAAGAAGATGAAAAGCAAGCTGTAAACTGGGGTTTTGAACTACATTTCAAAATAATAAAGGGTAAACAAGACCTTTACTCATCAAACTTAAAACAGCAAGACAGAAAAATTCTCCATTGAACCATGAAACACAAAACTTTCATACATAACTAAATCAAAAGCACATTTTTCAATGGAAGAATGACATGACCTTTAAGCAAATATAAGGGGAGACTTAATGTTTTCTATATACATTAAGTATTTTACTAAGTATATATCAAGTAAAATATTTTTTTGCAAAAATATTTTGATTTTCTAGAAATCTTCCTGATGCACAGTCTTCTAGCTAGTCTCAACCCTACTGCCAACTGTCAATGCTCACACTCAGCGGCGGCGGCGCCGGTCGTCATCTCTGGAGCGTGAACGACGATTTCGACCCCGATTGCGAGGGGAACGGTTTCCGTCATAGTAAGCACGACGGCTAGCCGAATCCCGCTCGCGCGGGGGGCTTGGGGGCGGGATCCTGCTCCTTTCAACGTAGCGCTGTCTACGGTCGGGGGATCTAGATTCGGTGGGATGAGGAGAGAAGAAAGAAAGAATGCAAACACAAATCACTACATTGCATGCAGCTAAATGATAAACAAACACAAAACAAAAACAAGGTAATAAAAGATTTACAAAAAAAAATTTATTTTTTTTAAGAACAAAAATGACCTTAGCTTCAGGACAAAAAATACATCGATGGCATGATTTTTCTTTTACAAATTTTCACAAGGTGAAAAGAATAACACAAAAAAAGATTAGAAAACCAAGAAAACTTTAACTGTACTGACAACAGAAACACAAGGAAAAAACATCACTCACAAGCCAGCCAGAATCCGGAAAGGTAAAACAACGGCACTATGGTTTGTCGAAGCAGGGCAGGCACGGGAAAAAGTTCTCAATAATTCACGTCACGACGCAGACAAAAAAAAGCAAAACCACTAGAAAAAGTGTAAACAGTATATCTCAAACTGGTAGCAGCTACTAGAACTTCTGGAAGACTTCTGATATTTTTGTGGTTCTGGCTGCAGTCGACATACAGCGTAATGACCGACAAATCCAGATACACAGACTGTACTGATTATTCAACAGTCTGTGTCTAGACTTGTCATGTCACTCGTACAGCCAGCTTCATGTCCTTGCTGTAAGACAGACTGTCGTTAACCAGATAACGCTAACCACAGGGTTACCTGGTGATTCGGCGCGGCTCCAAGTGACTGGGGGAGTCCCTGTTGCGCCGGCGGGGGATGATGGGGGAGTAACTACGGGAACGACCCCTGACCCGCGGCGGAGAGTTGCTGTAGCTGCGGCTGTGGCTCTTGGAGTGTCTGTGGGCGGGGCTGGGGCTGCGACTTCTGCTGGGGCTGGGGCTCCTGCTCCGACTCCTGCTGCTGCCACTGCCTGATGGAGACCTTCTGCTCACCCTGAAGGACAATCATATGTCTGTGTTTAGTATCATCTATCTATCAATACTTTCATCTACATGTAGCTTCTGCCAAGTAGTCACCAATATCTTATGCAACAAAGGGCATACAACTGAAAATAATTTCATCAGGTTGGTAGAACATAGGATATTGGGATTTTCTTATACACGATCAGTGATTCTTCCTACCCAAGTTGCTTATGTTTCCATGCATGTTTTGTTACTGGTCCAGGAGTACTGCTTCTCAATGCTAGAAGCAGCACTCCAGTCAAAAGCTCTGAGGAGGGTGTCTGATAGACATCAAAATGTAAGCAAGGTAGGAAGAATCACTGGTTGTGTATAAAAAAAGGGCATCCAAAGGGCATACAAGTTTTGACACATATGGTAAGATAGCACTATCATAGGGCCTCATTTACCTTTCATGTATATGTATCAGCTAAGTAGTCACCAGCATCTTATGCAACAAAGGTCGTACGAGCTTTGATACATATAGTATATAAAGATAGCACTATCAGAGGGCCTCATTTATCTTTTAAGTAATGTATCAGCCAAGTAGTCACCAACATCTTATGCAACAAAGGGCATACAAGCTTTGATACATATAAGATATAGCACTATCAAAGGGTGTATCATTTACCTTATCAGCCACCTTTGTATAGTATGGTTTATATTCTATGTTGTCAAGTTTATTATTCCCAGAGTTTGCTTATATATACATGTATATAGCTTATATATATATATATATATATTATATATATATATATATAGCAACACTTTGGGACAACACTTTGTTGGCTATTGGGTTGGAAAGGTGGGTTTTGGAACAAACTCATTTATTTCTGAACTTGTCAGAATACATGTAGATGTGGACATTTTACCCATGATGATGGAGATTCTTTATACATGCATCTTATTTGGGTTGTTTCCAAGAGAAAACTTTGTAGTGGCCTTACCTCCTGGGGCTGTAGCTGGGACTGCGCCTGGCTGGGGAGACATCTCTGCTTATCCTGCCAACAGGGGAGTAGCTCAGCGACCGGGAATCACGTCTGGAACAACAGAGTGGTACATGTACGTGTTACTTTGGGGCGCCGCTACACATTTACATCTACATCTATATATTACTGGGCAAAGCCCCACATGGGGCATCTTGGCCAGGGTCTTGACATGTGCGGCCGGTGGGGTGAGGGTGCAAGCAAAGTGAAGACAACATAAGACAAAACTCCGGAGGGAACAAAATCAGCACCAAGGACAGGCATTGCAACTTCAACAATCACTTCCCTTTCACATTTCCAAAAACACAAGTCTTGCACTTCAGTTAAAGTTGCATTATGTAACATAAGGACGATACAAAAAGTCAATTTTTTGGTCATTTCTTTACAAAGTAAGTTGAATCAACCCTACTTCATTGCAAATAAATGCCATTCAGGAAGTGGAGGTGCCAAAATATTACACAATACAAGTATGTTTAAAAGCTGGAAACACAGCTGTCAGCCATGTTTGTTTACATTCTGGTAGTTTGTGGTGGTGCCACAAACTCAGTGTGCCTTGTGTGGGCTGTTTAAGCGCCAATCATAAATGTCAGAAAGGTGAGATAATTACACAAATATTTTGAAAAGTGGTAAATGACAATCGCATTAAGATTTTTTCAATTAAAATTTTTTAAATTTTGGGTGCAAAAATGTTACATACATGTAATGCCCCTTTAAGTTATTGAAGGAAAGATGTAACTGATTGATCATACCTCCTCTGTGGTGGTGGTGAGGGGCTCTTGGACCTGGAGTAGCTGCGAGACTTCCGGGCTGGCGCGGGGGAGGGCGAGCGAGAGGGAGAATGGGAGTAGCTTCGAGAGCGGCTGCGGGCAGCGGGCGAACGGGAATAGCTACGAGACCGTCGCACCTCCTGCTGTTTCCTTGGCGACTCCTCTCGAGACATCCTGTAGTGGACAATTAACATCAAAATCATGTCTATCTAGTACGCTGGTCTTTGCAAAATCATGTTAGCAAATGTTGCTGCAGTGCGAAAGGAAGAAAGAGTGGCAAACTCAGTCCCTAGACTCACTCTGCTTGACCAGTAAAACAACAGACAACAAAACTAGGACAAGATGGAAGGAACGTAAAGAAAACTCAAAAGTTCGTACCTGATGACTTTCTTTCATTCATTAGTTTCCTTGTTAATGGCATGAAGTAAGAATAGATCATTAAGAGATAAACAAACACAGTAAGTAGACAGGCTACACTACTAGTTTTTATTGTAAAGGGGCCCAATATGAGTGCATTATGCATGTTCCCTTGATTGGGGTTTAGATCAACAATCCTTGTGACTTGCACAGCAAGCAATTTGGTGAATGACTTAGCCTGTAGCAGGGGAAAAGGTTAGAAAAATTGTAAAGGTAGCTGCTTTTCCATGCTTAGTGTTGGCAAAAAACAAAGAAACAATGTTACCTTAATGAAATTGGAATGACGAAAAGATCAACTTAGGATCATAGATTTTTTTATCCTTGTGTTGCCCTGTCCAAGGATTTTGAGAGAAATATTAAGCAATGATTCAATACCTTGCTCTTTTTTCCTTGGGCGGAGACACTGATCCTCTTGACCTCTCCGACTCCGAGTGAGACGATGACCTTGACCTGTCCCTGTTTGCTGTTCTTCCGTCGTGGCTGGAAGGACGTTGTCCGGAGCTGTGACCTCTGTCTGCCACCTGCTGCGGGGAGCGATAGCTTTTGTTGTCCTTTTGTGGTGGGGACTGGTACCGTCTGGTGTCTGAAGCACGAGGTCGCTGTGGGATGGGGGACTCCGCCTGTATGGAAGCAAATGTTTCGTGATAGAAGGGCTAAAAATGACCATTGATATCTCCACATATCCACAAATCCTTTATGACAGTTGCAGTTTACCCCAGTGTTCTAGCCAGCCTGAAAAATTTTTGACATCCCAATTTTGCAAGGTGTCATGACAATCCTGGGGGAGGTCCGAGGGCAATTTTGGAATCTTGACCCTCTGAAATGCTATTTCCTGCATTTTGAGGGGCAAATTTTGCTGGTAGACTAAGCTTAGACATCTCTTTCCATATCTTGACATGCCAATTTTTGTCCATCGAAGATGACGGGCAAAATGTTTGTCCGTTATGAGCAGCAAAATTCCAGAAATTATGGATAGATGGACGCTGGCTAGAACACTGAGTTGCTCTTTACAAGGTACCTGAACGTCTTTATGAATGGAAGTATTTTCACATACATTGTATTAGTAGTAGACTGATGCTTCACTTTGGGACTTTTTAATAGAAACCACAGAACATTTTACTTGTGCTAAAATCCCAGCAGTCTTTTTGGCAATGCCTCAGGGGTGGGGCCATAACTATTCCTTGATGTGTGAAACAAATTTGTCCTACCTGTCTGCCATTCCTCTCATGAGACAGTCTGCGTGGCGGACTCTGCTGTGGGGGAGGGCTGGGGGAGCGGGAGGGGGGGCTGCGGCTCGGCTTCCCTCCCTTGTGCTTCCTGGGGCTCCCACTGCCGGACTTGCTGAGCTTAGACGACTTGGACTTTCTCTCTGGCGAGGGGCTTGCAGAGCTGTAGGTACAGGAGTCCCGTTATCAGTAACATTGCATGACAAAACACGATTCTTCCCTTTCTCCAAGTTCTATATTTCCACTTCTTGTTTTTGGGTATAGCCTGGAGGAGGAACTTCTGTCCCAGGGTTCAAACTTACACATGCTTCCATTCTGTGTAGTAGACTTGTTGACGAACAACTTTGTCCGTCATCAGGCCTACTATGCTAACCGAGAGGGGCTTTGTGTATTTTTGTTACCCTCAGGCTGGTAAACTTAATAGATTCGTGGTCACAATGCAGTTTGTACATCTTTAGAATGACCACTTTACTCTCTATACTATGAATTTTCTGTGACAACTACCATGATTCCATAAGGTATCTCATCAATATGATGACTTTTGAAGAGTAACATTACACACACAGGTACTATCTTAACTATTCTTTTCATTCTGATACAATGTCCATGCATTTCACAACACAATGCTGAAAATTCCATACCTTCTGATATTCAGGTATGTTTTCTTCACATGATACCCCCCCCCCCAAAAAAAAGACAACAGTTTAGTTCTGGCCAAAGTGTTAGTTCTCTAAACGAATGTTTTCTTTCTTGCTGACCTTCTAGAGCTGCTACTGTTGCTGCTGCTGTCAGAGTCAGAGTCGGAGGAACTGGAGCTGCTGGAGGGGGTCGGGGTGCGCTCCTTCCTCTTCTTCTTCTTCCCGTGTTTCTCCTTCCGCGGCGGCGTCTTACTCAGGGATCTGGGCAACAGAATGGTTCTCATTTTAACATGATTCAACAACGCATCGTGGGTCTTTCACTGGGAAAGGCGAAACAAACTGGAAAAAATGCTGCCAGAGTCCTAGATGTACATTTGTCCTATCTTGTGTTGGAAATTACAGCCAAACTTGTTTCATCATAACTTCTACCAACACAGATGAACTTTCAAGATGAGTTTCAAAATGGATTTTTCATCTTATACAAGCTAAAGGAGTAGGAATTTGCTCCAAGTAACTTCTTTTGCTACATAACAAATTTTCAAAGGATATTATCAAAAATGACACAATTCAGCTTAACGTATGTGAAGGTAGGCTCAATTCCACAGCATTTCTTCCAATTGTTCCCAAAATCACATTCTCATTTCTTCACAGTCTATAAGAGGAGAACAAAACTGTCACAGGACAGTTTCAGCTGACTCATCATAGCACACTTAGATATGCTTGACTAAAGTAGCCCAGCTCTGGGCCTGCCCCTCTGTTGGTGTAGTCCCTCTATATCAGATGGAGTGTCTACCTGTACATGTATATTATCTGGCAAGGCATACCCTTGCAGCTGAAAAATGCTATCTGGCATGCAACAATGCATAGAGATGCCCTGAAACCATTATTATTCCTCACCAACAGTTATCAAGATCTAAGATGGTTTACAGAGGATTTGCTATCCACTGAGGTACTGTAGAATTTAACTAGTTGGACGCTATGAAAAATTGAAGAGATGACAACGATCGGGTGGTCGTAGCAGTTGACAAGCTGTTAAAACCATCACCATCATCACCACAAAACTAGAAAACACTTGGATTTACCAGGGAAGAGCCACAAGGAACAAGGTATTAAAGGAAATCACCAAATCTCAAAGCTGCGTCGTGAGTCAGCATGAGAGAAAAAGCAACAATACATATGTAAGTGTGGGTGCAGAGTTAGTACTGTGCCAAAGTGTACAGTAGATGGCACGAGACCATTATGTATACTTGATGTAGCCTATTACCGATGGCACTACTACATTTGGAATCATTGTCTTATGGTCCCGTTCAAAGTGTTGTACCTTCTTCTGACTGCATTTTGCAGCATTTGTTGAATCTTGAATGGGACATGATACCACACATACCAGGAGTAGATACACCAAGTAAGAGATTTTTAACACAGCCTTAGAAGAATCTTGCTATTTTTAACTAAAGGTGATGATTTTGGTGACTTTGCAGTGATGAATTAGAACCAGTGTTACCTTATATTCAAGAACAAAATCTATTTCTTGTCTCCCCCAGGGTTTGCAGCATTCTGTGCTGTTTTTTTTACTCCTGCCTAAGATTACAGAAACCCTGAGTGTGAATGCACTGCTTCTGTTTAATGTTACGTTTTTTTCTCTCTCCCTCTATTCTAAGGTTATTCAACTTCATATAAATGTTCTGTGTAGTTGGAGATGCTTTTTAAGGTGGAATTCTTGAAAACAATGTGGATTTCAGACACTGCTCTTTCCAAAGTATGTATGTCATGCCCCCCTCCCCCCAAGAAACCAAAATTATCGTTTATCTCTTAGGCCTGAAAATGTCCATCTACATGTACATGTATATAGGTTGTAACAGAAGAGGCTCTATAAGTTTTGAGTAGTTGTAATTCTAAGAACTAAGAACCACTGGTGTTAAAAGAGTGCTTGTAGTATCCACTCCTGGTATTCCCTACATCATGCCATGGTATACTGTACCACAACCAACATCCAGGTTTTCACTCCACACAAATGTTCATATTAGTAACACAACTTTAAAGATCCCTACCTCTTGCGCCGCTTGCTCTTTTCCTTGTGTTTGCGCTTGGGGGAAGGACTTTTGGATCTGACAAGGCAACAGACAAGAGAAATCGCTGTAGACACAGAGACATGTGGAACACAATAGAGGAAGACAAGATCGACTTAGCTGAAGCTTTTCCCATCAGTTTGACTAAGAAATGATAAAAAGGCTATGTTAGAAAGGTACAGCATTACAAGATTGACGTCATTTAAATCTGGCTAAAGAGATGATGTTCTTTTATCTACTTAGTCTGTTATTCTTTACCATAACATTACTGAAAGAAACAAGGGACATCTAAATGTTGTATGCCATAGGAAAAATAATTCATCTACAAAATAGTTTAATATCACTGTAAGAAGTATTCTGAATTTTCAACCAGCATGCAGCCATACTACAATAGTTAGCAAATGTTTTTACTGCAAGAATTTTTATTGACAAATACTTGGAATTACAGTACAGAATACGGCTTACAAAGTCTATAATGTGATTTTAACATAATAATCTACATGCACATGTATGTGAAAACAAGTTAATGGTGCAGATATATATTACCAGTGGTGAGTCACCATCAGCCACATACCTATGTTTTCGGCCGGACTTAGAGCGGGACTCAGATCTGTAAATAACGGGTAAAACAAACCAAAGGTAGAATCATTAGCCACGTCTTCCATACTCTCCTCCAAGTTTGAAGACAAGACACTATTGCCACAGAATGGAAATATGGGAGTGGGGGGAAGGGAGAGAGGTTGAATGAGATGAGAAGGGTGGTGGTCTTAGTCTCAGTTGGTGCATGGGGGCAAGAATTGCTGATGGAAAGAAATTATGATGTGACTGCATGATGATGGGAGTGTGTGCAACATTGCTATGCCTGCTGGCATGCAGACCATGCTTTGTTTCCCACTCACCAAGCTGAGACATAAACCCCAAACAGGCAAGGAGGAATAGGTCGTGGAGGGGGAGGGGGCAGTGGCAAGGAGAGAAGCATTAGGAAAAAGACGATCAAAATCAAAAACGTTGTAGCGTACATGGCTGGGCAGACTGATAGAGATTCGGGATTGCACAAGGAAAGCATGACAGCAAAGACAGTTATGTTATACATCCATTTATTGGCACTACTGATCAAAAATAAAACTACATGGAGGAAGAAGTTAGATGGTGCACTTACTCAGGGCTTCCCTATAGGCAGCTTTAGCAAGAAATCCGATAATGGGGATCTGAGATTGGTAATTCATGGTGAAACAGGAGAACGGGACTGACTGGCACCTTTCATGCAAGCTTGAGATACTGACTGGCCAAAGTGCCAAGCTCATAACAAACCTTGCCACCCGTCAACTAGCAATTTTAATCCAGATTCAAGCTGTGATGATTTCGAGATGAGCCTTTTGTTTTTAAAGAAAGATACTGGGTTATAATATACTTTTTCTTAGTTTGTTTTCTTTGTCTATAGCATCTTTAATGATGTTACCAACAAGAGATGAAAAGTTGGCATAATTTGGACTAAAATCTTATGCACCACATAAGCTATGCTGCTTAATTAAAAACCCTGTTCTCTAAACAATCTGGCATTACGCTAAAGATTACTCAATGATTCACGATGTGAAAAAAAAACTAGAATCTAGATCTATGCAAGTGCATCATGCCAAAGTGCAGAATGGATTTATTTAGAAAATAAGAGATGTAGCAGTATCAAGATAAGAGAACAAGCCTTTTTTTCCAGAAGAAACTAGTTTAAAATGATTAAACAATGTAGGTTTCAGACAGGGGCTTTTTTTTCAAAAGTAGAAAAAAAACAAGGCTAGGTCTCTTATCTCAAGAAAGAAGTAAAGCACACCTTTCTAAGTTTGCACATCCCGATAAATTTCTTTCATCTTAATTTTCTTCTTTTCTTCAACTAATTTTTTTAATTTGCCTCCCCATATATGGGGAACTCATGCAGTGATTCTTATGCACAAATTATAGTGTTTAATGAACATGCAGACAAATACAGCCTGGCTAGTGTTTGATATCATGCGCCTTACCCCAACTCTATCAGCTCCCCGGAGCTAACTAGCAGATATAATATTCTACGCTCAACCTCTTCCGTTAAAAAATGAATGCCTTTTCAATGGACTAGTTTTTCTTTCTATCATTTTGGGCCACACAAAAATCAGTCACATCAAAATAAATTTTCTAGCACAAGAAACTGAGCACAATTATGACCTCTGCAATAAGCAAAGCTGTAAAGCAAACTGGTACCTACATATACGACTACAAAATGTGTTTAAGAACAAGACACAGTTAAAATATCAATTGGTTACAAATATAAACCATAATTCAAACATAAGCAAAGGAAAAAAGTCAGACTGCAGCTGAAAAATAAATGGAAACGTAGAGTGAGGACACTTAACAATCAAAATTCAAAACTATACCAAATACTGAATATGTTTTAAACAACAAATTCAAGCTGTGCACAAATTAACAGGGAATGTTGTATGATTGGATCATGCATGTGACTTGCCGAGTGTACTCTACTACGATTGGCTGAACTACAAGAGGTACGGGATAAGTGTACGACAATCCACATCCATGATTGGTTGTTAGCTGCTAGTTAGAATCAGCGTAAGTATCACTTCTCTAACGTTAGCTCAAGACAGCACAAACATATAGTGTATTACCTTGGATCGAGTAGAAAATAATGAGCCTGCTAAATATTAATGACTATCGAAGCACAAGAGAAAAATGAAAGAAAAAAGGTCTTTATTCAATACAGTCATGTCAGAGACGAGATCAAAAGAGGCACAATGACCATGGTATATACCAGGATATTGTCCATACCATTGTCCAATGCCCACATTGTCCACACATGGACACAACAGCTTGTTCCCTGACTGTAGACTTCAGTTTTCAGTCTTTTTTCCCCACAGTTTTGTAGACTTGAATTTCTTTTTTGCACATTTTGCTAGGAAATTTCTAGTTTCACCTTTCATACTTGGTGGTATGCATTCTTTCAATGTGAAACCATTCTGTGAAACAGTTTTTCCACAATCAGGGAAGCAGCCGCTATACAACCACAAGTCTGTTGGCAGTACACACTTGCCACCCATCTTATATATTTAGCTTACTGGGTTGACAAAACGGCAACACCACAATCATTATACACAGCCTGCATTTTCACACATGGTCTTATAGGATTCAGTATCTTTTACTTTACATGCTTCAATGCTGGCAAAATAATGCTCCCAAACTTTTGGTGGGGAGGGCAGTTGTGCATAATTATACAGTTGATACACATTTTTTTCTTTGTAGAAATCTAGATTATACATGAGTTAGCTTTAAATATGGTTAGAAAGAGACAATGATGTTTGTATAGGTTATGAACTCCATGATGTTGTCATGGAGTTGAAGGGGAACGTCGTGCATACCTGTCGCGCTTGTGCTTGCGAGACCGCTTTTTCTCCTTGCGCTCAGGCGACGAGCTCCGTGACCTATGGTAAACAACAACAATTGTTTACCTTCAACATGTTGTACTTAACTTCCAATGCACAAAAAACTTTACTATTGAGTTGTGAAATGAAAATTATAAGACTTTCCTGTACACTTTTGTCTCCAGATCAAAGAATCAGCAAAATGAGTGAGTTATGATGGATGAAAATTTGTTTGAGTGGAATACAGTTATGAGTAGCAAAGCAATCATCACCAATAAACACAAATTATAAAATCCTCTGCAACAACATTCCAACTATATTACAGGGAAAGGCATGCATCTTTGTGAAAATTTTATGCAAAAATGCAACATTATAATTCTGTAACTATAAAGACTGTCATTTCACGCCAAAACTATGAAATGTACATGACACATGACTTTGGTAAGTTGCATTTATAGGAAAATTACTTAGAATACAGGATAAGTGTATGTAAGACTAAATAACACAGACTTTTGCTTCCAATTATTCCTTCATTTCACCACTAGTACTGAAACTGAACACAGTCTGATAGCAGTTTGAATGAATCTGTGTTGGTCCACATGACGTTTATCTCTCAATTTCCGAAACCCATAATGATTGTGCAAAATGATTCCCTAGAGATCTTCTACATACATGTTATACCCAGTGCCTAGTGCATTGAAGGACTGCCAAGTCTAGCAGTACTGAATGGGGAGGCCTCATCTTTCTATGCAGTGTGCGTACCGTTAACAAAAGGTTAAGTCGCTATGCTGACAGGCTATCTCTCACAGAAGTCTGGAGTAAGTAACTCTACTCAGACAGTCTAAAAGTTCAGTGATCTGTGTCTGACCTGTATGGAAAAGTTATCTGCACCTCAGCAGGCCATTGGGAAGAAAGAATGCATTTACTTTTAAAATGGATGTTGTATAACCTCGTGTTATATCAAATATTGTGACTGACTGCACACATTTTGGGCCAATTGTAGTCTCGACATGTAGTTTATTGTACTTTTAACCTCAAAAATGGAACTACAAAGGGACAGGTGAACTCCCTTGAAAATCGCTGGTCTCTACCTTTGTCAAACCATGGAGGTACTCCATGGTCAAACAAAACACCATGGGATTGGTACGGGATGGCCAATGTTTTTTCACAGAAGATTCTTCGCTACATACATGTACATGTAGATGTATGCTTTAGATGCCCCAAGATTTTGATTGAAATGTCTTTGCTTTCATCTTCCAACCACCCACCCACATCCTGCCATGCATTATCACTTCAAATACATGTTCAGAGGCTGCAGTAACATCCTGGGACCTTCAAACTTCACTATTATGCACAGTCACGATCATCCGCCTAAAAGGTCGTCTCATTGGAGCAGAAAGTTCACTGCAGATGTCAAAGGTTAAGAACCCGCAGTGACCTCTTTGGTGCCCTGATATCTCTGAATGTCAGACAATCTGTATTAGCAGCGAATCTCATAAGGATTTCCCTTTTTGATTGGTAAGTCGTTACGAGAGATTAAGCTGTAATGAAAAGACAGCAATTTCATATCAGGGATTGTACCTAATGATCAATCTTTTTTTATTTTAAACATTTCCAGAGAGATTACTTTTGCAAATTATATATTATGGCAATTTTAAGAAATAGTTGATGTTTCATTCTACTGATTGGTATTAATAATCTAGCAATATTTACCTGTATTACAATTATATAACAAAAAAATATCAAGCAATATGGCTTCAGGATTTGGACTGTTGTTATCAGGTTACATAAATTGTACTTGCATTATGTTTGGAATGGGAAACAATCTTTTATCTTTTATTTTAGGGCTGGGTATGTCAAGATGAACTTTATCTTCCTGGTAATGAATAAAAAAAAGTTCTATAGCACCCTTAAAATACTAAATGGTTAATATGCTGATTTAGCCATACCAGCTAAAGACAGACAATAACGTTTCCTGATCTAAGGTATCTGTATCTGTATATACATGTATACTATATCTGTATAGCCGGTATGACTGCCCCTTGGCGTAACACACCAGCTTCACAGGTGCAGCAGCAGCTGGCTATATTACACCGAACGACTTGTTACACCTAGCCTTTGCACATCTAACTCTAACTTAGTCTAAGCATTGTTTAAAACTATCTAGTAATGATGGCCCTACTTGGTGGCAGTCAGTTCCATTCTACGATAGTTCTAGGGAAAAATGAGTTTTTGAACACCTGAATCCTTGGTTGATAGCTCTGGTACTTGAAGGCATGACTATTTCCTGTTCTTTTCTGAGCTGGTATTAGGTACTTGGTAGTTGGTACATCCACCAGTTTATTAGTCAGGTAGCACACAGATATAGGCCATGACAGTATGCCAATACAATAAGAAGTTACTACACTGTGCAAGCCAATCAAGAGTGAGGAAAATGAAGAGAGGTGTGGGGAAAAACTAAGCAATAGCACCTTACCTCCTCACAACTCCATTTTTCCGTTTTTTGCTTGGAAAATGTCAAAATCAAGAGACATTAGGCATGCATTTTTACAAAGTGAGAGTTCCAATGTGTTGTAGGGAGCACAGGGGGCCTAATAAGGTGTAATAATGTATTGTCACCATCAAAAACAATAAAAAGTGACTAATTTGGTGGCAGTACAGTTTCTTGATTGTGATATGGGTGTGCAATGCGAGAAAGTGATGCAGACAGTCCTATATTCAAGGTTGAACCAAAATTCCTAACCAGGAGAACTACTACATGTATGAGGAATTGGAGGAGTGTGCATATTATAAAGGCCCACTTGTACACATTTTGTCCAGCTTTCTTGTTTGTGTGGAAGACTGTTTTCTTGTTTGGAAGTTAAGTAATATAAGCAACTAATTTTCTGTACAATATTCCAAGTCTGCTTAATCAAAATAACACTAGACTATTGTTTCTGCCCTACAAAAAGCTGACTAAAGCTATTTTACCTGACGGTCTGACAATCCAGAATTAACTTCTCTCATGTCCATTAGTCAAGTGTTTCTGAACATGACATGTATTTTCTGATGGGAAGCTTTGTTACAGTACCAATTGAATTCAGCTATGGAGGCTACACAGTATGACAGTATAAAGCCCCTGTCACACATTCAGAACCTTCCCCTTGGTCGACCATGGTCGGCTGGTATTCAGGAGCAGTCTGACCAGATATAGGCCACACCTACCTTTCTATATGGATAGTATTGAATTTGAGTTAAATCTGAGTCAAATTTGACCCCCAACCACCATCCAAACATGGCCGAACCTCCCGTCTACACCCGAATGTTTTAAACATTTTGAAACATTCGGCTGGTGCAGCCAAACAGTAGTTGACCTTGTCGAACACAAGCCAACCTTGCTCCCTTGGTTGGGGGGAGTTCGGCAGTGTTCAGGAGGCCATATTCGGCTATGTGTGACAGGGGCTTAAGCAACAGCAAGATCTTGCTTGTGGTGCTACTGAGAATTTAGACATGATGCTGATATTCACCTGCTGCGACCTCTTCCAGACTTCTTCTTCTTTTTCTTAGGTGGCGGTGAGGGGGAGGAGCTTGGCTCACGGATGATGCTGGGGGAACAGGTGGGGAATTTAGGATTAAAAGAAGAAGTGGAAGAAAGCAAAGGCAACACAACTTAAAAACAGGTCCTGTTGTCAAGTCTCATTCTATCCAGTCGTATTTTAGTTTGTAACAAATTCTAGTGTATCATTATACTTTCATTTTTGGAATCACCTTTTGACAAATTTAACCAGGTGTCGGACAGTGAAGGCTATGAAAAACAACCATCATAATTTCAGCACCCTGGACAGCTAATGTTCAACAGAAATCATCTCAGATGGTGGCATGGCAAGGTTAGCTCAGAACCCCAAGGTTCTGGGTTCGAATCCCTGGCAGGCCCCATTGTTGTGCAATTGGGAAACGCACTTAACACCTATTTCCTTGAGTACCTAGCTTCGGTTAGGGACGTCTTCTCGGATGGGACATAAAGCCAGAGGTCCCATGTTTGAGGAGAGCCACACCTTAAGCATGTTAAAGATCCCACCACACTTATCGAAAAGAGTAGGGGTCCTTCCCACTGTGAGTGGTTCAAACCTTACAGTCTGGTCTCAGGTTGGACATCTTGAAGAGGTGATAGTCACCTGTTATGTCAATCCTTCCACAAATGTGGCAAATCTTCAAAAACAAATTTCTGGGACCACCTTTTTACCAATTTCAACAGGTGTCGGACAGTGAAGGCAATGAATAACAACCATCATACTTTCAGCACCCTGGACAGCCTATGTTCAACAGAAATCACCTCCAACAGCGTTAAACTCACTTGTACTTCTTCTGCTGCTGCTGCTGCAGCTGCTGCTGTTTCCTGGCCTCCGCCTCCTTGGCTCGGCGGGCAGGGTCGAAGGAGCTGCCGTCCACATAGCTCTCCGAGATGCCGAAGGCCTCCTTCATCTTCAGGTTCTTCTTCTCGTTGGCTTCTGCCAGCTGGTGGCTCTCCTTGGGATTCGCACTGTAAGGACAAGGAAGCCAAGATATAGATATAGCTAGAATGTCAGCATTACATTGCTGCAGGTTATTCTTTTATCATAGGAAGAAGGATGTTTCTTTACCAGCAATGCTGTGGAGGTGAGGTTAGTGTCAACAAACTCTGTCAGTATTCTGTCAGCTTTTCATTACGGCCACACCAATTTAATCAATTGGTTCTCAGATTCACCCTCTTTTTTTCTGATGTGCAAAAAAAAAAAAAATCAGGTTCTGAATCAATGTCAAAATGCTCATATTTTGGCCCCAACAGTTGAAGAAAGTCCTTTTCTTCCTAGTTGTTACAATTTTTCCATCTACCAGTGCAGTGGTTTGATTAAAAGTTTAAAAGTCATTGTTTGAATTACAAACCACCCTGGTGACTTCATGACTCCTATCGCATTTGGGGCCATCATAAGATGCCTAGGCCTGGGTTTTTTTCAATGTCACTTCATATTTTTTTCTAAAAAATCCAAGAACCTGAACCAACAAATCAAATTGGTGTAGCCTAAGCCTTCATCACCACTAGGCTGGACTTATACTACATGTATGTCATGATCAAGTCTGGGCACCATCATTCTGAGTATAGGTGTCCATGAAATGGGCAATTATGGACTTGTGGATGCTGTACTGTGCATCCTATCCTTTTCATTTGCCTCCTTCATCCATTAAATGGTAACATTCCTCTGGCCCCCAATAAAAAATATAATGTTGTGTTGAATATTAAATTGTTCAGACTGTCAGCTAACTTGCTAGCCATACTTGTATGATGATTAAAAAAAGTTGCTGCATATCTGATGAGTTTGTGATATATTGAGCACAATCTAATGAAAATTACTATAAAATTCTTGCTGGGTAGCCTACACCATAAAACTGACAACAACATTAATATGTTGAGTTGCACTGGGACTGTCAATAACAACACGTCACATAAGCACCAAGTTCTAATTCAAATCATTCCCAGGGAACCCGTGATTAAATTTTCCTAACGTTGGTGGCGACAGGAAATGACAGTGTCATAGCAGCTGATGAATTACATCAAATGTTGATTACAGACACCTAATCAGTTTCCTACCAGGCTCTGTTCATTGGGGATCTATGCAAAGTTCGTCTCAACTCCAGGAATATGTTACACTCATATGCAATCAGGCAATCCATTTTTAATGATAGATCAACTTTTATTCCAGGTACCAAGAGCCTTGGAATGATTGAAGCTTCTGAAACTGAGATTTATCTAAGTCCAGCAGCTTTGGCAGGACAAATTTAAAATAAAATTATTTCTTGTGTAGGGTCGTGTGGGATCATATGGCATAATGATTGGCTGTTTGGCCCAGAGTCCTGGGTACAAATTCACCAACATGCTCCGATGTTGTGCCCTTCGGAAAGGCACTTTACATGACTTTCCTCACTTCACTCAGGTGAACATAAGTACCTAGCTTTGGTTAGGGACGTCTCTCGGAATAGACGTGAAATGGAGGTCCCGTGTTTGGGGAGAGCCACACCCCACGCACGTTAAAGAACCCACCACACCTTTAAAAAAAGTCTAGGGGCATGCCCCGGTGTGCCATGGTCCTACTACTACTATCTGAAAGTTGGTGATTCCTACAAATCACCTGGAGGGAGGCTTAGCGAACCCCTGTCTTGTATTAGCCACATGGTGATTTACATGGTAATTCACCCTGACGGAGACCTGGCGACCCCATCTTGTATCAGCCAAGGAAAGGGTATGTCACCCCATAAGGGGCGGTATAACTCCGACTGAGCAGTATTACCCCGCTAGTCGACCACCTACCTACCTCCCAATAACATTCTAAGAGAGATGATCCAAGACTTGAAAACTGAAGAAAACTGCCCGTATGACCTCATCATTTCAAGAACTAGATCTCCTTGCATTTTTCCATCACCTCTGACAGAACTGTACAGCACTCTAGAAGCACATCTCATATTCAATACCTTAGAATGGGCTGGTTAATGCCCAGGGCATGGATAAGGTGACATAAAAGGGGCACCATCAGTGGTGGCATTACTACACATTACTGACCACCATGGATTTTCAGTTGAGAAATGCATTAGCTTTCCAATGACACATAATGCTATACAATTGATGAAGTAATAGATATACACATGTACATGTATGGTTGGTCAAATGTAAGTTTCTGAACCTTCTATTTTGAGTGCGCATGGTGCATTCTATATCTATTCATACAAAATACTACAAACTTCTAAAAACTGCATAACATTGCATACATCAATTTGCACTGGGAAGAATGGCTTTCAGTGCTGTACAAAATCCTTTCAGTGTTAGTTGTTAAAACCGGTTCGTGCCCCTATTTTCAAGAGGCACGACTTGAAAAATGAAGAAATCTTTGTACATCATAAATTTGCTTACCTGCTATATCATGAGCTTATAGTGTGAAGAATTATGAATTTCAGAAATGTAACTCTGCCTTCTTATATTGCTTACACCTGATATCATAATGCATTACCGTACGCAAATACTCTAGACAATACATTGAATTAGTACCTAGTGAAGTGTGAAATTGCCTATGAGTAGTGGTAGATGTGAGGAAGACTACACTTAATTGTGTTTCATGGCTGTCAATAATGGGAGGGCACCCTTGAGATGAAGGAAACACACCGAGATATTTCAAACCTCTTATATACATTTATAGTTTAGTACACCACAACATCATGCATGAAACAAGATACTGTATTTCCAGAAATCCGGCTAGAATTTATGTATCGTTCTATGATAAACAGGAAAGAGATAATAGCAGAATCTATTCCAAGCTACAAGGCTATCAGTACTGTACATCAACGTACAAAATTTAAACTAACATGGTAGAGTAATCTTGTGGAAAGCATAAAGTGCCCATTTGACAGATTCTTCTAGTTTTGTTTTATGTTGTAAATAGAAACCAGCCTAGCACACTGCTGAAAATTGAGTCCCAGAAAAGGCTATCTGACTTTATGTGGGCTCAGATTAAACTTTCATTGAGACACATTGGGTCGTCAGAACTTGGGCAGCCATGTTGATTATGCACTCCTTTTGAGGAATTTTGCTGCATGTAAGTAAGATTAGAAGTTACTTGGTACTGTGTTACAGTTGATTAGTGTACAGAGATTGTTTCTTGATGAATACCGCCACCTCAATTTCACCAATGGTAAGGTATAGGATTAACAAATTTGTGGACTCCAGGTAAATGAAAATTGGTTGCAGCAGAGCAACCATCAGCCATTGTTATGCAGACACTAGTCACCAGTCATGTTCCATTTTAAGAATTTGATTGTTGTCAATAAAAGGGAATGACAAAAGGACATTTCAAAAAGGGTCAGAGAGTTAAAAGGGAAAATAAAGCTAAGAATATGATGTCCTTGGTTATGGTAAGAATATTTTGTAGATATGATTTTGAATTTATTCACATAAGGTGGCAAGGCAAATTCAAGGTGATGCATTCAAGGTGATATCTGAGAAATGGAATGAAAAATTTTTCCTTCAAGACTAAAAGAGAAACTCTTTTACCATCATTTTATGGGCAGCAGCTCTTATACAAGTCTGTAATGCATGTATTTTTTTACAATGATAAAAGCAGCAAGATTGCAGATCATTAACAGCATCAGGGAGAATGTCTCTTTTCTCGGCTGGCTGAGTTTTCCGACAGAAGTTGAATCCCGGATAAGGCGCCGTGGCAGTTTTTCTTGATATTGATGCGCCTCGTGTAGAATAGGTTCTAACTGCGGGGCACTTCATCAGTGCAGTAACGAGGTGGAACTGCTACATAGTTGGTTCTAATGGCTGCCAGGAAATTGGAATCCTCCGCAGGCACCTGCTCAGTGATCACTTCGAATCTGCTGCGACAGCCAAATGGTCGGAAATTTACGATCTCCTGTCGTCTAATCTTCGCAGCCCACGTCGGTTGGGTGCCAACGTTGCTTTGGAAATGGTCCGAGGATTTGATGTGAGGAAGGCAGCAGATTTACATTCAAATGTCCTCATCATTTTCTGTGTTGGATAGGTTTGGAGACGTCTGACAGGAAAGCAGAGTGCCTAATCTGCGCTTCTGAAAATTCAGTCACTGTGACAGAACTGTCCATCAGTTACCTGATGTTCCTGAACTCAGGTTTCATCCATTGGGACCGGGGATTTCGTTACACTTTCGGTAAAGAAAAAATTTACAGCATTAGCAAGATAAGAGCCTTTGTCTTCTATTCTGTGCACCTAAAAAGCTGTAGATTGACATGTAAAAATTTTTAAAAGAATTGAACATCTTATTCCAAAAACCATGACATTTTTTTACACAAGAAAACAGTTACTCAAGCAACTGGATGCTACTTGAAACGTCCGACAGTTTTCAAAATCTATCCAGTTGCTTGAGTAACTGTTTTCTTGTGTATCTCATTACCTTGATGCCTAACGTTCGTCGATGCATGGCATTTTTTATTGGAGATGCAACGTACTGACAGTCATTTTATGGCCAATGTTCTACATGTATGTGGCCCCTAACCAGCCTTTCATTTGCAAAGAGACAAATTTCATTTTACAATGCTGCTCAGATGTCGCGGCTGACAAGCCTTTGCTATGTTATGGTGCACATTTGGAGTGTATCCATGGCAAATTGCAATCTTGTTGGTGCTTGATTATACAGTAAAGGTTTGAGCTTACTGATTCGAAACTTTGTTTTATGTAGCATTGAGTGCCTTTTTCTATCTGTGAACTATCTACATTTTTTTTCATCACAAGTAGAAAAAGGTTTTGCTTTGTAACCATGCCAGGAGCACAGCCGAATGACTTATAAATTGGATAAATCTTGAGAGGGCCAGAGGCACACATGCCATTTAATAACACTGTCTACAATCTTGCCAAAGGAGATTCTTTTCTTCTGCAAATGGATACCCTATTATGACTTTAAAAGGAATCCTACATCAAATGCAGTACTCTTCTTGCAAGGCACGACACATGTCTACTCTTTCAAAGACATTGACAGACCAAGCAGACTTTACCAAACAGGTTTGCTGAAATGAAGCCCTACAGTGATTCTTTTGAATGCAAAGCCCCTAACCATAAGGCTATGGCGGAGAACTATTTCCAGGGACAATTCCTTTTAATCAAGAACCTTATTTCCATTTCAAACGTGTACAACGCTTTGATAACAAGCCTGGACTTCACAGAACTGCCCTGCTGTGTTCCATCATCTCTCGACAGGGAGCCAATCCCAGTAATTGGTCTGCACTGAAGTACCAGACAAATTCACAATCATTACTGAGCTCTGCTGAAGAAGTCCTGATAGCGACGTTGTGTGATTTATCACTCTAGAGCAACTCTGTTTTCCTGGAAGTCATTGAACAATTCTCCAAAGTCACTCACAAAGTCATGGCCCAAGGCTGTTCTTTTAAAGGGGCATTATGTAACATTTTTGCACCAAAAATTGAAATATTTTAATTTAAAAAATCGTGTGATTGTAATTTAGTTAAACTTTTCAACATATTTATGCAACTATCTCACATTTCTGACATTTATGTTTCGTACTAAAATAGCCCACATGAGGCACATTCAGTTTGTGATACCACCACAAAATACCAAAATGTAAACAAACATGGCTGACAGCTGTGTTTTCAACTTTTAAACACACTCATAAGGTGTCGTATTTTGGCACTTCTACTTCCTGAATGAAACTTATTTGCAATGGAGTAGGGTTGATTCAACTTACTTTGTAAAGAAATGACCAGATAATGTACTTTTTGTGTCATCCTAATGTTACATAATGCAGCTTTAAAATCATGCATCAAGGTACAAACCCTGGTCCATTCAAGACAAGTTCTTTTTGCACTCCATTAAAAATATCCAAGGAGAAATTAAGTAAGGAACGTTTTTCACAAAAGTTAGCAGCACACATACATGTACTTTATTCGGATCAAATCGTTTGACCTTCAAACTGACAGTTTAGCATCTGTTTCCAATGAAGAGCAATTTTTCACCCTTGACAAAAACATATGGTTCCAATGGTGGGGGTCCTCTCAATTATTCAACACTGGATACAAAGCCCCGTTATTTCCAAGGCACTCGCCAAATTGGTCTTTGAATAATTTAGATCTGGACAAAACATTTATAGCATTGAACTGTGAACTATTACTTGTCAGCTGAGGGCCACCAAAACAGTTGCTTGTCCTTGAAATTTTTTAACTTGGATATCAGACACAATTTGAGCTGGATTTGTCTTGTAGAAAAATTATTAGCTGTAACATCATGAAAATGACTTATTCTCCAGCTTACGTCAATATCTAAAAAAAGATCAACAGTTTCAGTGAGCAATTTTGTCGCCTTCCCACAAAGACATTCATTTGTTTTCATCTAGTAAGAAGGACTAAAATAGGGCCATCAATGCTGCTGATGACGGTCTTTCTTGCCACAAATTAACCATTTTCGCCAGTAGAGACATTACACACATTACACTAATCAGTCTCGGTGGCAACAAAATGGCAGTCTTAAAGATTTTTCCATTTCCTCCCCATTACGCCTAACATGCCTAACACTATCAAGTCAAATTAGAATAATAACCCAGTGATGAAGATGTGGCCGGAATATGTAAGCTAGTTGAGTCTGCCAGTGGTGGCAACTGTTTTAGTTTAAATTGAGATGAAAGAAACCTTACAATGACTGATCACACATGCAACATAAATGTACAAAACAGCATATCCATGGAGTTTTGTGGAAAGTGCAAGGACCACTGTTCTTCAAAAATATCTATATTAAGATTAGAATTACCATAATGTTGCCTTTTTGTGTCGTGAAATACTCTGAAATAACGAACAAATCCCCACTATATTGAATCTGCAAGCAGCTGTATGCTTCGTACTTGACCTTCCTTTCCTCCTGTAGGTACCTAAAAGAAATATAGCTGAGGTGATTGGACTGGTCATTGACATTCTGCATCGAGCACACCTCCCATCCGCAGTACCATCAAGCATCTGCTGATGGGATCACACAGACGTGCTCTTTGCTAGAATAGGAAGGCCTGACTTACGATATCCCACGCCACCTACTTGACAGGAAACTCTTTGACAACTGACCTCTTTACCCTTCAACATATTGTAAATCAGTGTTCTAGCCAGCGTCCGTCTTTCTGTCATTTGATGGAATTTTGCTGCTCATGACAGACAAAACTTTTGCCCAATCCGTCATCTTTGACAGACAAAAATCGAAGTGTAAAGAGATGGAAAGAGATGTCATTCAACTAAGCTTAATAGTCTACCAGCAAAATCTGTCCCTCAAAATGCAGGAAATAGCGTTTCAGAGGGTGAAGACTTCAAGATTTCACGGACCCCATAGGATTGTTGCGTTCGTCACTCAACATGATATTATGCAGAACGAAATTGAGATGACAGACAAAAATTTCAGGCTGGCTAGAACACTGTCACAGTGGTAAATACAGAAAAGCATGATGAACCTATACCCATTTCAGAGTGGAACAAACAGAAAGCAGTGCCTCTATTGGAAAACAAGTCGACTGATATATTCAGTCATTGACAACTGTACATAAAACATCATTGTCTTTGCAGAGCAGAGTGGTATTTTATGGCACAGCAAAGCCGGTGGATTACCTGTTTGGGTCATTTCACATCCCCTGTAAATTGGAAAATGGCAAACGACCAAATAGATCGAAAATATAGAGCAAAATCCGATGTAGGTGGGACCCGATGCTCCCTGATGGTGGCAAGTAATTGGATGAAAAATTGATCTTGTAGAAGATGCACCTGCACTCAAGATGGCACCTACATTAGCAAATGGCAAGCTGTCTGACCACCCTGTTCAACAAAGTCAGATCTTGTCAACTAGTGAGATCCCCGCAAAGGTAGCCCAGCAGAAGAAAAACGACATCAAGGTACACCTTGAATTACTGGAATGATTCTGCTTCACCGGTTACGTTATTAGATATCAAAAATTGATGTGGCGTCGAGTCAGTTTACCCATTACTTCATCAAATTCTTATAGACAAGAGGGTAGTTATCCTCAGTGTACCATAAATCAGGCTCTCATATTTCCATAAAAGTTAAGATTAATCCGAATCTACCAAATGAGAACAATTACTTCTGTAGTGCTGGTGCCATGCGCTCACTTCTACACAAGTGGGCGTCATTAGAAAAAGTCAATTTCAGAAGATCGACGCCACGCAACTTGTGCAATTTTGTCCAATTAGGTAGAAAATATGAGGCAAACTTCCTTGCTAAGATGAAGGATTACTCGAGCCGAGAGAATTCTAAAGTGAGATTAGAACGTAGTCTTCCCAAGGTTGGTTTCATGCGTGGCGTGCCTTGCGCCATTAGCGGCACCTCACCTGTCACGCAACGCGCCTGTTACCCAATTAATCATGCGAGCGGATTACACCTGTCACGTCCGCATCATGGTTTCCCCGCTAGGCTAAATCCAAGCCGTAGCTCTCTCTGCATTTGCGGATTGTTTACATCGATGTTCATCTTCGAATGACAGGCAGTTTCATGCTTCTATGGCTAATTTTGATCAATCAGTCACATTTTAATGGACTCATTTACCCTGTGGCAAATACTCAATATTCATGAAAAAAAATTTTGCAACTTTGAAAATTGCTCTATAACTTTGATCATAAAAAATCTAGGTACTACTCATGCACCTGTAACTCTTATATATGTATCAGTGAAGCCTTTTTCATTTGTTAATTCTGACCATGGTTGCAACAAACGTTGCGGCATCATGATTTTATAAACAATTTGTATGTGCTTAGGTTCACGCAACTCAGCCTATGGCTGGGAGGTGCAACATACTCGATAGCCCAACATTGTACTGTTTTTTGTTTACGTGTACATGTACATTGTACTTGTGAATGAACCATTGATGGAATGGTCAACACAATGCTAGCAAAGTAATTAAAAGACTTTCACACTCTTACATGTATGTATCAGTTTGTGATGTGGCTTAAGGCTTCAAATCATTCACATGTAAGACTTGTACATGAAAATAAGTACGGAGGCTCTTCATCAGTAAACTCTGGCACAGAAACGTTTCTTCCTCAACACCATATGGCCTGAGACTTAACCACATTCAACATACAGAAGCCCATTGACATCAGCTTCATGTCCCTGCCCTTTAATGATACTAAAGTGTCAGCTTGTGAGGCACAAGGGACACTGTCGTGAATTTTCTTAACGGTACACTCCTACACAGGTGAGACGTTGAGGTGAGTCCCAGATGACATAAATAATTCAGTAGAAGACCGTTAAGATTTACCGTGCATACCAGCACTGCAGGGAATTCAAACATCAATCAATCAATCAATCAATGACTTTATTAGCAAAAAGGCAGACTTACACAGTAGAGTCTGAAGTATTATGCTAATTTACATATTTAAAATCAATCACAATATTTAAAAAAACAGCTATCATTAGTGGATTTAAAACATGAATCATATTGCTATGTTTAGAACTTTTGAAATACAATGAAACATATATATCGGAAAAATAGCGAGTTATCTGCTTAATGTGGCTCGAGCATATAGCTTTTGATGTTTTAAAAATATATACAAGGCAAGGAGGTAAATCGAGAAAGCACATGAGTTTCTTTTACATGTATGCAGTTCTATATGAACATCTCCCAGTCATGGGCTAAAGGCCATTGTCCAGAGGGTATTTCACCATTTCCAGAGGTATGAGGTCAACACACATAACACTTAATCAAACGTAGCCCCTTTAAACTGGAATTACTAAGTATGACCATATTCTCTGTTGGAGAATTATATTTGGTAAATAAAGTATAGAAGTACATGTATACACAAAACAGTACATGTAACATGTATCTTATTTTTTGCATGTATCCATAGCAGTGTTCTACCCAACGTCTGTATTTCTGTCATTTGACAGAAATTCGCCACTCACGATGGACAAAATTTTACCCAATCTGTCATCTTTGATGGACAAAAGTCGGCGTGTAAAGATATGGAAAGAGATGTCAGTAAACTGAGCTCAGTCTACCAGCAAAATTTGACCCTCAAAATGCAGGAAATAGCGTTTCAGAGGGTCAAGATTTCAAAATTTTCCTGAGGGAGCATACCTCTGGACCCTCTAGGATTGTTACTATCAACATGATGTTACATGTATATGTCGAACAAAATTGAGATGATGGAAAAAAATTCAGGCTGGCTAGAACACTGATCCATAGCATGCTAAAGGTTATCTACTAGTGGCTTATGTCAGATGCCAGCTCATGTCTCCCTCCTCTAGTCTCTTACATAACTAATCAATACTGAGTACTCGTTTCCATGCCAAAACCTTAATGCAATTGGTTTTCTCATTAATTTGCCAACACTGTCTCGTCATCTGAGTACACCATGTTTTTAAATGCTGTGTAATCAAGTATGTTGAGTACAGTACTCCATGACTAAGATAAAGTTACAAAATCGTATTTGTAAAGGTTTAAAGTATGCTTGAAGACAATCACTGATCATTGATCAATCAGTCTTTACATATGAAAGCACTTAAGATGGCAAAGTAGACAATGTTAACGTATGGAGAAGCTGATGCAATATGTGTCCACTAATTAGATCAGAAACCATTAGCTGGGCTTTGCGGGGACCATCCTGATCAGGAAACTGGAAACCAACCCTGCCTTTGTAGATGACCTTGATAGCACCCAATGATAAAACCGTTGAATCACTGTCATGTTGTTGTATTTATTTTTCATGCATTTTGCTAACGTCATTTTACAGGAATCCAATGCAATTTCAGGGCAACAAAACAAAAATGTTCTGGATGAGGAAATTGTCTGATGTTGACACTTACTGCCATTTCTTAGCATATTTTTGTCATCATCCCATACATGAAGCATTTGAAATAGCCCCAAAACAAGCTACACGAGGAGTCATTTTACTTTTTGATACCACCAATAAATAGCTAGAACCAGCCAACAATACAAAACAAGCAACTGTTTTCCATCAGCGACATCACATTTTTGCCTCACAGATATCAGTATGCTATGGCATAGGGTTGATTCAACTTTATTACAATAAAAAATGACCTGAAAATTGACTTTGAAAATCCAGTTTTACTGCCCTGAAATCACTTTGGGTGCCTTTAAAGCTTGTAAAGGCAAAATACACCAGAAACGAAACAGGTACATGTAGACATTAACAGTTCTGCAACAGAGTTGCAATTTTTGTCTAGGCCCCCAAACTGGTAACATCAATACCATCGATCATTTGCCTCAGCTATCCACAGAATCTCTTGAAATCTATATTCTCAGGGGCGTACCAGATCCAGAAAGCCTGGACATTCGACTCAAGTGTTCCTGCTTGGAGATTGATTTCATCCACGTTTTTCGAGTGTCCGCAGCTCTTTGCGGACTTGACATTGATTCAAACGTTTTGAACCTGCGGGTGCGCCGATGATGGGTCAAGTATATGGATGCATCTCCGACTTGTGACGGACTTCTATAAAGATGGAATTCAACATACGTCAGCAACCCATCCCCTCCACTTTCAACCAAGTACTTTCGACAGTAATGCAGTTAGAAGAGTGCGCAGACTGATTAAAGAATTCATTGGTGGGGACTCAAATACCATGCAATTTCGGCATGCAGATGTAGAACTACAATCTGGCAATACATAAGAATGCTCGTGTAAATAAATGGACAATTTTGTTGAGAGCAGGTCCCGAAGATTAGGAGGTAGAAGGGAGAGCTTAGCAGTTCAATAACGTCTCAAGGTTGTGGCAATCTACTGGAACGGTACTTCAGAGCTCAGCTACTGACTTGCTAGGCAGCACACATCTTTATCTGAATATTGGAAATCCTAGGAGCGAGAGCTAACTTTTCTACAAAACTTTGCAAGAGACCTGGTGCCGACGAAACCCTTAAAATTATAGATCTGACTACAAATGTGATGTGTTGAACAGTTGACATGCAGCACGTTGGCAGAATGCAATGGACCTGCCCAAAACCCGGATTTTCATTGGATGTTTGGTCAACATTTGCATCCAAATTTTGCCCGTTGCAGACGATATCCTTTCCGACACATTTGAAAACCATAGATGGGATGTCATCTTTATATACCTGAATATAACCTTAAACGAGACGTTCTGCCAAAGTACTGTGTACAATACATTTACAGTTTTCACACAGGAGTAGTACCTTCTGCCGACGTGCTATATTTTAAAAGTACATTGTACAGACTGTTAGTACATTTTACACATTGCAGTGAGTCAGTCTTTGGGTATTGCACAATAGCTGTAAGAATGCAGATCAGATAAAGTTCTCAAAGCAAAATAAAGTTCACAACCTGTCTCATGACTTATTTATGGCAAAGTTTACCACTTCTTATGAGCAAGTTCTTATTAACAGCACGCAAACTATTATACTGTCATAAAAGTACAATGTATCATTGCAAAGCAATTACTGTATGACAAAAACTGCTGAAACGTTCAAGGGCGTATACAGGGTCATCTGGAACTGATTGTTGTCATGGTTGTCAGGGTCGTGATTGACGTAATAGTTTAGATGATAAATGTTTTGAGGTGAACTGATGAGGAGGTCGCTGGTCCTTCTGAACTTGTTCACTGGTGCAAAGACTTACAATCTGCCAGGTTCAGTTGGAGAACAGTTTAATTTTCATTAAACAATTACATTGTTGTTTTGGGCCAGAAACATCAGAAACAGCTATTTTTGGTCATTTTTGTTAATAATTCGCCACAGTTAAGAAAATGTAAAATCTAAGCAAAGTAGCCTTTTCATTTTTATTATTCATTCAAGCTACATCTAGAAGGTACTAGTATTACTACATGTACAATGTAAAAACGTATGGCAGACATAATAAGTCTGATTATTGGTACATGTTGTGCTGCTGCATAGTAATACTTTGGTTCACAATTTGACAGAAAAAGTGTTGTATGGCTTTTTCCAAAAAGCACCTGACAAATAGGGCATACAAGTGACCATGGAATACTGGGTATATCCGTAACTCTTAGTCTTACACTATTTGACATTTTACATACACCCTTATTTAATGCTTTTTAGTTTTTTTTTCTTCTCCAAGACGGGAACAATGGACAATATACAGTAACTGGATAGTGAGTGTGTAAATGATAAAGTTAACAGATTCGGGCATTTCATGGGGGCTGTACCCTGTCTCCTGATAGGAAGCAAATTCCCCTGCAAAATAGGATATTGGAAAACCTCTCTGCCCAAATGAAGACAAATGGACTTTAAGTCAAGGTCAGATATTGGTTGAGCATTTTCACAAAATAAATATTGAGTAAATGCTGTGGGCATTTGCAATTCATGACCAAGAACAGATCCTGGACTATTTAAAATTCATGGCCTCATACATGAGACTCGTTCTGTAGCTCGTATTATGAAGTCAGAGAGATGTTTCCATACCAGTGTTCTAGCCAGTGTCGGTTTTTTCCATCATCTTACAGAATTTTGCCGCTTATGACGGACAAAAATTTTGCACAATCCATCATCTTTGGCTGACAAAAATTGGTGTGTAAAGATATACATTGTAGAAGGAAAATGTCATTAAACTAAGCCTACTCTACGAGCAAAATTTGACCCTCAAAATGCAGAAAATAGCATTTCAGACTGTCAAGATTTCTAAATTCGGACCCCCCTAGGATTGTCACGCAGCCTTCGGCGCTTGACATGATGTTACATCAAACAAAACTGAGATGATGGAAAAAAATTTCAGGCTGGCTAGAACACTGTTCCATACTGTACACGTACACTATATACAAGCTACTTTGCTTACTATTCCTTCGAAGTTCGGAAATTTTCTTCCCTTCCTATAAGGAGATTGCCTTGGGCTTGCTCTTCCCGATTTCCCCAATGGAATTACGTTTTGTAAAATGGATGCAAGGAAGCTCGAAGACAATGTCGGATTCAAACAGAGCCTCTTCCTCTGAGGCATGTAGCCGTTCTTATCTCTGTGCCTGCAGTCGTGTTAATACCGCATGCATGGGTGCAGCTTTCCTCACATCACTTCTAAATCAGTACTACAATCCTTCAGGGCAGCCATTTTTCACGTCGATGACATCACAGTCATGCAGTGAATTTCATTTGTTGTGAGTCTTTGGGGTTGATTTTATTTTAGGCAAACAGAACTTTCTTCATCCATTCAAGTACATGTGGTTTGTGCTTAAGACTTGCTTCCAAGTATTACCTCTAAGTCTTCAGTTCACCATATATTTCAGTGATAGTATTTCTTTTACCATTCTCCTATTGCAAATTAAAGTGCATACAGTTCTTTATTTAAGCAGGTAGTGCAAGACTTGTTTCTAAGTTCTAAGCCTTCATTTTACCCAATGTATTTCAGTGATTTTTTAAATCATTCTCCTAGTGCAGTATTTCCTTCATCAGATCCCCACCCATTGATACAGTATATGTATATGTATAAGAGAAGAGATCTAATTTCATCAACAGAATGGCAAACTGCTTTCCATTGTGATAGTAAACCTTTTGTATGCTTGGTTGCTTAAATTGTACATGTATGTCAAGTTCGAGGGCAGTCACACGTATATCACAAGGAGGAAGGCATTAGGGTTTGAACATGCTCTTTATTTCACCCTCCTATACACAATTTCATGGCTGGGTAGCATTTGCATTATGGAGCTGAAACTCAGCTAAAATATGCATCGGACTACAAATTCACTGCAAATGGAAGAAAAAAAGAATGTTAGGAATTTTAACAGGTCTGTGCAGAGGATCAGACAGTAAAGCAATGAAAATTGGGGACAAAGATGGCAGTTCTAGAATAGAAGTCCCTACATTCCCTTATATTGGTCCAGTGATCAAAATGATTCTGGTTCAGTAATGTTCAGTAATGAAGAAGGTTTGGACAGCTGTCTAGCATATATCTGAACTGAAGGCAACAAACAATTCAATCAAGCATAATGGCACTCAACTACCTGACCGATGCATATTGTTTCTCAACTGCCAATTCTCCTGCCGCCATCGTTGCGACGCCGTTATTGGCTCCCCCGCACCAAGAAGTAATTTACGACACGACAAAGACATCACTGGGGCAAGACTCTAATGGCTAATGGCTCCGATAGGGTGGTCCGAATAACAAATGACGTCATCCCGCTGTTAGGAGGCCAGCGCTTGATTGTAATCCAGCTACGTCCCATCTCGGACATCCATTCATCAAAATTTCATCTGTCTCCCTTCATGAATGCCGGGGATTACAACATTACTAATGACGAGAGTGCTTACGACACCGTGGGGAGGGAGGAAACTAAGAGATGATAACTAGGTACCACTTTACGGCCCCGTGCTTAAGATGATGTTTTCTCATCCGAACATGTGTTGTCGGAGATAGATTTCCAACTGGGAATTTTTCCCACGGAGCTACATGTAACTTTTCCGCGTGGAAGGGAAAATGCAGGTGCTTTAGTTCCTGACGTATTATACGTGTACAACATGCGCATAGGACAGCTCTATCATGTCAGTTTCAATAGGTGATTAAGGGGATGCCTGAAGGGTATTAGACCTCATTGTACTTGAAACTGCAGTTACACATTTTTCTCCTTTTGACAAACCTGAATGACAGATGGCGTTTTTAGACTGGAAAACCAAAATGCATAGCCCGAAATCCAGCCTTGTTAGCTATAGGTCTGCTCCCAAAAATGTGTTCCCGACCAACAACGGAGCAAATAATAACAACGGAGTCATTGTTGGTGGGGAGCAAATTTTTAGGAGCAGAAATAAAGATAACAAGGTTGGATTTCAGGCGACAAAATATAACACACACTCGTCAGATGTTGCTGAGGGAACTGACTGTCCATCGCAGACTATACCACAATAGGGCCCCTCCCACAAAGGCCACCTCATGCATTATTGATTAAACTGAATTGGAAATGCTTCTCGTCAGAAGATGATATTCCAAAATTGCCCGGCTGCCATCTTTGTTTCCGTGAGGCAACCACGCAACAACTGTCCAAGTAGAGGACTTTACATTAAAAAAGAGAAACATAATCTAGCCAGTACTGTAAGACTAAAGAACTACTGAAATATCTACATGTAGATTATGAAAAACTGTAAAGCGAGATATGTTTACAAGCAGCTATCTTATATCATACGAACTACGTATATCATATCTCGTATCAACCAACCCACTTGGTTTTGTTTTGTCAAAACTTGATTTTGTAAGAAGCAAAAATGCTTTGTTCATAAACTTGAATGTATTTGAGTTTCTATCTAAAATTAATGTAAACACCAGAAATAAAATAATCAACATGGTGTCAACATGTTGTTGTTGGTAGGCACTGTAGAAGTAGCTAGCTTCAGAAGCTGTTTATCATGGCAGTTATACACATGTACACATCTACATTCGATTTGATGTAAAAAATTGGGAAAGGCGAAGGTAGAAGAGTAATGCATAGAGGTAACCACAAAGCTACATAAAAATGCCTTTCAACATAGGAGTAGTCTCCTTCAAATGGACATTAAGAAACCAGCACAAAATACCGGGGTAGTCCAAAATGGAGATAAACACAAAAAAATAAAAAGATACATCTTTGATCAGTGAGGTTAATGTACACCTGTGTAATTCTCACACAGAACAAGGCTTACTTTGTTCCTGTCTCCTCCTCCTCTTCATTGTTGTTGTTGTTGTTCCCACTTTTCAGGGCTGCCATGAACGGTTGGCTATGCCTGGGGGCCACCACCGCTTTGAATGTCCCCTTCCAGAATTTCTCAAACAACAGTTTGTCTGTTTCTGCCATCTTGGTTTACCGCAAATTATGAATAAGGCGGATGTACAAGTCACTGAGACAGCTGGATGCTGTGGCACCTGAAGCGGGGTACGTACACCCACGACGAACGTAGAACCGATCTTACAACCTTGTCCTCTGACACATCGTTTCTCATCAACACAGCAGCATCTCGGCCGACCTTCCCTGATGTGCCTCAAGTCTACTGTAATCTATCGGAGGCTTCTTTATGTCCACAACCGCCCACTCGTTCGGGAACAAAGGAGATAAACCTTTACACACAACGCCGATCTCCAATCCTCTTCTATGACTGCTTATAGCACAGTTCTTACACGCACGGACGCAGCCGGCATAATCTTCAATAGCCGACAGTGAGAACCAATCAGCCAATAACGCTGCTATAAGGAAGCGGGTATTGATCTGGGAGAAGAAGGAAATCCTCGGCGATGTCGGTGGCTGGAAGGCAGGAACTGAAAGCACGCCGTACACCACACACCTGCTACCTCTGGCCAGTGGGACGAACAGCGTTATTCAGGCTGGCACATTGTGTGGGGGTCGAATGGTCCGTTAACCAATACAGTGCCACCTGACGTTGGCAGAGTCCACTTTGGATCTGAGGGGGTGTTGGCTATCTTGACAACAATTTTTGATGTGCGATCACAACACTGGGCCACTGCAGCTTCTAAAAGTAAGAAGAAATCAGAAAAATAGTCTATGCTGAACTACACACAGCAATAGATGCCCACACAATAGCTGTAGTAAATCTGAGGAAGGGGGAAAAAGCCCTTTCGTGTTCAAAGAACACTGCATATGCAACCACCCTGTAAGCGTGCCAGATGCTTTGTTCCCCTGGGCTCATTTGCATGACATTAACCCCAGTCCCCTGGGGGAATATGACGACTGAACAGATCAGATCTGCGCTATTTGTTCAATGACGCCTGCTGCATCTGTCACCGACCACAAATGTGGACAAAGGCAGTGGCAATTTTTCATTTTTACCAAGGTTTTCACCAACACACATTTTAGTATGTAAGAAAACTTAGACGAAAGCTTAATACAAGCTTACTAAACCCAGCAAAGTGGTACCACAAAACCTGACAAGAAGACAAAAAAATTTTTTTAATCTAAGAATTTCTTATGGAGGTTTGGATGACCTTGGCAAAGAAGGGTTTTCAATTAAAGGTTTGAATTTTTGAAAGAGAACAAAGCCTTCAGTAACGTACCATCTCTGCTCTGCCCATTGAAAAAGCTACTTGTATACCAAACAGACTTTGACCAAGGAACAAAGAGTGGCTGAACAAAAGAAATTCAGGCAATGTGAACAATACAGTTCATATATTATTAAGCTGTTTGTATTTTCAGCTGGCTGCTTGTAGTTGGGTGGGGTAGTAAGGAATATATAATGAGGATAGAAACACCTGCCTCAATGATCACTACACATTACATGTACCACTTAATATCTATGAGAACAAAGGAACAAGACTGCACAATGCCAAGGCTCAGAACTGCTGGGGCTACAGCTGATGGGTTACCACAACATGATCGAGGGACATTGCTAGCCTTGGTGCCATCTTCTATCTTACCACCGGCTCCCTACTGTTACTGGCTTTCTGTGGTAACTACTTAGGACGGCAACCAGGATAGGACAATTCTGCCTTGGGACCAATTCAACCAAGGACACATACATGTACATGTATTTGTAAAAGCCTTAGGGTTACTACACTACAAGAACGAGAACACCTGAGGCTCAAATGTGCTTAATGTTTCCAGCTTCAAGTAAGGATTTTTTTCGTAGTTTAAGCCGGTGATCAATCAAAATTTACGGCTGAACTTGTCATCACTGACAGAAAATGTAAGAGATGACAGTCCCATAAAAGACGATTTACTGGGTGCAGGTGCATTGGCAAAGCTTGGAGCGGTACTTTACTTAAAAAGATATTTTCCCTAAATCCTTATTCTTTCTTGCTTTATACACTTTGTTTTGTAAGCTGCTCTTACTTGTATATTGGATTAGCATACAAGTGTGTACACTCCCAATTCTCAGGGCTTAGATAAACTGTTTATTTTGGTCTTTTGTCGTGATACAGCAATATCCTGTGCCTAACCAGATTTACAGGACTAGGGTTACACGTGGGAGAGCAACATATGAGTGGGTGGGATCACATTCCTCTATTACAATAGTTTTTTCAATAAACTATACAAAGATCTGATTTTCTGATGCTGACTGTTCCTGGGATAAAATTAGAGATACACGTAGCTATAACTTTAGTATAAGCAATGTTGTAAATGAAAAAAACAATCATGTCATTTACATACTTTGATATTCTAAAATACAAAAAATGAAAAGGTATCATAATGACAGTTTTGTAGAACATCAATGATCAAGACTCTTTGACTGAATATTTTAAGTCAAAGCCCTCTCTTTCAGTCCAAAGAGTGTTTTTCTTTCACATGAACAAATTGGTCTGGGACTGAGTCAGCTAGAAAGTGGAAGAATTCCGATTAACATGCATGAATGAATCCAATCACACAGAGCTGAATAATTCAAGTTCCGACACAACAAAGGAGATCATAAAACGATAAAAACACCAGTCATAGTGTACAAATTCAGACAGTTGTCTTCTAAATTTTGGCATATTGAAAAATCAAAAAGTAATTTTACTTGATTTGAAACTAGGATACTATACCTAAACCACAAATTTAACTCTAAAGATGCAAAACGACTACGCTGTACCATCATGTTTACGCACTGTTTATAACCTTGGAGCCAAATTGTCTGAGAGGCTGATTCAGTTTTTCTGCAGCACACGCATTCATCTAAACATGGAAGGTACATTTTAAAGCATTAATCTTGTAAACACAACAGATCTTAAAGGTGTTAATTCCAAATGCTTTCATTGTGCAAACAAAATGCAAGGAAAACATTATGAGTAGCGTGCGTAGTCCAGTGGTTAGCGACCCTGCCTCTGGACCATGAGGTTGGGAGTTTGAACACCGGCTATTGTCGCTCACTGGACTTGCACACTACTGTGAAGGGTTGCAGACTTGCAGTCTTTAGGAGGGTCCACTGTTCATTGTGCTTGTTGAAAAGAGCTAGGGGAATTTCCCCAGTACAATGAACCTGTAAATACTGTACATAGCATCTGTCTACTCTGTTACAACCAGTGGAAGAGTAGCTCTTCAGTGAGCTAAAACTGGATCAAGATCACTTTCTTTATCATGAAAAAGGCTCAAAATGTACCTGTGAAACTACTGTTACATCTTTCCTCTTGATGGAACATTCAACCCAGTAGCATTGAACTGGCCCCTTATATGCCCCTGCCTACATGTCAGATGTACTTTATGTTCACTTCAGCTCTCCCTCAAAGTCAAAAGCTAACAAGAGGATCTGACTTTCATGTCTCATGAACATTAACAGCATCAGTGTACTGGGTCATGTAAAAATACTCCATGGGCCATTGAAATGTACGCAGTCATGTACAATGTATGTTTTGGTGGATAACTATACACCAGTGACTTTGAGTTCTATTACTGTATTAGTGCTAATACATGATTGTATTGTCTATGGATAGTTGACCTGTCCAGACATTCTACATGTAAGATTAACATATCCAAAAAGGAGCAGCGTACAGAAGAAAGCCAATTGCAAAGATAGCGAGTATGGAAATCGTCTTGCCCTACAGTAACCGTTGCTTTTTCTTGAAAATTGGTCTGCGTCCTGTTGATGGACTACTGCTTCTTTGAAGCCAATATAGTAATAGCCTTCCTTGTCACGCACAATCATAGGAACTTCAAATCTCCTTGTAGCCAAGCCAACAAGGGATACATGTATGCCGTCATTCCGTGCCAGACTACATCTTCTGTAGACCCTTATCTCGTCTCCTCCCCCTACTCTGAGTCAGCCCCGCTGACAAGCCGGATTTCCACAATCTTTGAGTCAAGATAAATGACCTACGATATCGCAATGTTTACACCTGTACTTTAGACCCAGGAAGACTTTGCGGGAGATTACAATCGCTTCACGTAGAGCGGATGCTCATTAATCATGCACGGAGTCAGCCAGTGTTTCGCAGAAGAGAAGTGAGAACTTTTTATCTGAGTTTCTTATCTCTGCGGAAGAAGGTGATGACGTCAACAGCTTGTTACTTTCACGCAGACATCCGTCTTTAAGTGTGACTAAAACCACACCTTTAAGATTGCATTGGACAGATGTGTTTACTGCACAGAAAAATTAGTTCCACTATTTTTCTGAGACAGGGAAGGAACGAAAGGAAGACAATAGGGAGGAGTTGTGGTGCTAGAGATCTCTCAAATGCTCTGTTTTTCCTAAATGGCAAATACATGAAATCCTGCAGATACATTTGTAAATGTTGAGGATATTGTCCAAAGTTAAAGTTCCTTCTTGCACCTATGGTGTATGGATCAGCACCCTTCTCTGTTTCTGTAGCCCTTGGGCCACACAGTTGTGCACTACAGCAGGGGGCTAGTCCACTGGCAGTGGTGTGTGTTTCACTACCATACTATTTCCCAAATGCTGAGTGCTAAGTATGTACCATTTTCAAATTGGTATGACTCAGCCGGGATCAAACTCACAACCTACAGTAACTGAATGCAAGGCGAACACTCTACCCACTTGTCCATTGCACCAGTGTTGTCTAAGCTGTTTTTAAATTGTAGCTCAACATAACATTTGGAAGGAAGTTCATGAACCAAAGGCAAAACTTGGCCCTGCCTCCTGGGTACATTCTGAGATGGGATCACTCCCAGTGTGATTGAGTAAGAGCCCATAACTCTCCCAGTATTGATCTTCATTAAATGCCTGATAGGATAATCCCAGCAAATTTGGAATGACAACCGAACCTTGTCAAATGGAATCACCGTGGAAACATCCGGGAATACGACCGAGATTTCCCAGCTGGAATATAAAACAGCTGGAATGGTCATGCCGATAGTCCTGTCCTCGGGCCACAACTGACCAACACAGCTGTTGGCACCAGATTCCTGTATAGCCCCACGATGTTCAGTAATACATGCACGTTCCGGAATACAGTTCTCCTGCATTCTAATCCATCATTTGTCTATATCAATGCCTGCGAGGCATGTCCACGTACAAGGTAAACTGCTAATGGTAAAGCACACTTTCATTCGTAAAACTTGACACCTAAGGGCAATATTTACGACAGCCAACTACTTATTACTATTCTGGTGTTCTTCCGCGGATCCGGTCTGCTCGTAAACCTGTGTTTATACCGTGGGTCTGCGTCACTCGAGTGCTTAAGATGTCCGCAACGCCGTTCAAAGGTTGCCCCAACATCTATCTTCCGTTGACGTAGGATGAAAATTTTTATACAGAGCCATTACCTGATCCCTTCCCCATAACTGTAGGAGTTAACCTCGTATAGCGAGTCAGGTATCAGTATGCTGCACACACACGCTCACCAGTCACAGCAGACCAACAATGCAGGAAGAAATATGTTCAACATGATGTCATAAAAATTCATGTTGATCTTCTCTTCGGATGGAGCCATATTAATGATGGCATAGAGCATAAATGTGGGCTTTAAAAACAGGCCTTGCCCCATAGAATATGTGTACTAACAGCAGAGTTCAATAAAAGGGAACCGCCATTTGAGACATCAACAAAAAAAAGGCATTGAAATGTTTGATTTGTAGATGACCTCCAGCCTACATTTACTTTGGGGCACTAAATTAACTTGGAATAACTTACATGATAATTTCTGGATAACAGTTCTGTTCAGCCTGCAAGGTGTATGTTGGAGATTACCCTGCCTACCTCATATTACAATCACTGCAACAAACTGAATGTCTTACTCCACACGGCAATGAACACACAGACAATGTACATGTACGCATGTGTACACACACAAGAAGACTACAAAAAGACATGAACATAGGCTTTCGTCGATGAAGTTTAGACATCCAGCTAATGATATACGCAAGAAAACTGTTACTCAAACAACTGCCAACAGAAAAGTGGATAGATTTGAAAACTGTCAGACATTTCAAGTAGCATCCACTACTTTACAGTCACTGACGAAAAAGTAGTGGATGCTACTTGAAACGTGTCTTGCAAACCTAGACCTTTGACATACAACAGAGTATCACATAGAGTACCTTGACATTGCTGGCTGCCGGAGCACTTTAAATTAGAGATGTTTTCTCTGATAAAGTGTTCTTAGTGGCTTTCACTGGCTTCTGTCAGATGCATTCAACTGACAGTGTTTGTGGATCTAAAATTACCTATCCTTCGCAGTTCCAAGAAAGATCGTGACTCTCCTCCATTAGATTGCCAGTTTTAATTGCATGGCGTCTGTCTGCCATACAATATACATATGTCATATGATGAGCCTGTCTAGTGTCTAATGACTGCCTATTAATGCAAGCCATTTCTGATCATCATGATGCAGGCACACAACTTCTAAAACTTTTATTTCAACAGTTGCCTAACATCCCTTTAACTGTCATTAAAACTTTCGGCAATGATGTAGTATTCATTCTGTTACGCAAGCAATGTCATTTAGAGGAAAGTCATGATGCAGGCACACGACTTCTCAAAGAAAATTTTATTTCAACAGTTGCCTAGCATCCCTTTAACAGTCATTAAAACTTTCGGCAATGATGTAGGGTTAATTATGTTACGCAAGCAATGTCATTTAGAGGAAAGTCACGCGGAGCCATTTGGAAGCAGTTTGTTCGACAACTGAATGGATGCGATAAGAACAAACATTATTGGTGTTAAGGGGTTTTGACGTAAGAGGGTCTGATGGAGGCTGCCGTTAAACGCACTTGATGTACCAAATGTCAAGAGCATTGACCACATTATTACCTCCCCTACTGTTCAGAATGGTCCATTGAAGTAGAATAAAAAGATCAATGATCATGCGTAATGTTTAAGAATGGTGTTCTCGACATTTGATTAGAAATAACTTGCATGAAAAGCCAGGCATCTGAAACATTCAGATATAAGATAATGGACACCATGCCATTGGGGCTAGCAATTCAATCAGTGAGTCGAACGCATTATGGTTGCTTCTAGAAGTCGTTACCTTTCATGGAACTGCCATGGAAGATCCACAGACACTGTCAGCTGAGTACATCTGACAGAAATCAGGGAAGGGGAAAAGATTTCATCACAGAAACTACCCTCTAAAGTGTCTCAGCAGAAAGCAGTGTCAAAGCATTATCTAAAGGTCTGCACTGTATCAACTTGGCCAATCTTAAAGGCATCCAATGCAATTTCAGGGCAGGAAAACAAAAAATATTCTGGATTATGGAGAAAATATGTTTGATATTGACATTTACTGCTATTTCTTAGCACATTTTTGTCATCATTTCATACTTGAAGCATTTAAAATTGACCAAAAGCAAGCTATGTGAGAAGTCCCTTTATTTTTTGGGTACTGCCCACAAATAGCTAAAACCAGTCTACGATACAAAACAAGCAACCGTTTTCAGTCAGCAACATAGCATTTTTGCCTCACAGATATCAGTATGCTATGGGATAGGATTCCTTTAACTTACTACATATTGTACATTAAAACAATGAGCAGAAAATTGACTTCGCAAATCTTGTTTCGCTGTCCTGAAATTGCATTGGACGCCTTTAGACAAACTTGATGTCTTAGAAAACCACACATTAAGACTTTGCCACTGAGTCTAATTCAAAACCCTCATCAGTCTTTTTCCGTCATTAAGAAGATTTGTTCATTGAACAATTGTAACAATTAAGAAATCCCACTTGTTCTGCAGCCAGCAGTGTTGTACGATCAATACATCTTCAAGTTGATTAAAAGCATTCATTTCAAGGGAATACATGTAGATACAATGACCGCTAATCAACTGTAGGGTGGGGTAGGGTACCAGAAACCTTTGTATCTATTCTACTTTTAATATTAAGTTCTTAGTAATTAGATTAACATTGATCATCATTTTGGGTCAGCTGCCAGGACTTCATGTAAGTCCACTCTTTCAGTCCAAGAGTTTTAATTTACTGTCTGCCATGATGTTTGTTAAATCCACGACTTCTACCCCAACATCTTTGGCAATTAGGACAATGATTATGTACCATATATTATCAACAAATCAATATAAAGCAAACAGCCACAAGGCCTTACAAGTCAATTCTGTAAAACATGCATGACAGTAGATACTGATAGCAATTTGAGCAAACTACTGTAATTTAGGAAAAAATTGATTAATACAGCTTTTTCCCTGGACAGTCAGACATCCATCCCTCAGAATACAAACTGCAGCAGCAGAAACCCTGAAGCCAGACCAAAAAATTGCTTCCGCCAACTTTTCCCCTTGCCAGTATTGCCTGTCTGATCATTATCACACCACACCCCGTGGTACAAAACACCACTTTGCTTTTAGTATAATGGGCCTGGGCAGCTTCTGACTTGGACAGAGCCGAAGCAAGCCAATTTGAGTTACCAATGTTTCTAATTCCTTCTGAAAGATAGTTATTGATAGGGTATAGATTATTAGCAAAAATTCTCAGCCACACAATACAAGATAACATATTTTCTGGAGGTGCCATATAAGCATCTATACTTTTGCCGGCACCTCACACATTCTAATAAATGAACACAGGTACATACAAAATATATATTTTTTTGCAGTTAAAACATCAACTAGCAAAATGTTTGTTTGTTTGTTTGTTTATTGAGCCCTTGCCTGCACATTGATATTCATCCACATTCTGACGAATACGTTTGCACTTACAGGGCTCAAATTACCCCTTCATGTGCAAGTTGGTGCAAGTAAATTTGGTGCTGTGCACCTAACGTTTTACCAGTCTGCACCAGTGCAAGGAAGGTTTTAGTGCATGTATTTTTTTTCACATGTGCACCTGTACCAAATAATGTAATTTGAGCCGACTTATGATATATGGCACTTTTAAAAGAGCAAACGGAGTGGGTTAAGACGAGGTTGACATTGACTGCGAATCTACAGCATCTGCTTGTCCTTAAAAGCTCACCATACGGCACCCCACATGACACGACACCCTCCATCCTTGGCGCAAGAATTAGATCTAGGGTTTAAAATCAATACTTAGGCGGTGGGGCCACGATCGATGCACACAATACGGGATCCTGAAAATTTGCTGGCTGATTTGGCAGGACAAATTCGGGGAATCGCATCAGCTTAACGGGGAAAAGAAGATGTGGGATACACAAGGGGAAAAGCTTGATAAAAGGAGAGAAAGAAAGAAACAAAGGTTGATATGTTGCACTAAGTGTTCTCTATTGTACTGATACAAACCATTTAAAGCTGCATTATGTAACATTAGGACGATATAAAAAGTACAATTTTATTGCCATTTCTTTACAAAATAAGTTAAAACAACCCTACTCCATTGTAAATAAATGCCATTCAGGGAGTGGAGGTGCCAAAATATGAAGCTATATGAGTGTGTTTAAAAGCTAGAAACACAGCTGTCAGCTATGTTTGTTTACATTCTGTTAGTTTGTTTTGGTGCCACAAACTGTGTGTGCCTCGTGTGGGCTGTTTTAGCGCCAACCATAAATATCAGAAATGTGAGATTGCATAAATATGTTGACAAGTGGAAGTCAATTAGAATCCCGCAAAAATTTTTTCCATTAAAAAATTTCAATTTTTAGTGCAAAAATGTTACATAATGCCCCTTTAAAACCTACAGCCTTGTCACAAATTTCACAACCCTATCAGCAAGATGTCATCCGGCTTGCTTCCAAACATTCAGCCCTGGGCTCTAAGCGTAATCATTTTCTGGTGGGCCGAATGGCTCAATGCATCTGTCCCAAGGCAACACGATATCATTATGTAGCAGAATTCTAACCTGAAAGCATGAAAGAAAGCCATGATTTATTATATCCTTAGGCTCTTCCTAAACTATCCTCAACTTAGCTGCTTATCGTATGCACAGAAAGCACGATACACTGATCTTCTACCTCAGTGTTGTTTCTGGGCAGAGATATGGGACATCAAAATTCTAGCTAGCTATCTGTCGACGTGTGTATGATGGATGGATGCCTTAATGTCCATAAACCTGTCCCAAATACTAGTGTAACTGGCTGACTTATGAGCTCAAGTAACGCAATCAAAGTAGACGTTCTGCATAATCCGTCCTTTGAGATATGTGCACCTTGGAATTGGATGGCTGTTTGCAGTTGGGAGTTGTAGGAAATTGCATCCTTCCAAAGAGAAATGTACGAGTGGCAAACATTGGTGGCCACACATGAACAGTCGAACACTTTGCCGTTGTACCTTACATATACAGACTGATATTCAACTCTGTTGAGATGACTGAATAGTTACATTGTAGTAGGACTTGTCTAGTACATAATTATATTTATGTTTAACATTTGTGTACCTGGGCCGTGATAACATTCGATACGGGTGTTCCCGCCCGTGTGATAACTAGTGGTATCACACGGGGTTCTATTTGGTTATCACACGGTTTCCAAGTGTTCCATAGAATAATTAAAACACGTTTCATGTGTGCTGATTGCGTCACTTTCAAAAACTTAAATATCAGATTCAGACATTGGAATTGATGTTGTTACAATTTTTTGGTTGGGGACACCAAATTTTCTCAATTTCAGGCACATTTTGCATTGTTAGGGTTGGTATGATATAAATAGAATACTACACAGTGTATTCCACATCACCCTCAGTCCCAGCCCTGCCGCAGGTCAAGTCACAGACAGTCGAACCTTGGGTGATACAGAATACACCATGTAGTGTTCTCTATGTTTTTACATATAGTAGCAATGAATATTTGAATTTTGCCAGAAGTACAACACACGAATCAGCACCATGGACAGCCGCCATATTTGTTTTCCTCCTACTGCTTATGATTAAAATCTCTCTCACATATAATACAATGGATAATCCAAGATTATTGCAACAGGAAGAAACAATAGCAATTTATAGAGGTAATATTTCCTCACTAAAGATACATTACTCTTCAAGGTGAAGACAAAATTCCCTTATCTTTCCTAAACTGTGCAAAATCAACTTTTGTCCTCGACAATTGATGAATATGATACACTTAGGCGCCCTCCAACATTCAATTTCCGACGTGATAAATATCTCAATTCCAATTAAAAATTCATAACTTTTCATTTGCTTGTGAATGATTTACGTGTCGTGAATACACAACATGGCCGACTCATTATAATTCATGGCAACCACGAAGGTTATCAACCCTGTATGCACAACTTAAGCTCCAGACTTTTTGGGATTACATGTAAAATTAGATAGTCTTATTAACTAGATTACTTGTCAAAATGGCTCTATTTTGAATGCTGTGGTATACAGGAATCCTAAAAGCCCTCTTTATACAAGTAGGGTACTGTTAAGCCACACAGGGACCTAAATATGTACAGTTTTACACTAAGCATAGAAGGTTTGTTTACAATGAACTGTTTTAAAAACAATTCTTGCCTTCTTACCACCAGTAAAACAACGATAATTTTTTTTATCCATGGGGGCAATTTTTTTTACTTCAATTGCATAATTGGTAAAAATGTGTGAGGTATTGACAAAGTAAATAGTAAGACATTTTTAATGTATACATACATCAAGGAAAATATATCATCCTGAGAAAAATTTCATAACAGCCCTTTGATTAGACTATTCTGACATGACTGTTGGTATCCCACACCCTACTACTGGCTTCCTGTACAGCAGCAAATTCTGGCAGTTAAACTCTTCAAATTATGCTATCTCTGCGATTGTCAATCATATAGGGTTGACAAGAGTACACAAGAGCCGAAGACGATCATTTTTCTTTTGATTGACACAGGTAAATGCACCTGGTCACGCAAGTCACATTAGCAATAACTGTCGCCAGCATGCTTGTATAATGTTCGTGCCATCTTTGGGTCTTCCTAGGATCCTATCTTGATGAGAATATTAAAGGCATCCAATGCGATTTCAGGGGAGCAAAACAAAAAATATTCTGGATGAGGAAATCTGCCTGATATTGACATTTACAGTTATTTCATACTTGAATCGTTTGAAATAGCCCAAAACAAGCTTCATGTACGTGAGGAGTCACTTTATTTTTTGGTACCACCAATAAATAGCTAGAACCAGCTTACGATACAAAACAAGCAACTGTTTTCCATCAGTGACATCACATTTTTGCCTCACAGATATCAGTATGCTATGGTAAAGGGTTCATTCAACTTACTACATTTAAAAAATGACCAGAAAATTGACTTTGAAAAGCCAGTTTTACTGTCCTGAAATCGCTTTGTGCACCCTTAAGTCCATGTCTTTCTGGGATGTCATGGCAAACTCTTCGAAAATAATACAGATCATAAAAATTCTAAGCTATATCATTGACTCAACATGACATTAATATGCCATGGTATATATTCATTAATCTTTTCCCTCATGGGAGAATAATATATTTGATATAAAGCACTGTTCAGAACTGATTTTGCATGAGTGATTAGAAGATTTCAGTAATTGCTGTTAGCGTGCTTCATCCTAAACATAAACATCCATCTCCTCTTTCCTGACTCACTCGAGAATTTGTAATCAGCTCCAAACAGCCAGTAATGGAGACAACAACACTACATTTCACGCGAGCCGCAACCAATCAAATTTTGAACAATCTAAACACATGTTTCAGCGTAAGTTCAAGCAGAACACTCCTCTTCTGTGTCAAACTCAATTGGAAATGGGGCCTTCTCTGGGGGAAAATGAGGCAAATTACAAACAAGGAAACTTTACAGCTGTCAGCCATGTTTGTTTATATTCTGGTAGTTTGTGGTGGTGACTGAGTGCACCTCGTGCTGGCTGTTTTAGCGCCAACCATAAATGTCAGAAATGTGAGATAATTGCACCAATATGTTGAAAAGTGGAGGTAAATTACAATCACACGAAGATATTTTCAATTAAAATATTTCAATTTTTGGTGCAAAAATGTTACATAATGCCCCTTTTAACAGGTGAATTTCCGAAGTTTAGAGTGCATAAAGAGTATGAAAAGCAATGCATCCAAGTCCCACAAAATCTGTCTGAATGTTTGTATTCACAGTCAAATGCAGACGTAGTGTGATGTCCCAGTTTGTTACCGACAAGCCTTGTCAGTGTGACTTGTGGTCTACCCTGTACTTAGCCTATTAGAGATAATGCAAGCTGGTGGCTAATGCATTGGATTGTGGTGCTTAACCCAAATATTAAGGTTAATGACAAATGACCTCAATTTCGTAAGGTGCAATTTGACTCTTTGTAATGTAAACTCTGTATGTGTCTATTGCACTAGTATGAATGCTGCTGCTACTTACTGTATCGTATTCAGAACCGTGTCTATCTAGTTCTATGCCTGAATTGGTTAGGGTTAGGATCAGGCACGGTTCTGGATAGTCTACTCATATTCAATACAACAAGAACATAGATTTGCCCCAGGCATAGTTGTGGACATGCGTGGACTATCCAGAACCATGCCTGATACACATGGATACACAACCCGCCGTACGTGTCTTTTGTCCGTACGTTTTCTTGGGAGGCCACATCCGCCACCTTTTCTAAAAACATACAGAGCATGAGCGTCGCCCATACTGGCTCGTACGGGGGGTGAATCCGCAGCCCGAACGCAGAGAAAGTTCTGCGTGCCATTGGATGTAAAGTTCTACGGCGTGTCTGCGTGCTCCCGAATCCGTTGGATTCCGTACGGAGGTGGTACTCACCATGTACGGATCCCAAAATTTGCCCATGTTTTTGCACGTAGACAGCACGCAGTTGCATGTACGGCGGGTTGTGACCGTTGCTTTAAGCACAGTTTTGGATACAACACTACTCAACCAGCTTGAATGAACAACCAACTGTATCCAAACTACAAAAAATATGGTCAAGGGCTACCTCCTGCTTATCCATTGCTTTTGTGCAACTTAACACTTTAAATGGATGGTGGTGATGACAATTTTTGGATTTGAATGAACACTTTCTTGCATGACAAAGTTATTCCCTCGGGGCAAAGCTTGCGTGGGAGAGCTTTTAGTTGATTCGTTTTCAGTAAAGGAGCTCTGATGCTAAAGGTGTTAGGGAGGTCGTAGCGTTTTATGGTGCATCCGAATCTAAATGAATCACCACCGTCATTGACCCCCATTTTTTAATACCTACAGGGATACACTCTACTGGAGTGGCCGCTCTCATACGGTATCTACTTAACATCATGACAAAGCATCTTACTTAATATCAAACCACTTATATTACATAGCACAGCTCCCAAGGACTATGTTATACAATGTACAAAGGTTAAAAAGTTAAAGAACATTACAGTTTCGCACAAGTCATTCATTTTTACAGTAACCAATGTTTTAGGTTCAAACTAGTGATAAAGGGTTGTATTTTACAGCATTTGGTGTAGGAATAATATATTTTGGGTTTAAACTAGTGATAGATGTTGTATTTTATAGCATTTGGTGTAAACAGGATTAGATGAGAAAAGTCTGACAGCTGCACAGAATCAATCCAATGCATATCATTTGTCTAAAAGCACACATTGATCCCAGAAACCCATTACATGTCTTCGTATGCCGTGCTGGTCTCTTCCATTTTGGTTCCTGTTGACATTTAAGATGATTAAATTTAGCTGATGTCTTGCACTGCAAATGAAACTGAATACCTTCAATCAACATTTGTATGTTCTATCTATTATTGCAAGGTTTTTGTCTCTATCATTCACACAAATTTGTGAACAGAGTTACAATTCTCCTGAAGGAACAAGAAAAGTGTTGTTTTAGAGGGAACATGACACTCTATATTTCTACACAGCAATGACATAGTTACAGAAAAACTGATAGTCCCTAATACTGGCTATGCAAACACATAGGCTGCCTTAGTTACATGTACATTATATGTATGATATGTACCCAGTAAATAGCACAATAGTTTTGTGAACTTAATATGATCATGTAGCTTTTACTGCCCCGATTTGGCTGAAAATTTTCACCGAAAATGTATTCATTGCAGCAGACATCAGCCAAGACAGGTTTGGTTAAAAATTCAGTCACTAAACTTTCCTCAGTTCCTGTCTCTGTCTCTGTATTCCCTTGGACGCACCTAACAGCTAATGGCGACAGAATAATCCTACATGCGAACATGCACACCCTTGCTACAGGTTTCAGATTTCTTCAGTGATAAGGTGCTGAAATGCCTTCCAGGCTAAATATAGCAGTCGCTTAATCAAGTGGAAACATTCCGTTTTCATGTCAAACCGATGGATTCTGTCATAAATTGGGAGCTTTTAGGGGGAATATGAATAACGCTCGTTTTGTTCACAATGTTTGCATGTCCTTTGGACAAAGCTGCATGGCAAACTGGTTTGTTACGCTCAAAAACAGCACAAAAATAAGAAGCCACACAGGGACTTGACAACAAATCCTGCACCGAAAGCATCTTTTGAAATGAATGACATAACAGCGCCAAGCTGGTGTGTTACGCCGAAGGGCGGTTATACCGGCTATACAGATACAGATACAGATTCGTCAGAAGAAAAGTTTTGCTTTCAGGATAAACATTAATCAACTGAATGCTAAGCTGTCTTAACCGTACTGTCTGTCACACAAATTATTCACTCATTTCTCAAAAGATGAAAGGGGCAAGCCTGCAGGGGGGATTAGTTCTAAAGGTCACATCATTTCTTATGAGGCATTAACAGAGATTTTCATTAGCGAAGAAAAAAGCACTAATTCATCAAAATGAATATCTCTTATTATATAAACAGACATTATAATGTATCCAAGTTTAATCTATTCAGCAGCAGGAAGTTTTATCATAACATGTATGCTTCTTATTAAGTTATATATCATCTGAAGTTATGGACGTGTCCGAAAGGTTAAGTACTGCATTACCTGTGAAACATAAGGCCACATCAATTTGATTTGTTGGTTCTTGAATTTTTTAAGAACAATATGAAGCCAAAGGGACAAAAAAAACAGGCCTACATGTGTAGGCATCCTATGATAGTCTCAAATGCTACGATAGGAGCCATGAAGTCAACATACCAGGCTGGTTTGTAATTCAAACAATGAATTTTGTACTTTTAATCAAACCATTGTATTGATAAATGGAAAAAAACTAACAATTATAGGAAGAAAAGGACGTACAACTGTTGGGGCCAGAATATGAGCATTTTGAATTTGATTCAGAACCTGAAATTTTTTTTTTTCTATTTTGCAAATCAGAAAAAAATGAAGAGGGCAAATCTGAGAACCAATACTATTGATTAAATTGGTGTGGCCTAATGATTGAACTGTACATGTTTCTCCCTGTGTCCTGAAAATATAGGACCTAACCTTTTGGGACTGGTAAGACAACAGCGATACATAAAATACAATACAAAGAAAACGTCATTAAAAAAAGAAATGGTGTCACAATACCATCATTCTAAACTGAAAAGACAATGTAATTCCCTGGGGCTTGTGTATGTATGTATGTAATAAATCATATCTGTACAATGTCTGTATCCATAATCAGCATAATCTGTATCTGTATATTCTTGTTCTTTTCTGAGCTGGTATTAGGTACGTATAATTATTAGTGCATACATGACAGCATAATCTAGCAGTGAGGGCCTTAATGAAATTTTTGTTCCAAAATATTACTCGAAAAAAAGTTTGTAACCGACATATGAATAGTGATGACAACATGTGTGTTTTCCTGAAGGCCAGTAAAGGGCATACAAAAATCTAACTGTAAGTGTAGAAATGTAATTACAGGTTGATTATCATATTACATCAGTGACATCATTTCTCAAAACTGCATTTGCAACGGGAAGTAAAGCTATTCCATCTAATAATGAATCTATATTTGGCTAAATTTAGCAATCTGCACTTGGTAAAACCATATTCTCATGACCTGTCATGCCATACTGCTGCCAGAATCCTGATGATATTAGTCAGAGTTCTTTGAGGAAAACAAACCAATATAAATATTTGCCTTGTAAATCTGTAAGAGAGGGGAAGGCAACTAATGTGCAACCATGTTCAAGCCAGTGTCCACCTTTCCGTCGTTTTATGGAATTTTGACGCTCATGATGGACAAAAATTTTGCCCAATCTGACATCTTTGACGGACAAAAATCGGCGTGTAAAGATATGCATGGAAAGAGATGTCATTAAACTAAGCTTAGCCTACCAGCAAAATTTGCACCTCAAAATGCAGGAAAGAGCGTTTCAGAGGGTCAAGATTTCAAATTTTCCCAGGGGAGCATGCCCCTGGATCCCCCTAGGATTGTCGCCCTTTCACCACTAGCACTCGACATGTTACGTCAAACAAAATTGAGATGACGGGAAAAATATTCAGGCTGGCTAGAATACTGTGCAACCATTACTGAAAATTGATTGTTTATAAAATCAAAGTACAAGTAAGAAAAATATCCACAAGGTCACACAGACAGAGCAATGTCATCCACCCAAAGATTTAAGTAAGAACCCTGCTCCAGAATAATCATGACTGTCTTAATTATATTTCAGTCATACCATAGGTATGGATGGAATATATTGTTTTCCCTCGTGTTTCTTCTTCTTCTTCTTCTTCTTCTTCTCCTTCTTCTCCTGTCATTTCTTTAAATGGATTCAACTCTGTCGTTTTTCAGCCAAATGACCTCAAATTTGGCATGGAGGTAGAGTGGTCAAATACCCCCAGACGTTTTTTTCATTTTTTTGAAACAGGCTTTTAAAATTGTTTTATTTGGGTTTTTTGGTCATTTTCAGGCAATAAATATACATTTTGGGACCTGGAGCCCTCGTATTAAATCTGAATGACCCAAAATTTGGTATGGGGATACCTTGGACCCATGCCCACGCAAATTCTTTCACACTTATGACATGCACCACTTTAAAATTGTGTAAAATAGGGCTTTTTTGCTATTTTCAGACAAAAAATGTAAATTTTTGGCTCCTGTGCCCTAATATTAAAACCAAATGACCTGAAATTTGGTATGGGGATACCTTGAACACATGCTTACAGAACGTCATTTACACTTTTGACACACACTTCTGTAAAATTTTGTAAAATAAGGCTTTTTTGCTATTTTTGGACAAAAATGTACATTTTTGGCCCTTGTGCCCTAACATTACAACCAAATGATCTGAAATTTGGTATGGGTATACTATGGACACATGCACACAGAATGCCATGGACGGGTTTGACGTATACCATGTGAAAATTGTGTAAAATTGGGCTTTTTCGGTATTTTCGGACAAAAATGTACATTTTTGGCTCCTGTACCCTAATTTTAAAACCAAATGACCTAGAATTTGGTATGGGGGATCATTGAACACATGCCCACAGAACATTATTCCAACCTTTGGCATGCAGCACTTTAAAATTGTGTAAAATTGGACTTTTTTGCTATTTTCAGACAAAAAATGTACGTTTTCGTCCCATGTCCTGATATTAAAACCAAATGACCTGATATTATGCACGGGGGATCCTTGGACACATGCAAACAGAACGTTATTCACCTTGCTGGCGTACACCGCTTTCAAATTGTGTAAAATGGGACTTTAAAATGGGAAGGAAATGGCTGAAATATGCTGTATTTGCTCCGGAGCAAATGTCGGCCTTTCTAGTTGTCTCTGGCAATTCCTCCATATGACGAATGTTAAAGTGCATCGATCGAACAAGATTTCTTACTGGAGGGGCAACGGCACTTCTTCCGGACGGAGCTGTCACATTCAAAATGTCAGAAAACAAATCAATGTGTGAAGAACAGAAAAGTCAACATATTCCAGCGGGAGATGCCATGATTCAATGCGTATGTCTGGGAACATTTGCCATAAGTGCCCCAGGCATTACCGTAACCTGTACCACTCGTTTTTCACCGGCGACTGTGCAATATTTCACTCGCATCGACACAATGTAATTTATCAAAAAACTACCTCCGGGAAACTGCACATATACAAAGTCATATATGTTATCTAAAACCTACATGTATTTGTGATATCTGCTTTGGAGTACCCAAGGTTTGCCCCCTTTTTAGGCCTCAGGGAGAGGGACTCATGTACATGTACCTGTAAAGCTCAGGTTATTATGATCACTCACATTTGAAAGACTAAATTATAGCATGCTTACTATTAACGTTGTTGTCTATGACAGACTATACTTTATTTGTGGAAAGGGCAAAAGAATAAAAGATGAAAGGCAGCAAAAAATTATATCATTGCCTTTATATTCCTGGATATTCTTAAAAGAGTGATCTTGCATTTACTGTTAAGTGTTATTTCCATTTGAAACATGTAAAAAATACTCCTGTTGCAGAAGAATCTATTTCTGGCACCCTGACTATATCTTGAAGATACAGCCGTCACGAGACCTTCTTTATTTGCTACACTTTGTTTTGTTGCTGTTGAAATCCCGCGAAGGAAGCCCACGACATGTTTATATCGATCAAAGGGCACGGGCGCTGAAATACCGCAGGCGTTGCTGCATACAGAGAGGATCTGCCTAGCATGCAAGTAACGAGAGAGATCTGTGTTAAATTGATCTGCATCTTATCTTCTTTTACGCCCATGCTGTTGACATAGGACAGAGGGCACGTGATCGATGACTGTACAGTGGCGACGGAAAGACATTCGGACCGGATACATCCTGCACAGGGTCACCTCCCGATAGCTGTAGGCATTTATAAAGACAACGCTTCACGTAACAATCTTATTAGGGATATCGTCCGACTTGCATGGCCTTTTACCACAGGCTGGATGATTGATTACACCATCAGCACACCGAGGGGGGAGTGTGACTGCTCCCTGACGCACGAGTGCCTGCTTTAGGTCTTAGATGTACGGGTTCAGCCCTAAGGCCCTGGGACTCCGCGATGCAGATCTATCACACGCCTCTCCCTAACCTTTCGGCTAGAGATTCATGTACTGCGGGTCAGCGTAATGTCACCAGTCAAGCAAAAGTTACAGCTTGGTGGGGTTCTCCGTGATGGAATTTGAAAGGACATCAAACTTCGGGTAGTTTGAGGTTAGAAGCTTCTTGGCATTTTGGAAGGCTACAGTAAAGCATCTATTCTTGGGGGACGATACATTCAGATAAGGAAGAGGATTCGGAAGACCATCCTGGCTTTTGCAGTATCTGAACATTTGAATTTAAATTTTCTTTATTCAGTTTGATCTTTGGACAACTCTTCCTTTTGAATTAATAGATTAAAAATTCTGACAATCCCAATAGAATTGTCTTAAACAATCACTGCACCCTCCATCCATTGAATTCTTTACTGATGGTGCAAATTGCAAATGTAACAAACATCTAAGATTACAATAAATATTACAAATGAATAAAGATGTGGCGCAAAACTGATATTTCATATCTTTGGTTATTGAAATGTGTCAATATTTGTAACCATCTGATTGTTTCCAGCTGTAGTTTACAGTATCTTATTAAGAACACCAGAATGGGAAATCATTGGACTTTCCTCCAATACCAATTATCGGTCCAAACCACAGAATGTGTTTCCAATAAAGAAGTGGTAGAACTGATGTGACCGAAGATGTCTGGAAGCAATCGGCCAAATCACGCTGACATGGAAGAGAAAAATTAATGGAATGGTTAAGAAATGAACTGACAAGGAAAGAAAAGTTTAGCCTGGTTACCATTAGCTATTTTAGCTGCCAAGTCTCTTTCATCCTCCCCCCTATTTACTATTTGCAGAGAGGATGAAAGGGACTTGGCCGCTAAAATACATGTAACTTTGGTAACCAGGCTAAGAAAAGTTGGAGAATTTGATGGTAATTACAAGACTGTTGTAGTACACATCTGGGTAGGCCTGGTACAGTTTGAACTTTGTATTAACAAAAATCCTACAGTAACATACCCCAATTTTTCCTTTCTTTTATAGCCTCTACCAAAGTGCATCAATGTCCGTCCATGCCTTGTACTTTCTTAAAAAGACGGACATGGTCGTGTTAAAACTAAATAAAAATGTACTTGCACTTGATGGAGATCATGGAGATGTGATACCTGTCACACAAATATTACACAAACATTGGAAACCTCAACCTTTGTTGACTGATTGCTAACACATTAGTAAGTTTCCAATATTGCAAAGTGCTGGTAGCTACAGGAAATCATCAATTTTGTTGGCACCAGGAAGGCTTTTTGAAGATTACTACTGAGAAGGTTTGACAGAAATTCAATTTTAACTCTAGGGTGTGCCCAACCGTGTTTGGACCAGATGGTAAGTTGTGAATGGGAAACTATTGTTATATAAATCACACTGGGTAGGACTCCCTACAAATGTTACTCAAAGGAAAGACACAGCTCCAGGTGGGAGCAATATGACCTGTATGGTATCATGTTACAAGGGCAATATGCACTGGAAAGGTATAGAAATGAGAAATGTCATTTAGCCTCTGTGTACTTGAAGAAGCCAACAGGGAGAATACTTGAAGAATACAAGTTCTAAACAGGAACTATGCGGCTCCAGATGTCTTACTGAGGGATGACTGTGGTGTGATCGATTTCGGTTAGCTTGAGGAAAGAATACACTCTACTTTATACAAAAGCAACTGTTTTCTGACAATATGAAATGTCCTCTAAACTGACCAAACATTAAAGCATACATGTATAACGATGGAAAAAACTTTAACAAGATGGATATACTGTAGATGTGAGGAAAGGTTTTTGTAGCCAGAACAGCAACATTACCATAGTGTAATATAGCAGATAAAGGTACAACAGAAAACAAACAAAAATCCGTTGCTTTATCATATTGGTGCTTCTTGATCAAAAATCCTTAAATGCTTTATTAAATTGGTGCTTCATGACATAAAATTTCAAAAGTTACCAAGGTGGAGAGGGATTTTTATCATGGTATTATACTTTTAATTTGATGTTAAACAAATCAGAATTCATTGAGAGCAAGCTTGTAACAAAAGAGTTATTGGCCAAGCTTTATCAGGAAGCCCCCCCCCCCCCCATCCCTTTACAGTTGGCCGACCTCTGACATTTTCATCAAGCACCCTGATGTCAAATGTGGCAAGACAGGCTCTTTCTTGGTCGCAGTCACGCACAGGTAACCAAGAACTGCCTTACAATGGAAATCAATAACCAAACTGCCTTTGTGGGAACTGTTCAAGCATAGGTCGTTAAAACTAACTGCACTGACGTAATTGTCTATGGTCAATGTAGCTGAAAGTCAGCATTAACAGTATCGTTGTTGGATCGATGTCTGTCTCTGGTGTCCTCAAGAATGAGGACATGTAGGTAAAGGAATATGAGAAGCCTAAACATAATGCTGGTAACACAGCACTTTTCAGTGCGCTGTTGGCCTGCTATATTGTATTTGACAAACATCATCTTAGATTCTTACAACACACATTCTGCCCTAATTTGAGGAAATGTCTTAATCAATATCAGATTCTATGAATCGTTCACATGGCTATTATGGTAATTCACTGTCTCAACATATGAAACGTCTGAGAAATTCTTGTTGCTTTTTCAGTTAACAGATATACATGTAACAAAGGACAATCTCTTTCAAAAATTCTTTTAAAAAAAGGCATATCTGACCTAATATTTGACTTAATCTTTCTTTCTCTACAAAAAATTAAGTATTTACCACCGAATGTCAGCACTAAGGACAGGTACCGCACAATTGTTCCCCCTAAAAAACATAGCATATTTGACTTAATCTTTCTTTTTTTTTAATTTGAGTATTTACCAGAGCTTCAGCACCAAGGACAGGTACCACACAATTTTCCCAAAAAAATCCCATTTTTGAGTTAATCTTTCTTTTTTTTAATGAGTATTTACCAGAGCTTCAGCACCAAGGACAGGTACCACACAATTTTCCCAAAAAAATCCCATTTTTGAGTTAATCTTTCTTTTTTTAATGAGTATTTACCAGAGTTTCAGCACCAAGGACAGGTACCACACAACCCCCCCCCCCCTCATTAAAAAAACACCATATTTGACTTAATCTTTCTTTATCCACATAAATTTGAGTGTTTACCAGAGTTTCAGCACCAAGGACAGGTACCACACAATTTCTTTCCAAAAAAATCCCATATTTGACTTAATCTTTCTTTTTTTTTAATTTGAGTATTTACCAGAGCTTCAGCACCAAGGACAGGTACCACACAATTTTCCCAAAAAAATCCCATTTTTGAGTTAATCTTTCTTTTTTTTAATGAGTATTTACCAGAGCTTCAGCACCAAGGACAGGTACCACACAATTTTCCCAAAAAAATCCCATTTTTGAGTTAATCTTTCTTTTTTTAATGAGTATTTACCAGAGTTTCAGCACCAAGGACAGGTACCACACAACCCCCCCCCCCCCCCCCCTCATTAAAAAAACACCATATTTGACTTAATCTTTCTTTATCCACATAAATTTGAGTGTTTACCAGAGTTTCAGCACCAAGGACAGGTACCACACAATTTCTTTCCAAAAAAATCCCATATTTGACTTAATCTTTCTTTTTTTTTACAAAAATTTGAGTCTTTACCAGAGTTTCAGCACCAAGGACAGGTTCCGCACAATTTTTCTTTCAAAAAACACCATATTTGACTTAATCTTTCATTTTTTAAAAAAATGAGTATTTCCGAGTTTCAGCACCAGGGTTAGGTACCACACAATTTTTCTTTTTTTTCCAAAAAAAACCACCATATTTGACTTAATCTTTCTTTGTCTGGAGTATTGGAGTATTTACCAGTGTTTCAGCACCAAGGACAGGTATCATGCAATTTTCTTTCCCCCTCAAAAAAACATCATAGTTGGCTTTATCTTTGTTTTTCTACAGAAATTGGAGTATTTACCACCGAGGTTCAGCACCAGGGACAGGTACCATACAACCTCCTGTGTCTAGCGATAAGAGACTTCCAGTCACATGAGAAAAGGTCAAACTGCTACAAAAATGTTTCAGCATGCCAGTCCCATGCTGTAGATACCACTGCACGTGGTCCACTTCACAACCTTAAGGCTTGAACCGTTTTACCATGTGAATCCCGCGTGTCCCAATGACGTAGGGAAGCTTAAGCATTGGAGTATTAGCCCTGACATCTCATGTGATGCATTCTGAGCTTCACGGTATGAACACATCAACTTGTGTTAGGCACGGAAGCTGAGCAAACTTTCCACCAAGGCTCTGCATCGTATATATATAATGATAAAGTTTATTGCATATACATGCCCAGGGGCTAATTGCAAGTACAAACAACATGTATGAAAAAAGAAAATACAATGACATAAGAGACTACGACCAACCTTATACTACATTCTACAACATACGTGGCACTAGTGTTGTTGGGTTCGACTTCTTCTTTTGAGGCAATGGAAGATGAATTTACCCACATCTTCTATGATATGTGGGTTCTTTGATTTTTCTTTATAGATGGAGAAATGACAGGAAAAACCCAAGCTGGATCCTGCCCAGCAGCAAATACTGACTACTTCGACCTCTAAATGTCCTCCAAAGTCAATGGCACATGATGACAGATGCCACAGCTACAAATCAAGCAATTGAGAAAAATTGCGTGGATGAAAGCGCCATTTCCATCATCACTTTTCCGGGAAAAACAGCACGCTGGATTGCTTTGAAGGCTTTCCAAAGCCTCAGCTTCCCTAGTTGCTGTGAGTGTATCACCCGTGAAGGGGTACAAGTACATGTATGGCGATCCGTGGCATTTGTCTGGATCACATCTAGCTACCGGCGCAATAGCCTGATGGGTAAAGTACTCATTTTGCATTTGGGAGGTCGCGGGTTCAAACCCCAGCCGGGTCATACCAAAGACTCCAATAATGGTACATACTGCTTTCTCTGCTTAGCACTCAGCACTTACGAGAAAGAGTGCATGTATCATGGCCATGGCTCAAAATACTGGGTGCATATGGACCTTAGTGCAGGTAAAAGTGGAGCTGTGCAGGTATTTACGATGTCTACCTGCACCTAACCTGCACCGGCCCATGTACTGGGTTTATATACAAATGTAGGTGTATGTGGATCTTTACTTGCTGCATTCACTGTTACCACCTATGAAGTACAAGTAAATACTGAAAATCATCTGATAGCAAATGAACACACACCACTATGAGTGCACTAGATGTAGCTACATTTGTATATATATAGTGCCTTCACACTTGTGTGGAATTTGAAGGAAGAACTTGATGGCCAAGGAAATATGACAAGGATGAGGATAAGACCTAAATACATTCTTCTAACATGTTTTCCACTGGAACTTAATGTAATGTGTCTGTGAAGTTCACACCTTTGGACTTAACTATTGATCATGTCAAGTGCATCAAGTTACTTTGTTTTTCATTTTTAGTACTTTATGGCCTCCAGTGCACCGAATGTATACTTCTACACTGGTAGCTATAGGTTTAAGTCATAAAGGGTAATGGTGCCATTAACACAAGTTGTTCACTTCAGTAAGCCGTAACTGCATTTAGTCATGTGCCCTTATTGATTCCAGATATCCCATTCAAAATATGCTGATGCACAACCTTGGTCAAATGATTCAAGCATGAAAACTGCAAAACCCTAAGTACCGCTGACCATCATTTTCCTCGTCAAAACTGCCATTGAAAATCCATAAAGATTTAGGTGTTGATACATTGTACTTTTCAACTCTTTCAGGACAGCATTAGTAACAGGGCTCGAAATACTTTTTTCTGCATACCTGCACTAGTATAGGTACATTATGTAACATTGAAAATTACCTGCACCAGACAAGTTTTACCTGCACCACTCAGAATTTAGGAAGTATGGATCACACCAAAAACTGTTCATTGCCATTATTTCTTACATACATCATAGGTGGTAACAGTCAATGCTGTGAATAGCCTTCATTTATATATAAACCCACTACATGGACCAGTGCAGGTAAGGTGCAGCTAGACATCAGAAATACCTACACAGCTCCAATTTGACCTGCACTAACCTGCATATGCAGGTGGTATTTCCAGCCCTGTTTAATAAGGGTTTCAGGGAGAAAGCACAGTCTGCAAATAATCTGCTTTTAGTCCTTTCCACCTAGAGCTTAAATAATGAGAAGATGGCTCTCTTTGACATGGCCGTAAGGGATGCCATAGATCAATGTATTGATTGTATGTTATATGAATGCGGAGTCAACAGTTTTGCCCTGTGACCATTTTGTCCTGCAAATATATCTGCCCTTTCAACTGCACAACGATAAAGATTAATATGTTCACTGTATATTGCACACCACATAGAAAGGTACCAAATAAAGCAAAGTCATCCAAAAAGGGCAATTGAGACAGTCACAGCAGTTGCTACATAACGTATTCATCACTGTCTTTATGAGATAGTTGCTCTGAAGTTGTTGATTTAATGTGTTACTGTCATCCAATCACCATTCTCTATATAAGTTTATGCATTACTGTCATCCTATCACCATTCTCATTTCAAGTTTCAGCAAAACTTACGAATGAAACTTCACAGGACTGATACAAAGTAACGTCCTGTCATTCTACTGCCAGTATTTACTGTAGGGGCAGTAAAAAACATTTATCTTTAAATGTGTTTTCCCGTTTTACAGTTCTTCTATCATTGTGAGCATGTGTCATGAATGCCGCTATCCTCACAATCTGTAGTCCCTGTCAACTAGAAAACTCTATAAATGATCTCTGCTGCCCTAATACCTGTCCAGAACCTCCACTTCTCAATCTCACCGACCTAAAGCCCACGCAAAACGAGCTAGTCATCTCACCGCCTGAAATGGCTGAATGTCACCCGGCACACTCCCACCCCCCGAAAATCAATTTTCCATTTCCCTGGCTCGGGTCCTGCTTTATATTTTCCCGACTCTCTGACACGTTGCAAAGGTCATCACTCGATGGCCGTGAGCGTCAATTTATGGCGAGGATGTTCTGAGAGGGATTTGTCTGTGATAGGAACCCCATCAGGCATCTCTGCAAGCTTGTGCGCCGCTAAATGAATCTCACGAGATGGGACACACTCTGCATCAAACTTTTCAAAGCCTTTCCTCTTCTGAGCAATGACTCAGTGCTGCTGCATGAATTTTTCATCTTTAACATTTTATTTGGTTCAGACATGTGTAAAAGTAATATTAACGATCAGATGAGAAATTTCCATTGTTCTGAATATTGTCTTTACAAATTGATCAAAAATGCTATGTAGTACAAATGTATGTATCTAACAACAGGCTTTTGCCATATGAAGTAACATTAGTTTGGGCCCCCTAGCAGCTTGTTCTGGAACTGCAGGTGTGTTGGTTTCCAAATCTTTGAGGGAGGATAACTCTAGAACCAGTGACTGCTGACGGATCGTCATGATTTTTGGAATATGTAGGTAGTTTAAGTGATGCAACATTTAACCATCTGCAAAGGCTACACTTATGTACCCTTTAGCATGCATTTGGCTACTAATTCTCTATTGGTTACAGGGTTAGGCCGAGAAGGTTTGAGAAAAAATTATGATAAACAGCACCACAAAACTGTCCCAGGACATGAAAATTAAACTGCGGGGAGGGGGGACTGAAATGTCATGAACTGCCTCCCCCTTATTTAAAAATGGAATAGCCCACAGACAGGTCTAACACAGTCATGATATATATTCCAGACCTGTGATCTCCCTATATGCTGATGGTGTATATGGTTCAAAATAGGTCACTCAATGACTGCCATCTGGTCCTGACATATATCTCCATGCAATCTATACTGGAGCGCCAGTCCACAAACCTAATTAAGGCTCCATCCTTGATCTATAATTTATGTTGTCCTCATCTGAAAAGAAGATTGAAGGCTTTCCTTTCAGCTGAATGCTTCAATTGAGACTCTCTTGATTAAATTTTTTGATAAGTAGATTCTTTCAAAGTGCTCTAAATATGAATAATAATACAAGTGTGAAATAAACCTGACTCAACTGTACTTCTTGGGAACTATTTTTCCTCCGTTTTTCTCAAAATTTTAATAATCTACCCAAAGTTATCCTGAAAAGTCACACAAACAACTAATGTTTTATTCAAATTGCGACAGCAAAGTACGATGGACAACTAGGCAGCAAATTTAGAAAGAACTTATAAAATTGTTGTGATCTACAGGCACAAAGAAACTGAATAGCAAAGGAAGGAAGGTCATTTTGAAGTAGTTTTCTTCTATGTGCCTTTGTTCAAATTCTCTAGAAACTCCTTAGACTCTCTAAACTCCTTCATGACCTCAATGAAAAGCAGCCTACAGGCTGATTTGAGCATCTCATGAAGAATGGTTCAAACAAACTTTGAAGGTTTGTGGACATTGGTAGCAATGATGTCACTAGAGACAGGTGTCTCTATCTCATTTCAAAAGTCACATCTTGCATGCAATGGCAACAATATAGCACATCTATAGATACATACACATGTACAAAGCTGGACAAGAGGGTGTTTATTTTGATAGGTATACTACCTTTCAGAGGGCTGGACCACACACCTGCATGCAATGAATAATTCAATTTTTTTACAGCCTTCTTTCAATCAGGGAGATGAGTCTCCCACAGCCAGGGTGAAAATTGAATGATGTCCAAAATGCTATTTTGCTGATTGAATAACAGCATCATATTGGAGCAGTCAAAGGTTTCTAGGGATGCAAGGGTCACTAAGTTTACTATGTCTGCTATTGTTGGATTCAAAACACAATGTGACGGTGCTATACCAAAGGATCTGATGTAGCTTTTAGAAACATGGGGGAGGGGGGCATGTACAGGACACTTTGTACATGTAGCTCTCAGAATCTCCAAAATCTTTTATTGATATGTATTTCCTAAACAACTTTCAGGTACTTTAATCCTCAATATACAATACATGTAAGACAAACTTTGTAACCGTTACAATAACTATAAGTAGGCTAATATAAAGAGTATGATGGAAATGGTCCTTTTTTTCTTCAAGAGACTTGACTGTCCTTGGACATGTGTTGTATAAGCAGCAAAATGACCTGAATCATGCTAAAGGTTAACACACTCGCCTCTCAAAAGGTCTTTACTATATCTTAAATTTCACATGTGCCATAACCTTTCATACTGACCAACCTATCACCAGTCAACAGTACAATACCCAGATAGAGCACATTGGTAGATACTGCACCTGCACAAAACCCAGATTTTTCGTGGTTTTCCCTGGATGTTTGGTCAACATTGCATCAGAATTTTCCCCATTGCAGATCTTTCCCAACACAACATTTGAAAACTATAGATGGGACACCATTTTTAAATATGCAAATACGACCTTAAACGAGAAGTTCTGCCCAAGTACTATGCACAGTACATTACAGGGTTCACACAGGTGCAGTACATTGTATGTTCTGTTCCCAGACAGGTACATGTATATCGATGGTTTGAGAGACTACTGATGACTGCTGTGCATGCAATAAATGAATCTTTAAAGAGTAGATTGAAATATTTTTGCCAAACCTAAGATAAACTCTTGTCTTCCATTTACATATAATATCAAAAAAAAAAGAATGTTCTTGTAATTACAACACCAACATCTTTACCAACTCGGATTATAGTATAAACTTTATACAAACAGAGTTTGTCTGACAAAACTGGGTTGACAGATGGGCTAAGGCCAATATACTGTCAGACTTCTGAACTAAACACTGATATAAATGATGGTATCAAGCTGCAAAGCCCAAATGGATTTTACTGGGTTTAGAAATGTCTGATTAATGTAGATGGCGCTGGTGGTTTTCTCTGTGACTTCATTTAACATCTTCTGTATCCCTCTTAAAATAGGGCAGTCTTCAGAAGCAGCTAATTAAAAACTTTCGTCATGTCTTCTGGTATGATGGTGTAGTATGTTTCGACTGATTAAAGCCATGTCAGCATACATGTGTAAGTACCCCAAATAGCCCAGTGGCTATGACTGGCAATAAACTTGTAGTTAAATATCATTATCAGGTAGATCTCCATTTCTTTGAATACATAAGCCTTAAAGTTAGGAGATGCCCTACTTTTTTACTTGTTTCACCCCTTGAGGCTTCTGAAGTATTCGAGCCCAATACTTAAGGGACCCAAACAACTTAAGGCACTAAAATGGGGATCTGTCTTGTGTATTGGACGTTACAATTAACTGTTACAAGTTGAGATGTATGGTTCTCTTGTGGGCATTTCATCAAACAGTTCTAAGAAAAAACAAATATTATTAGTTGTACAAATTCCCTGTCAACCAATCCATTTCCAATTAACAGAAAGTACACATTTATGTACAATGTACAAAATTCTATAAGTTGTAGACATTAAAACACCATTGTAATACCTGAAAATTAGTAACAGTAGTCAACTACTAGCCTCCACGAGGCCTTCCTACTGGGGTACGGATCATAGAAGTCGGCAAAAAAAGGGAAATAATTGGGTAGGAGAGTCAGTCTGTGGGAAATAGTGGGCAAATAAACTCTACAGTGACCAAACTCTCCTGGCCAATTATTCTCCCTATTTGGCTAAATTTTACTGTTTTTGAACCCACATTGTTAGTCTGGTGAAGACTAGTCAACCACAACAGTTTGTAAAATAATCTTAATAAAGTTTGTAAAATACAGTAACTGTAGATACATGTATCTCCTGTATTGAATGTATAAACATGTAGGACAAAACTGATAAATGAGTTGCAAAATTGCAGCTTTCCCAAACCACAGTGGGTCCCATTTGCACGACCAGAATACTCCAGGCACAAAGTGATGAATATGTGGGCAGACATTTGGAAACTTCTGACAGTTCAGCTTGGATTCCCTCCAACAGTTGCTCACATTTCTCATCATTATAGATTTCATGCTTGGAGCCACAGGCTTATCCTCTGACTACATTGTCTACTGGGTTGTCGCAGTCTATAGCTCATGTTAATCTGGGGTTCGCTGCGTGTATTTTGTGTTTCTGGAAGCGAAGACATGCTATGACCTTCACCATTTCACAAGGTCGTGTAGTAACACTATACAATAACATTACCCATGCTACATGTAACTGTAGTCTTTAGACCACAACTGCATACATGTACAATGTCATGTACATGTAAATGTACCAGGTGTCATTTTTTGGACAGAAGTATACTGCATTACTGTATATAATATATTATGTTCATTAGGTGTTGAAAATTGCATCAAGTGCAGTGTATGTTCAGTCTTTCCACATGTTAACTGTGCAAATCTTACCATAACCATTTGACCTTCAGAGGCAGGATCACTGTATTCTTCTCAGCAATGTCATCCACCTCTGGCCAAAACCATGTTTTCTTGTCAAACCATAACATACTCATTCCAAAGCAAACAACCATCGTACCACTGAGTCTCCTTCTTTATTTCCTTATTAAACTTCAATCTCCATTACAAAATGGAGGGGGAGACAAACAGGTGATTGTTCACCTCTGCTAGTTGTCTCCCCCTTCATTCCTTTTTTTTTCAATTTCATAATATCTGTGTCACATGCCCCATACATGTACAATGTATAATTTCAACCACTGTACACCATTTTCTGCTACTAGAATTCGGTATGATACTCTTACATACAACATCTGCAGAAGGCTGCAATAATGAACAAAACTGATAGATGGCACTGCAATATAGCCAAACAGAGGCCTGATCAAGTCATGTTTGCTCACCTTGGCCGACCTGGTCCCCTCTCCACCTCCTCCTCCTTGGCTCCAGTGCTGGTCGAGCCGACGCCCTCCTTCTCCATCAGCATCCGGCGGAAGGTCGCCACCTTGCGCTCAATCTCCTCCTCCGAGTACCTGAAAGATATTTTACAGAATTCAGTTAACATACATGATGATGATGATGATGTGCACACACATACCATTGCAGCCTTACCTGGCTGAATTGGGGTATGAAACAAAAAGCATTTCTTAAAATTCATTACAATTCATTCAATAACTCTACACTAAAAGGTAAAATATTATTCCTAGATCTGGATGGTCTACAGCTGAACTGCATGACGTTGTCCTTGTTCTTAGTTCTCTGTCGTGTAAGCTTCCACATTTTGGAGGCCAACTAGAGGAGGTGCTATGGGGGATTTAGATATAGACAGTGCAGAGTTCACACAAAGATTACGGCGTCTCAGGTACAGGGGAGTAAGAGACAGCTGTTCTAATGCTCTGTCATACATGCAGATTAAACCTTTGGTTTTTCTGCTCTCAAAGACCTGTACATGTATGTTCTATGATATAATGCTGTCTTGATTAATACATGTATCATCACATATCTTCATGGAAGTTCATGACACTACCAGTCAACAAGTACAGTGTATGTAATGCAAAGTATTTTGAGCTGAGAAAATGAATTCACTGTTACCATAATTTGACTAAGCTGCACTGCTATCTGTAACTGCTAGGTTGCACTAGTAACTGGTGATACTGCTTTTCTGTACCTCCTACATGTAGCACAGTTACATGTATATGAATACTATAAACACTGCAGTACAAACCAAAATCAGCAGGTTGCACTTTTGATACTAAGTTGAAACACCTTGAATATGACACTGAGAAAAGGTCACATTAAGAAAAACTACAAAATGTATACAGCAATTGTCAAGAAAGAAACAAGTCAACAAAAAGCAAGATAACCTAACTTCAGTGCACTTTGTATCGCAAAACATGTTGACTTACATCAGACATACAAACTCTGCAATGGATTACCCCGATCACTAAAGTCATTCAGAACTGCAGACTGGCTCTCCCTGGCCATGTAGTGCATTGTGAGGAGATGGCTGCCAAAGCACTCCTCTGGCAACCTGATGTCAAACAGAGAAGGGAACGACCAAACCTGACACTAAAGAAAGTGTTGGAGGATGAAGTTGGACTGAACGACCATGGCCCGTCGGCTGCCATACTAGACAGAGACGTCTGAAGAGATGTCATAGATGGCACCTCCTAAGAGGATGAACTGAACTGAACTGCATCAGACATGAGTGAATGAGTCCTTTCATGCCACCTGACAACAAAAGAATCCACCTGTCCATTCATAACAGACCTTTCGATCATTTTACGTAGCTTTCGGTCACTTTACATACAAGCTAGAATTCCTCTTCACAGTTGCTGCTAAACTAGCATGAACTGCAAACCCTTGGTACACTAAGTCTTGACTAATAACTCACACTGTCTGCCATTGTTTTTAACCAGATATCAATCTTGATATATGGATAAACAATAACCCCCATGTTTCTACCTTTACTGTCCTATCTCACGTACCACCTGTTCTTGCCACAGATTCTTTGCAGATAGTACAGCATGGCCATAAAATAAGTCCAGCGCTGTTTTGGGAGATATAGGAATTAAGGAAGCCAGGAGGGACGAGTTATCACCAGAATAATGCTGAGTCCACGGCACAAGGATTATAAATTCCCTGTAGTATCCACCAGATGCACCTAATCTCCGGTAACACCTTTGCCCTTTCATTCCCAGAATATCGCATTAACTTTGGCGAGCTATGACATTGGCGGAAAGAAGATATGAATATTTCTCCCCCATCATGGCCGACCTTAAAGGAACCCATTTATAGAGCAAGGTTTTCTTTTTTACCTTCTCCCAGCTACATGTATGGCTTCATTCAGGCTTCAAAAGGGATCATGGATTAAAAGAAAACAAGCTTATATTCATATCAATCACTGAGAACATCATCAGTTTCTTTGAAGAGGGTCCTGTTCTTCTTGAGGGAGGGGATATCTCAACATGAGACCAAGTCAATTTTGGAGGAAATTTTCTTCTACTATTGGAATATTTTGAACTCTGAAGATGTAATAAATATAGAATACTACACGGTGTATTCCGTATCATCCGAGGTAACAGCCCGACCTGTAGGAGGGCTGGGACTGAGAGTGATGGGGAATACAGCGTGTAGTATTCTAGGTATGTCATACCAACCCAAGAAAACACACATTTCCATGCGAAATGTGCCTGAAACTGAGAAAATTTGGTGTCCCTAAACAAAAAATTGTAACAACATCAATTCCAGCGTTTAAATCTGGTATTCAAATTTTGGAAAGCGGCACACGTGAAACATATTCAAATTCTATGAAACTTTTGGAAGCCCGTGTGATAACCATTAGAACCTGTGTAATACGGGTAGTTATCACACGGGCCGGAACACCCGTATCGAATGTTATCGCGGCCCAACTGAGTGTATGTATAGCATAACTTGCAGGAGGGGTCAACAAGAGTTTGGAAGGAAAAGAAATAGTGGTTTTAACAGGTGTTGCCTTCTTGATTTAAGCGTTTTCCATGTGTATGCATTAATCAACAGAAAATGCAACATCAATCCTATATAATATCCGGAGTAGAATGTATGACGTAATAAGCAGCTATCCAAAAATCAATGGCAAAGTGTAGTAAGTGATCTGTCAAGTAGGAACAGTTAGAAATGCTGCACCTGCTGCCTACATGGAAATCAATAGAGTTCAGCAATGACATTCAGGACTTAGAACTGGTTAGGCCAATTCTATAGTATGTACACTTTCTATTCATCCATTGATAAGACCACACCAATTTAATCAATTGGTTCTCGGATTCACCCTTCATTTTTTTCTGGTTTGCAAAAATAATAAATTCTAAAATAAAATCAGTTTCTGAATCAACTCCAAGATGCTCACATTTTGGCCAAGTTGGAGAAAGTTCTTTTCTTCCAAGTTGTTACAGTTTTTTCCAAATATCATTGCAGTGGTTTGATTAAAAATTCAAGATTCAGTGTTTGAATTATAAACCAGCCTAGTATGTTGGCTTCATGGCTCCTATTGTAGCATTTGGGCTATCATAGGATACCTAGGCCTGTTTTTTCACCCTGAAAGCCATACTTATAAAACACTTACATGTACAAGTGTGTAAAAAATGCATAATATATACCACAATCTATTTTACATTGCCTCAGGAACCATAATCAGCCTGAAAGAGACTGGATGGCAACAACCCAGTTGACATGATGCCACGTGCGATATTTCACGTTGTGACGCCCAACGATTGGCAAAAGTTCAACAACCATAGCACCCCCTCACACTTATCAAGTAAGCAATGGTGGGAAACTGGAGAAGGAGGAAATAACCTCGTTATAACAAAAGGAGTAGAAGTGACAGCTACTTATACCATGGTATAAGCCTGTACAAAATCGTTCATCAAATTGTCAGAAACCATTAGCACCAATGTTATGTCTAATAAAGTACAAAGAAAAGGAGGATAAACAGATGAATCCTTCTTGGACTCAAGGCCAAACTTTACAAATCTGCCTACAAATGTATGAAGATGCTGTACTTATACCATGGTATAAGCCTGCACAAAATTGTTCATCAAAATTGTCAGTATGAACTTATGTCTAATAAAGTTCAAAGAAAAGAAGGATCAACAACTGAATCCTTTTTGGACTCAAGGCCAAACTTTATAAATCTGACTTTGAAGATGCTGAGGCAAAATAACTTTCTTGATAGCTGCTTAGACCCTAGAGTTTAATAATCAGTCTGTTGCTGCCGACATCTACAGCACTACACAGGAGTCACCTTTGTAATCCCATGATTCACAAAAGGTCACATGTCTGCCTTCTGTCTGTCAGTAATACCATCATGCATCACACTTTTCCTGTAATGAGAACGTCTGATCGACTTGTGTGGAGGTCATCAGCAGACCCACCCCCTCAGTCAAGCTTTTATCTAAACTTTTATCGACAGCTGCATCACATGAATATCATCTGAAAAGATTACCATTTTTGACAATGCTGATGCATTTTTTTAGCCTGGGTGCCATCCTACATGTATTTGTATACCAGGGCTCCCATACAGTACTTGTTCCCTAAAAAATATATTTCAGGGTCAGCAAGTATGGTAACCCCAGTATACAAATACACTGTAGGATGGCACCCAGGCTACTTTTTTTTAAGACACATAATCTTCCAAATAGTGTGTATGTACATGTAGAATGGTAGTTGACAAGGTATTTGATCTAAATCCTTCTGAAGCAAGATTTAAGTGATGAACTTTCAATCCTCTTTAGATAGTAGCAAAAAAAGGTCAGCAATCCTCTGACCAAAGAATTTTCAAAATTTACAACCAATTGGTCACACCTTTGACACTATGGAGGTTTTTCAAGCCATGTATATATTATTTAGTGCCAGTAATAAATCACTATGTCAACTTTGGTGTTTGCTGTAATTTAATTTATGGGTGATCTGATGCTTTACCTCTCACCTAGAATGATTGCTGACTGTGTGTTGTATTTCAAGAACAACTACTATCTAAACTTTAGTTTTTTAAGTAAAAAAGACCATTACAAACTGTGAAGAAGAGATTTGTTCACCAATTTTGTAAATTAGCCAGACGTTGGTTCACACCCAGTAGGTTAACCACCGATCCCCATCGATTTGTGGGTACCCCCCTCTATTGCATACCCGATGACGGCATATCTGTCGCTACCACATTTTATTGGACGTCAGACTTTTCTTTTAACTTAAGGCCATGCATGCAAATGTCACGTCTGCTTATTCGTATTTCTTTTTTTAGGAGCTGCTGAGAAGGCAGGTGATGGTGGCCCCAGGGTGACAAAATCTGGTAGGCTTGGAAGAAGCTGTTATTAATAGCAATTCTAAGGTACAAAAAGACATTATGCCACTCCTTGGCACATGTTTGGTGTACAATCATGTATAGGAATATGTGCATTTCAGAACTTCAGGGTTATGCAAAAGACTGAATATGTGAATAAACTTAAGGTGAATAAGTCAGAAACGTACAGTTTCTATTTCATGCCTTCCACTATAGTTATGGCTTGTACATGTATATGTACACGGCTTATGGTTTTTTTATTACACTGTATATCATTAGAATGTCGAAATGCTTGGTAACTTGGTATTAATTGATGAACCTCACCTATGATTAAAATTGCAACAAGATTGGATAATTGCAAACTTTTACACAGATTCTGAGATGCAGCAAAGGAAATCATCGACATGATGGTTGTACCTGTGATTGACATGATTTCCTTTACTGATTCTCAGAATCTGTGAAGCTTGCAATCATCCAATCACGTTGCAGTGTCAATCATAGGTGAACCATGTCAATCAATGTCAACTATATCAATCAATGTCAACCATGTCAATCAATGTCAATTTCAAATTCCATACTTCTGTGCATTATCACCTTACCCATTGGCATTGGTGTCATAACCTGAAGGTTTCCAACTGTCATTTTGGTACATGAGGGCACCCATAGGATGCATATAGATTACATAATTTTTGTTTTGTGTTATGCATTACCTATCTCTATGTTACAACACACTTAGACTAGCCCTTATTTCGATTTCCTCATTTCCATGACAAGCACATGGACACAGCCATGTCTAATCTCTTACATGTATAATGTGTAATCCTAAGCTAAATGAATGCCGGGACATTATAGGCTACGTCCAAAGGCAGAAAAATCAATAGACACATGCAGGCAGAGCTAGGGTGGGTACGTGACCTTGTTATACTGCTGATATTTAAACCTAAACTATGGGGGGGGGTGGTACATCATATAAAGTGCCAGTAAGTGGACCGATCCTTCACAGTTAAATTGTCATGTATTGACACGCACTCCCCCCTAATCCATACCCATAGCAATGACGTACTTTGACACGGCCATCAAAATGCACCACCATATCGCTGGATGATATCAGTCTCTCTGTCATTAATAATATGTTACTGCTGTGATGTGCCATTGCTGAATTTTGAGAAGGTACAACTTGTATTCAAATACAAGAAGGAAAATTGTTTCACGTTGACAGTAACTAACTCTAGAAATTGACAAAATTTCTGTGTTAATTTTCTATTGGCAAAATGCTGAAGCACTGTATCAAATATGGAATTTATTCATTACAATTCTGTATCACACCATACATGTATCATCTTTATCACCAAGTCTTCATCTTGATGTCCTCCTTAGGGGCTTTTTGACATGAAGTCTTCTTGATTTGCACATTTATGGCCTCTGGATTTTCTTGCCATTAAACCATCAAGCCTCCACACAAGGTAAGGACCCCCTAAAGGCCACCTTATCAATATCTGACCATCCAAAAACGGGTCTAGAAATTCCCTCCACCATCAGGCAGTCTAGAACACAGGGGGAGAAAATGACTAGAAATGACAGTTTGTAAACGGTCACACTTACCGGCGTGGGTTTAATCAGGATACATAGCTAAGTTTCACCATTCAACGCCTGGACTCCGCACCTCAGCATTGATCAAAGATGGCCGCCCGTGACACTCTGACCTTTCAACTGTAAACCTTGTACTTGAGCCGTTCAATCCACCGGCTTTCTGTCATATATAACGTCGCCGGGCAATTTTCATTTCTTTCAAATTGGTACAATTTCCAGCACTAGGAAAATAAGCTCTGACTTTATCACAATTGCCCTGAAAAACATAACTATTCTGCAATGCACCGGGGAATTCGTCCCATGCACAATTAGTATTCATAGCGTTCATTGTACCATGACACTGCATTACTCTTCATTGGTACATAATGCACCAGGCCAGACAATTTTGCCAAAATGTTTATTTAATGGTACCTAATACTTCGTCCTGTCCGAGGGAACTATAAAGGTGGTAATTATCAGCCGGGAAAAGCTGATGGGGGGGGGGGGGGGGGCGCTTGAATTTGACGGGACGCAGACCGCTTTCAGCTGATGGGATACAGCTTCTGCATACTGATTACATGTGAAACTACTGCAATCATCAGGGAGAATAGGGAAGCACAAAGGCAGTTAGGAAAATTACAGCGAGCAACGAGGAATTGTTAAACCCTGAAGATTATGATAATCTGAATATTAGAATCAATATTGCAAGAGCAAAGTCAGCTGTACACAAGTGAACTGATAAGGATTATACTTTTGGGATTAAGAATAAGCTGATCATTAAGAATTAAGTAAGCTTGTGGCAGATTTGTTGTAAATTTTTTATGGCAAATTTCTTTGGTATATTTTTTGTGGCAAAAGGCTACCTTAGGCTACACCAATTTAGCCAAATGTTGGTTATCAGATTCGTCCTCTTCATTTTTTTTCTGATTTGCAAAAAAAACAAATTCAGGTTCTGAGTTCATTTCAGTTAATCCAGTATGAATCAAATTCAAAATGCTCATATTTTGACCCCAATAACTGAAGAAAGTCAACTTTTTTTTACACTTTTTCCATCTATCAATGCAGCGGTTTGATTAAAAGTTTAAAATTCATTGTTTGAGTTACAAACCACCCTGGTATGTTACATGTAACTTCTTGACTCATATCGTAGCATTTGGGTCTATCATAGGATGCCTAGGCCTGTATTTTTCGCCTGGTCGCTAAAATATATTTTTTCTTAAAAAATTTGAGAACCAACAAATCAAATTGGTGTGGCCTTAGAGAGGAAACAAATTCAGACTTTATCAAATTATACAAGCTTATTGTGATAAGAAGGAGTATCTTTTAAAATATGTGGGCATTAAACAAATTACAAGTGAGAATTATGACTACAGTATGTTTTATTTTATTCTATAAGTACTGTTACAGTACTTTTCCTCACATTTGGGTACAATTTGTATGTAGGCAGTAACACTAGTGAATCATTTGGATGCTGCACATTCACGAAAAGGGGGACGAGTGGTAGATTCTGCATGTCAATGTTGGTAATCCAGTTCATAACTTATACAGCATGTACATGTACATGTAGCATGCATGCTGTTTTCAGGAGCAAGGTTCAACAACATGCTATGCATCCTTGCAGGCAAAGTTTCCATGTCAGAGCATATAATGAAATACTAATTCAAGCAATACATGAAGTTCAAAAAGGCAATGGAAAATTATGGGCAACTGAACAGACACAGGCCCTCTAGAGAAGTCGAATATCAATAAGAAACTATAATAAGTACAAAGTTCTATGTCAGAGCATACAATGAAACACTAATTCAAGCAACACATGAAGTTTGTTCAAGCAACACATGAAGTTCAAAAGGCAATAGAATATTGTGGGCAACTGAACAGCCATAGGCCCTCTAGAGGAGTGGAATATCAATAAGAAAATATAATAAGACACAAAGTTCATGCATCGATCAACATCTAAGCCCTTCAGGCAAGAATTTATTTTGGGGATACAATGTAGTATAATAGACCAAGGAGAACAGATTATGCTCCATTGAGGATATCTAAAATGGTCTATTTACCAGAGTATTGAAAGAGTAAATGAGTTCCCTCTTGTTCAAAGTGATAAACCAAATATAGAGTATCCCCTAACCAAACCTCTAGTGGGGTAGTTTTACTTGAAGTTGAACATTCTGTCTGTAGCAGAGAAAGCACACATCTTCCCCAGAATGCAGAATCAGCATTTTTTTCTTCTATATTGATGACTTGTAGCATCCATTTGCATGCTATGAGGAATATAATGTTGCTCATACTAGGAGATATGAGAAGACTGACATTCCAGCTTATTATTTCAAGGACAAAAGAAATATGATGTGCTGGCTTCATTTCAACTTCTTACAATGAGAATGACAATTTTCAGTTTTATAAGAATAAGACAATGTCAACGAGTTTAAACCATTTCTTTAGCTTTCTGAAAACTGTGAGTAAAAAAAAAGAGCTTTCTATCTGGTATCTTGAGAGGTGTACATGTACATGTAGGTGTTACATGTTATAGGGTGGAGAATACAGTGTTGGGGTGGGCAGAAGGCCTAAGGTTTGAAAGATAAAGATTGACAACAAAAGGTTATAGAGCTGGCTACCACCTAAATTCATTTTATATCAAAATGGCACATGAATGGAATATTGTCCTAGAATGCACTGTCCAGGCCAAAAACTTGGAAGCATTGAAGACTGCCCTCCGTACCAGTAGACATTAACTCAAGTTGAAAGCTACAGATACTCGCCCCCACCCTGCTGCAGTCAGGGAGTGATGCCCCTGCCCACTTAGGCGCCCAAACCAAAGCCAATAAAGCTACATTGTACCAGCCAGCCAGAAGCTACCCGTGTTATCTGTACCAAGGTGAAACTATCACCCCCATGCCTAAGCCCTCAGCCTGAGCTTTGGCACATGGATAAAGAAGACTGTGAAATGTACTAAGTCATGACGAAAAAAATTACTGAGTCTGCCATGGGAGTAAACCCTTTTCACTCAGCTTTAAATTTATTCAGTACATGAGCCATAACTTGGCATGGACAGTGAGTACAACAGGAGTTCCAGACACTGATGAATCATGCTGCTCTAGAACATTCCCAAAAGTGCTGCGATGGCCCAGCAGCTTGTGTGTGCTCTTTGTTCTGATAGAGTTGGGCTGTCCACATCATGGCAAGTACATTCATCAAGGAACAATGGTTACAACAATGAAAAGATATATCATGTAGCCAATACTTTTATACTTGACTAATTAAGGGACTGGTTAGCAACAATCCTACATGTGGGTGCTTTCACTTGCAATGCTATCTGCTCAAGCAAGATTCGATCTCATGATCAACGTTCCTTCAATTGTCATTCGACATTGTGAAAAGCTGCTCTTTTTTCAGTACAAGGTATTTTCTATTCTCATGGCATAACGCTACATTCCACAAAACGCTACAGATGACAGCGCTCTGAAATTTCACAAGAAGATATATAAAGAATTCTCTGTAGCATTATAAGTAGAGTACCCTCCATTCAATGCACATGGACTTTGGGTTGAATCCTTTTAGTCATGAAGTACATCATAGAAGATAGAAGCTCCCAACAGAGGAGGTCCACTCAACTACAACATCAAGGACCCTTTGCAGCTGCAGGGTTGGCTAAAGGGCATGAATCCATAAATAATACTGACTGGCTGAAAGACTTGACACATTGCAGGAGTGTGTAACAAATGCTCTAGTGCAAGAAGGTCATACAAGAAGGTTCTCACCACTTCTAATACTGGCAGGACTCTTACATAATTTACACGTAATCCAAGGCCATTGCATACAATTCCACATCTGCTACTAAAAACTGGAACAGAGGTATTGAAAGATCGTACAATATACTATTGAGACGGAAAAGAGAGGCAATCCATCATAACATAACTGCGCACATCTAACGCTCACTGCCAAAAAGCCAACCATTATATAACTCTGGGGATGTGAACTGGCGAGTCACCTCGCCAGTTCTGATGCTCAGGAAGACTGACACAAGACCCAGGTTCGCAGGCAAAGATTCAGCAATAACCACAAGGGAGACAAACTAATGAGCAACCTTTTTGCAAACCTGGAACTTGACGTTAAGTGCTAAAAATTCAAACAAACCTCAGGGAGGATTGTATAATGGAATCACTTTAACTGTACACAACATGCCTCAGGCTTTGCCTGCTAGGTAAGAGTTGCAAATTCAAGTTCACTGACTTGTTGTTCTTCTGCTAAAATGAAGTAATTGATCAAAGCCCTCTAGGGTAAACATCCTGCCAATTAGGAACCTCAAAGGTGGCCAAAGTGGTTTCAGGGCCGCCGGCAAAACTGGATTTTCAAACTCAATTTTCTGGTATTTTTTAAATGTAATAAGTTGAATCAACCCTATCCCATGGCATACTGATACCTGTGAGGCAAAAATGTGATGTTACTCACAGAAAACGGTTGCTTGTTTCACGTTGTAGGCTGGTCTTAGCTATTTATTGGTGGTACCAAAAAAATAAAGGAACTCCTTACGTAGCTTCTTTTTGGGGTTACTTCAAATGCTTCAAGCATGAAATGATGATGAAAATGTGCTAAGAAATGGCAGTAAATGTCAATATCAGACAGGTTTCCTCATCCAAAATATTGTTTTGCCTCCCTGAAATTGCTTTGGTGCCTTTAACACAACAGATTCACATGAAGGATGTCAGCAGATGCCTGGAGGCTAGATGATGAATGCAAGGAGTGGCGGCCTTGAGGACCTAATGGAATAACATCAATCCTCTCACATGTGGGAATGATTCCTAATGAGTAGTTTAGCTTTCAACGCTTACTCTGATGTCAAAGGCAAAAATCTGATTTGCGACCCTAGAGAAATCAGCTCAGTCATTCTTATTTAATTATACTTCAGATTGTCTGGTCTTTTCAGGTATAACCATAATTCATAGTCTTGTTAAGGCCACACATATATGATGATGATATTTAATAATTCAATCAATTGGTTCTCAGACTCACCCTCTTCATTTATTTCTAATTTGCAAAAGTAAAAAATCAGGTTCTAAATCAACTTCAAAATGCACAGTGTTGGCCCCAACAGTAGAAGAAAGTCCTTTTCTTCCTAGTTGTTACAGTTTTTCCATCTATCAATGCAGTGGTTCAATTTCATTAAAATTCAATGAGTTACAAACCACCCTGGTATGTTGACTTCACGACTCCTATCCTAGCATTTGTGTCTATCATAGGATGCCTAGGCCTGTTTTTTTCACCCCATTGCTTCATATTTTTTCTTTAAAAAATCCGAGAACCAACAAATCAAATTGGTATGGCGTAGATGAAAACAAACATGTGCCTGAAGAATCACACATCAACCAATGACACCTTTTCTTTATTAAAACCCCATATCTATTATCTATCAATGTTCTACCTCATCAACATAACTTTAACACTTTGATTTTCAATCCTTTTGTCCTCTACAGTTGAACAAACTGATGACCCAAATGCATGAACTGTAACATTACTTATAGCAACACTATCAACTGATGGCGTCCTTGCACCAGTTGATCGCCACACGGTCCAGTCCTCGTGATTTCAGTTGATCTCATCGGCAACAGATGACCTTGCGCTGACCTTCGGGTCACGTAAAGATGCATTGCCGCCGTCACTGACTTCATTGGCGTGACGTGAGAAATGATCGCGTTACGAGGCATGGCAGGAATTGCTCTCCCATCAATCTGTGTTGTTTACAATGGTGGACAGTTTTATGAGACGAGAGACCTGAGGTGCTTTTTTTGACACGTGAACGTTGTAAATCCAGTACAGTAAATGGGGTTAACATTAAAACAACTTTCAGAATTGAGTACATGTGAAAGGGGTTGCTCATTAGTTCAGAAAATGATATGATTTTTTGGATACTCTATTAGAAAAATTTTGGATTTAAAATCACACAGCTTCCAGTGTGTCCAATGTCAAATCAATGTAACTATAGAACCAGAATACTTTCTGAAAAAAATCTTTCACATACAGAACTACTGCAAAATGGAACACCCTGCCACACAAGTTACAAACAATCTTATCAAAAGGGAATTTCAAGCAAAGACTACTAATAATAAATAAAAAAGCAGATGAGAGACTCTAAAACTTGAAGCACATACGATGATACACATATGTCTTATTATTTTGATACAATTGTATACAATGTAATTTCATGTTAGTTGTACATTGATGTTATCCTATATCTTTTATGTACTTGTGTCCTCTCCTGGAAGACTAAATTGCAGTTGTCACTATAGGTAGACAGCTAAAGGAGAGGGTGAACCCCAAAAAACTCTACTAAAGCTTCAATATGTTTTCAATATGTTTGAAATGGTGAAAAACCTGCATAAAATTTCCGCAGCACACTGTTAGCAAAACAACTATAAAAACATGTCATCATCCACTGCTCAGAAAGAAGGATAATAATGGGTGATCTACACGCACAATGTGTCCTGTAAAAGAAGATGATAGAAGATATTGAGGTTTGCCTTAAAAAAGATGACCGCCTAGATTAGCCACAGCTCATCCCTGATCCATCTATGTCGATAGGATGATAAGGGAGAGGACAGAAGGTCGTAGCAAGGGTGTTATGGATGACAAGGATCAATCGTACCCAGACTTACACAGACGGGCTGGATGGTAAGCACCCTTTACAAGATCTAATCTTCCCCTGGCATCCCCATCTGTCAACTGTAGTCACAAACCAGTCAGGAGTTCCCAGCAGATGGGTTATACAGATGGGGGCATCAAACTTTCAGCGAAGGCTGAGACACTAACTTAGAAGAATGCATTATCATGTTGTTAGTACGTCAATGAAGGTTTGACATCCAGGTAGTGAGATTAGTCAAGAAAACAGTTACTAAAGCAACTGGATAGATTTGAAAACTGTCATACGTTCCAAGTAGCATCCACTACTTTTTGTCAGCCACTGATGTTAAGTAGTGGATGCTACTGGAAAGGTCTGACAGTTTTCAAATCTATCCAGTTGCTTGAGTAACTGTTTTCTTGAGCATGTTGTTAGTAGTTATGTGTGGTTTGCAAAACACTGTCTATCTACTGCATCTCATTTCCTCATGCCTCAATAAACCGTCCCGTCAAACAAACACAAAGATTTTACTTGAAGATGTAACATTGCTACTCTCAAAGAAGAGGTTTAGGCTTTGGCTTATTTTTTATGTGTTTTTAGTCTTTCTTTTAGGTACTGGTATCTTTTTTTACCACTAGGGTGGCATATTGGATACTGCCTGGCCAATTTGATACTGTCTTGCCAATTTGACACTGTATTGCAGCCACTGAAAGATCTGCCTGGAGATTATAATGTTGCCAATGTCCTTATCTCATGAAAGATTGTTGTAAAGGCTGTTCAAGAAAAAACTAAATTGGAGAAAGGCCATCCAGGAGCAACAAAATATAAGGACTTCTTTCTTGGGTTTTTTTCTATTAACACAAAAATAGTGGAAGAAATACAATCTGTCCACTCATTTTCCTAATCCTGGAACACCTCTACTATATTGTATCAGGTATTTTCCAATGGTTTTACCGTATTTATAGTACATCAAGGTTTTCAGCACCAAGGACAGGTGTTAACATGCCTTGTTATAGGCTTCATCACTCATGACATTTGCAATGACCATGCTATAGATCAGTAGTGACAATGTTAACATTGAACACCCACAGTCAACAGGGTACCACCTGGAAACCAAATAATATCAGACTTCACAAAGCATTATCAAATAGTATGACAAACCATACTGATAAAGGCGTGAATTCCTGTTTCAATATACCTTCATCCCTAAGACTCACAGCTACTAATACTACTCATTGTGTATGGAGAATTATGAAATACTAAGGCCATAAAAGACTCAAGATAAAAGCCATGCTTATCTTTAATATATCCAAGTCTGTGCATGATAATCAGATTTAGCAAAATCCAGAGTATTCAGTATTTATGACAGTATTAAACCAACTGAATAATAACTGCTACGGAACCGTAAATTCCCACTCAACAAGAAAAATATTACATGCCATCTAACTAAGCCTACCTCATTTTCAAGGATTATTTTTGCATGATATTTGAAATAACATACTGTAATCCATATAATGCTGTTTGCTTTCTAATCGTACTTGTAAAGTTTTAGCCTTGTTTTATCCTCAAGTATGCTGCTCAATTGTCTTATTCTGTGCAACATATATAATTTTTCAATATAAAGGTACATGATTTTACTACTTATAACATAAAAACTTTATTTCCAGGCATTGTAGATTGTTAGAAGTAAAAACATTTATATGTCATAGCGGGGCTGCAATAATGTTGGAATTGCGGGTGTTCTGGCCCATGTGATAACTACCCATATCACACAGGGTTCTAACACCCAGTTATCACACGGACTTCAAAAAGTTTCATGGAATAATTCGAACTCGTTTTGCCCACGCCTCCTTCGAAAATTTGAATACTGGATTTGGACACTGGAATTGATGTTGTTACAATTTTTTTGTTTAGGGACACCAAATTTTCTCAATTTCAGGCACATTGAAATGTGTGTTTTCTAGGGTGGCTGTGACATATTATATAATACTACACTGTGTATTCCACATCACTCTTGGTCGGATGTGTGTAGTATTCTCTCTGTACCACATACAGGCTCTTTCTCATACACGTATTTGCTATAACATCAGTTCCATCAGCAGGTAATGTGCCGGTAAAATACGTTTCACAGCTTCCACTAATTCCTTTAATCCACAATACATATTCTCTCACTGCTTTATGAATAAGATGCTTTCGTGTGTGACCTAGGTCAAGAACATGCAAAGCCCCTGACATCAGGTGAACCCGTATTCTGCATGGCATGCAAAATGCACCACTTGGCGAGCATGGCAATCCTGTCAGCTTGTGCACAGTCTTTTACAGTGCACAAATGACAGTTTCAGTTTAGTACATCACTATTGCTACTTTTGTGCATGGTAATTCTTTGATTTCTAAATATAAGACCATTTCAAAGAGTTGGCCTCTTCATTTTTTTCTGATTTGTAAAAGAAAAAATCAGGTTCTGAATCAACTTCCAAAGCTCATATTTCGGCCCCAACAGTTGAAGAAAATCCTTTTCTTCCTAGTTGTTACAGTTTTTCCATCTACATATGTCAATGCAGCAGTTTGATTAATAGTTGTTTTTTTTTAAATCACTGTTTGAGTTAGCCTGGTATGTTGACTTCATGACTCCTATCGTAACATTTGGGGTTATCATTGTATACCTAGGCCTGTTTTTTTGGGAGGCCCTGTCGCTTCATATTTTTTCAGAAAGAATCTGAGAACCATCAAGTCAAATTGGTGTGGCCTTAAATTGGCTCACAACTATCAAATATCCAATATCCTTGAAAAACACAGTGCCTTTTTATTGCTTTAGAGGGCAGTACAGGTGAACAAACTGTGGTTTATGTAAAACTGTAAAAATAAACCACAACAATGATTTAGACCCACCTCATTGTGGTACAATCATACTGCAGACGTGCATGACATACCACCATATTTATGGCGACACCGTGTATTGATTATTTGACAAACCATCACATTTGATTAATGGATATATACCATAAACTTCAAGAAAAGACGTTCAAGTTATGACAGGATAAGTCTCTTCGAATACGCAAAGTCAACTCACAAAGACGTAAATGATTACTGGATATAAAAGCTTAACATGCAAATCCTTTGTTACCACGGCATGACTATAACAAGACAACAGACAACCATCTATCAAAATGAGACCTAGGGCCAATGTAAACCAGATAAAGCATTTAGGACTACTGGAGTGTAAAATATTTCACCTCTAGGGAGAAAGCCTGCAAATAAATAATGGATGTACAGCCAGCAGCCCTTTATACTTGAATAATCTGAAACACATTGGCAGGACGACAAGAATATCTTTACTTGATAAAGTTTAAAGGCATTCAATGCAATTTCAGGGCAGCAAAAAAAAATATTCTGGATGAGGAAATCTGTCTGATATTGACATTTACTGCCATTTCTTAGTACCTGTACATTTTCATTCATCGTTTCATACTTGAAGCATTGAAACAGTTCCAAAACAAGCTAGGTGAGGCATCTCTTTATTTTTGGGGTACCGCCCATAAATAGCTAGAACCAGCCTACGATACGAAACAAGCAACTGTCTTCTGTCAGCAACATCGCATTTTTGCCTCACAGATATCAGTATGCTGCAATGTATGTACACATGTAATAGGATTGATTCAACTTTCTACTGTAAACATTAAAAAAATGACCAAAAAATTGACTTTGAAAATTCAGTTTTGCTGCCCTGAAATTGCATAGGGTGCCTTTAAAAGTACCCTGGATCAGAAGTAACTGTTGTTGTTTTAGTCATATCAGTCTTTACACCAGGCTCTGTTTTTGTTTTTTCCAGAGAACAAAATGGCACTTTTCCAACTTCTTTTAGCCTTCTACTAGTAGGTCAAAAGAGGAATACATTACCTTCAAATTATCCAAACAATAAAAGATGACTTACTACATCATAGTTTTATTTAGAGAACAAAGTGGCACTTTTCCGACTTTTTTCAGCCTTCTAGGTTGAAAGAGGAATTCCAAACAGTAAATAATGACTTATTACTGCAAGATAGACTACGTACGTTTTTTTTAGAGAACAAGATGGCACTGTTCCAACTTTTTTAGCCTTCTAGGTCTAAAGAGTAATACATTACCGGTACCTTCAAATTTGCCATGCAGTTAGTGATGTATGCTATGTGTGCTTCATTTTCTCAATAGAGATAAGGCGTTATTGCTATGTCAGCTATCTTGGCTGTTTTTAGCTGGAATGGATCCAAAATCACAGTAAGGGTGATGGCAGCTTTACCTGATCTTCTGCAAGATAGCCAGCCATTATAGCCGAAAATGTACTTAAAACTGTAGGCGATGAAAATTTGATAAGAGGTGGAGGCCCTTGCGCCCTGAGGGGATGTATAAATGGAATTATTTCGAACACAACGCGGCTCAGGATAGAGTTTTGTGGATTTGTTGGCAGCCGCAAATATCGTCTGGCATATTGTACGGGATTGGAAAGCTTTGCTAACTTTCCACTAGGGAAATTAAAGTATACACATTGTGCAGATCTAGAAAGCTTAGATGCCACAGCGATGGATCAAGTGTTAGGGAGGCTTATTAAGTAATTGTTCTCCTGTTAAATCTAGATCTGCCAAAGCTGCTCGTTTCCTTATTAAGCCTTTGTCCACGTTTTTCTATTGAGGATTTCCTGCTAATGTTCCCCTATTTCCTTCCTCAAGGCAATGATTGTTCAAGAAATCCTAGCTTGTATTTTTTATACGACTACATATACTAGGCTCGATATGTAGTAGAGTGGATTCATTCCTCAAGCTAATCGACATCTCGCACACGCATACACTAGGCTCGAAATACTGGGTGCATGTGCACCTTAGTGCATGTAAAATTGGGGCTGTGCAGGTATTTCTACCTGTACCTAAGGTGGACTGGTCCATGTACTGGGTTTATAATACAAAATGTACATGTAGGTGTGTGTGAATTTTTATGAGCTGCATTCACTGCTACCACCTATGAAGTGTAAAAGAAATGTGGTTTCTGAACAGTTTTAGAATGATCCATACTTCCTAAATTCTGAGTGGTGCAGGTAATTTTCAATGTTACCTGCACGAGGTCTGGTATGCAGAAAAACGTATTTCGAGCCCTGATACATATCTCCAATGTAATGGTAGAGTCTGAACAAGTAATATGTATTCAAAGCAGGTATCAAGTCATACAAGAATGTTCGCCTTGCCAAGACAGCCTCTGTCAGTAGAAAGAGAAATATCTCTCGGGGGAGGTTGTGTCATGGCAGGTAACACCCCTTGTGCTGATACATAAGTAATGAAGTGCTTAGGTAATGATTATTGGAATACTGGGAAAACAGCAGCAAGGGTTCAACCAAGGCGACTTCAAGTCATACTTTACAGCTACTTCTTATTGTGCTCACATATCTCACAAGATAGCCAAATGCCCAAATGCAAATCCCCTATTTCAGATAAATAAGGCCACACCAATTTTATTTGTTGGTTCTCTGATTTTTTTAGAAAAAAATATGAAGTGACAGAGAAAAAACAGGACTAGGCATCCCATGATAGCCCCAAAAGCTAAAATAGGAGCCATGAAGTCAACATACCAGGCTGGTTTGTCATTCAAACAATGAACTTTTAACTTTTAATCAGGCCGCTGCATTGATACATGTAGATGAAAAATTGTAACAACTAGGAAGAAAAGGACTTTTTTTTCAACTGTTTGAGTCAAAATATGAGCATTTCGAAGTAGATTCAGAAGCTGAATTTTTTTTCTTTTACAAATCAGAGAGAAATGAAGAGGCAAATACGAGAACCAATTGATAAACTGGTGTGGCCCATAGGCTGCATTTCACAAAGCAAAGAATTTCATGGTGGTATCTTGAACATTCTAGTCTACATGCTCCTGTAAGATCCCGTTACTGAAACACAATAGTCAGGGTAGCATTCTCATACATCCAATATGCCTACTCATCAATCTTAATACAATGCATGGAATAGATTATCTAAGCCAGTGTGTATCATGTACACAGTCAGAAACTTGTTCCACTTCTTCCATCACTCTAACACTACAGGTATGAACTATTCAATATAAATGGAGCTCTCTCTGTATGACAAGAGAAGGATCTTGGAGTTAGGCCACAGCAAGTAAATGTTACGGATGACATCCTACGCAGACTCCAAATTTAATGCGATAGGGCAAAAAAAAACAAGGCAGGCAAAAAAACAAGATTCTTACATTTTCAAATTTTGAGATCATAAACCTTGTTAAACATGAATTGTGGTGAGAAAACATGATATAACAACCAACAAGTCTTTTAAAATTCCTGTATTCAACAGTACTACCTGTCCTTGCAGATGTGTATACATCTTAATTAACTAGAACAATTGTAGAAAAGAGCTTGTCGTAACATCATGGGCAGCTACTACACGGGGTAGTCATATGCAATGGAACACCTTAGACTGCTCACACTTGCCATCAAACACAAGCAATTGTTCTTCAAGTTACGGGTGATCAAGTTTGCTGTATCCCTGACGGTCTCTGAAACGAAAGACATTTACGACATACTTTCCTATTTTCGGCATGTTGACCATCGTCGGAAGGCAACAAAATTTCTTCAGGCGAAAATGAATGCGTGCGCTGATGTCATTCATAAAATTACTTGCTATGGCCTTAGCAATGAAGTACATTCAGATTGGCTACTCTGGGAGTACCTGACAGAATCATTGTGCAATGGGCTCTGTAAAAAGACATGTATATATCAATTTTTTTCTAGGACAGGTCAGCAGTTGGTGCAATTCTTTTTCTGATTTCATTCTCTGAACTGATGTATTATCAGCAAAGCTGTAAAAAAGAGATTTGCTTTTTTCAGTAATCTTCAGCACTGCTTTCTACCTGAATTTGCCCCACATTTTTACCATGGGGCTCAAATAGGTCACGCTGACTGCCGGCCATTTGTTCTGATCAGAGATGGCCATTAGCCCAGCTCAATTCGGCTTTTACCCCATTTATTTCAAAGTATAAATGTACCATGAAGAAGAATTACTGTTTGAATGGCTGTTGGGGGCGATGAAAAAATGCTTCACTTCAATATTCTAAGATGGACAAACTGTCACAAACAACCCTATTAACAACGGCAGCACTATTTTCCTATTTTAGTACACATTTTTGTCGTCCATCATAATTCTTTCCAAGCATGTTCCCTTCTTTAGACTGTTTCTAGTTCCCTCCATAATTAGCCAAATAACCTTTATGGGATCTGCATTGTACATTCTAAAATTCTTCAATTACTGATTCATTTATAACTGTCATTGTTTTACAGCCTCGGGCCCATCTCTTTACTCCAATGTGACATGAATGTACACGTTGTGATCATGAGTTGCCATTAACAATTTTTATAGACCACACCAATTTAATTCGTTGGTTCTCATGTTAGCCTTCTTCATTTTTTTCTGATTTGTAAAAAAAAATATTCAGGTTCTGAATCAACTCCTAAATGCTAATATTTTGGTCCCAACAGTTGAAGAAAGTCCCTGTCTTCCTAATTGTTACAGTTTTGCCATCTATCAATGCAGTGGTTTCATTAAAAGTTCCTAATCTATTTTTGAGTTACAAACCACCCTGGTATGCTGACTTCATGACTCCTATCTTAGCATTTGGGGCTATCATAGGATGCCTAGGCCTGTTTTTTTTGCCCTGTCGCTTCATATTTTTTCTGAAAAAAAATCTGAGAACCAACAAATTAAATTGTTGTGGAATTAGACTCAAACACACATGTGACATGATAAAGGGCAACATACAGTACCAACAAAAGTGACCCAAACAAGATTAACTGCAATGACCCAATAACTCAATGGTAGAGTAACCCAAACATTGAAAGGTCTACTCCAATCAGCATTATCATATCGGGGGTGACAAACATTTGTAGAATCCCTATTGTCAACAAAAGGTTATCAAGATGATTTGATTGACTTTGTTATAAACAAATCAACGCAAATAATGGATACCTGACATTTTGTGTTGGTGTCAATGACCCTTACTCACTGATGACCCAGATCTTTCACATCAAAGGTCGCGCATGATATCCACATTGAATCCCTTTGGTGGGAACATATCCACCTTGATTCAGCTATTTAAGGCAGGACAGGTATGGACCATATAGAGAATTGTAGGGCAAAGAAAATGAAAACAGGATTCTAACTAGAACCCAAGTATTAGGCCACACCAATTGGCTCTAGGATATGCCTACTTCATTTTTTTCTGATTTGCAAAAAAAAAAGTATTTAGGTTCTAAATCAACTCCAAAATGCTCATATTTTGGCCCCAGCAGTTGAAAAAAGGTCATTTTCTTCCTAGTTGCTACAGTTTTTTTCCATCTACCAATGCAGTGGTTTGATTAAAAGTTCAAAATTCATTGTTTCAATTATAAACCAGCCTGGTATGTTGACTTCAAGGCACTTACATGTATTTGGCGCTATTATAGGAGGCCTAGGCCTTTTTTTTCCCTTTCACTTCATTTTTTTTTCTAAAAAAATCTAAGAACCAACAAATCAAATTGGTGTGGCCTTGGACTGAAAAGCTAGCAATGCATCATTCTTGTTTGTAACGGACTACAAATGTGGTGACTGCTATTGGAGAACAACAGCAACAATTTCAGAACTGTGGACAGCACACATGGCTATAACATGTTGATATGTGCATTTACATGTACAATCCATTGCCATTTTCATTGCTAATCCTTGCAAATCTTCACCTGAAGAAGACTTCTGGCATGTAAAAATGGTGCTTTTCCCTGTCTCAAGATGTATATAATCCCATCAGGTTCCACAACCTTGTTCAAAGATGAAGATCCACCCAAAGGCCCAATATGTTCCAGCAGAAACCCTATAGGCCTTTATGAAATATATTGCCTGTCTTCTACATACAAAGGCCAAGTTTGCTCTCGATCATGATAAATTACCCCCCAGTCTGACATTTTCAGGAATTCAAAGGAGAGCTTTCAGGGTTTCTGGGTGTGTTCTGTTTGCGTCACCAAACTGCCAATGAAACCAGCCTGTGGCCATACTTCAACGGAAGCCGGTTGGAGGCTGCACTGACATCTGGCCCGAAATCTGGTATTTTCGGTTGGATACGGCTTTTTAATTTCCTGAGGTACAGACCAGGTGGCCCAGAGGAGGCTGTGATCTTTAGAGCAGGCAATTAAGCCTAACAACACTGCACCACAGCTCCATATATCACAGCACTGCTGCTGGGGGCTTTCCTTTCCACACTCCTCCAAAATGGTGATTTCAACAAGAACACTTAGAAGGTTATCAATCACCAAGGCTGATCTTCAAAATACAAGTTCAGTCTCCAGCTTTGATGGTATGCTTTGGTAGACTCCACTGTATCTGTCTCCTTCCTTTCTATACCATAACATTTAATAATATAACATTTTGAATGTTCTAAGTTATTATTAGCCAACTGGTCAGTGTTCTAGCCAGCGTCCCTCTTTCCATCATGCCAGCGTCTGTCTTTCCATCATTTGACAGAATTTTGCCACTCATGATGGACAGAAATTTTGCCCAATCCATCATCTTTGATGGGCCAAAATTGGTGTGTAAAGAAATAGAAAGAGATGTCATTAAAGTAAGCTTAGTCTGCCAGCAAAATTTGCCCCTCAAAATGCAGGAAATAGCATTTTAAAGGGTCAAGATTTCAAAATTTTCCCGAGGTGCATGCCCCCAAACCCCCCTAGGATTGTCACGCCTTCGGCGCTCAACATAATGTTACGTCAAACAAAATTGAGATGACGGAAAAATATTTCAGGCTGGCTACAACACCGCTGCTGGTGATTATACCACTTACTAGTTTAGCAGTTCGCCACCGTGCGTGATTCAGCAAATTATGCTGCTGCAAGCGACACATTCATTTTAACAGCTCACTCCCAGCTTGAGATGCTGTGAAGCATTCCTGAGCTAAAAACATCTCTACAGTAGTGAAGTGCCAGAGGGACTGAACTTCAGAGTGCTTTTTACAGAAGCTGTGACAAATGTCCTGTCTGGTTGAGACGCAGTAATGTATTGATCCACGACAGGTGCCTACTTCTCTGACAATTTGCTGTGCTTTAGAGGAGAAGAGTGAATTACACTTCTCTCAACTGCACTTTTTGGACATGAAGGCAAGGAAAGGTAAATCTTAAGGCTTACACTTCTTTTATGACAAACCAAAGAACAAAACATCTATGTTTTGGTTTGTGTGCAAAACACACCCATACCAGCTTCATTACTTATGGAACTTTTACCCTGTAATATTAATTTCTGCTCATGTCCAGAGCAAAGCGTGTGTAGTCTAGTCGTTGGCGACCCTGCCTCTGGACCAAGAGGTTGGGAGTTTGAAGCCTGGCTGTTATCGCTCACGCGACATGCACACTACTGTAAAGAGTCGCAGTCCTTAGGACGGGAAGTTAAGCTGAGGTCCACTGTTTATTGGGCATGTTGAAAAGAGCTAGGGGAATTTCCCCAGTACAATGAACCTGTAAATACTGTACATAGTGTCTGTCTTCTCTGTCACAACCAGTGGAAGAGTAGCTCTTCAGTGAGCTAAAACTGGATCGAGATCACTCTTACTTTTCTAGATAATATCTTACATACTAACTATTCTTTACAGATGTCTTACACGTCATGGCTTATGAACATGTCCAAACATCCATGTCTAAAGATACATATCACAACTCAAGATTACCAATCATTAGTAACTCTAACGAGCATATGTCTCAACTGCCATGATACAGAGTTATGTGAAGTACTCAGATAGTGACAACTGATGGCTTATCAGTGTGAGTTCCCATCCTGTGCAAAGTGGTTTGGGTTGGCAGACTGCGCGGCACCTGGTACTGATATACCCTGTGATTTCTCCGTCACTCCATAAATAACGCATGCGCGGCGCTGGGCAGGGGGTGTAAACAGTGGGCTCATGCTGTTAAGTATTGTGGTCTTCACAGTGTTATCGAATTATGGGGGGTATGCATGCATTGAGGAGATAACTATATCTCGCTTTTTCATATCTCCTATTGGAATATACAGGCGTGTAGTACAAGTCCATGAGGATTTTTGTAGTAACTGCTTACATGCATCAAGATTTGTATGAAGCAGGGTGGCAAAGTTGTCAACTTTTTTTCAGTAAGATGAAAAAGGTTGTCTATGTATGAGGGTATTTTTGCTGTCAAATCTGATTCAGATAGAACTAGAAAGGTAACATTTGCAAATCAAATGCATAAATGTTTACCTTCACATGGTCTAGCCTAACAAACTATTCTTATTCTTATTCTTACAAACACATTCACATTCATATATATATGGTGACTAGCCCCTCCAACTCTGTCCTGCTACTTGCAACATAATGTAACCCAACACCACAGGGTGTCTGCTACAGCACCAGTTACCATCTTTGAAGGTAAACATAAATATCAGATGTATTATACAAACTACAATGAGTAGACAATGAGTTGATAGACCAACTTGGTATCTACTTGTATAAACACAAAAAAAGCAGTCATGAAACAATAACAAAAGAAAAAATTTAAAACGGACGCATTGAATCCTATCAAATAGTTGCTATTGACTGGCAATTTGAACATATCAGCATAGCTTTAGGTATGCCCAGTGAGTCAACCATTGTAAATTGGGGGCATGCCATTTCAACAATTTGGCTCTGCACAGAATCTGCCTGCGGCAACAAACTTGACCTCTACGACCCCCAGACAAGCGCCGGTTCCAAGTTGCTCTTTGCCCGGGGGAAATGAAAGAACTCACCCTTGCTCCTCCATCAGTTCCTGCATCTCCATGCACTTCAGCTCCACTTTCCTCTTCCTCTCGTGGTCCAGGATCTCCTGGTTGGGCTTCTTACTCATGGCTGCGTCCAGCTTCTTCATTTCCTCCTCTGTCTTGTAGTTTACCTGAAGACACGCGGACCCAGCTTGGTGTTAAATCACAATTCTTACTTCAATCTCACCCGAGGGAGCAATGCAGTGAAATATGATATGTCTCTATTTCAATACAACAGTGTTCTAGCCAGCCTGAATTTTTTTTCCATCACCTCAATTTTGATTGACGTAACATCATGTTGGGCACCGAAGGCGCGACAATCCTAGGAGGGTCCGGGGGGAGCATGAAATTTTGAAATCTTGACCCTCCCAAACATTTTTTTTCTGCATTTTGAGGGGCAAATGCTGGTAGAGTAAGTTTAGTTTAATGACATCTCTTTCTATATCTTTACACACCAATTTTTGTCGGTCAAAGATGACAGATTGGACAAAATTTTTGTCCCTCAAGAACGGAAAAATTCCATCAAATGACGGAAAGACGGGCGCTGGCTAGAACACTGCAATCTTACCTAAGGGAGTGACGCAGTGAAATATAATATGTCTCTTTTTCGATGCAGGCGTCCAACCTCTCCTACAAGATGTCCCAGACGAAACGGTAAAAGCAGCCCATAAATGTCAAAAGGGACGGCGGAGACATTGCGTCTGCTGGCAGCTTTAGGGTTAAGCAGCCCGAAAGCCATGGCTGCAGGAACATTTGTCTACGACGCATCTTTTAAAACCTGCATTACTCCACGGACTCATCCTTGACGAGGGATTTCCAAACAATTGGGAAGAAAGCCTTGGTGGCGGCTCTCCGGTTTTAACAGCGATTGTGTCCTTGGGCAGAACATTGGGATGGTGGCTTTTACCTCCCTGCACTTACCAAAGACGGTGGTTTGCTTGTAAATTGTACCTGACAGCGCGCAAACTGTTAAAAGGTAAGGATATACGCTGTCTCCATATTTTCAGCCTCCAAAGGCACTTATTTTCTTTTGAACTGCTGCAGCAGCACACTGAAGATGGCTTGCCATACTTTTTTCTTGTGGAATACATATACATGTAGTCTTCATACACATACTCCCACAGTTGACAGTTTTCAGGATTTTCCTTTACATATTGGATATTGAGTGTGTGACTGTTCACTAAATACAGACATGGTTTGCCCTACCTTTTCCTTACGGCCACGGATGTGCGCCCAGTTCCGCGTCACGTACCCATTAGTACCGCTCCCACGAGGGGTGTTCAGCCCGATGCCGTTGTACATCGTGATGCCAGGTCAGAGCGTCCTCAGAGACTCAGGAACTGTCCTGTAGCAAAAAGATAAGGACAAGTTTGGCAATCTTTCAGCGACACTAGGTAGTCTTCTGCACACCTGCAATTTGGCAACGCCAAGATACATGGTACTCTAACAGCAAGAAAGCTAAGGGAGCTCACAGGACGCAAGGTGCAGTGGAACGAACTAAAGACTGATAACTGCAAGACATTTCTGCAGCTGTAGACACTGATGATGATGATCATTGCACAAGTACTCCCACACTACAGATGTAGATGTAAGTCCATGCCGTATCTTCTTTGTGCAGACAAGCTTCTGATAAAATCTGGACTATCTATCTGGCTGAGATTCCTTTGGGATGAATTTCACAGAGTGCAATGTTTTATATCATCTATTATTTAGAAGTTGATAACTTGAACAGAGAAGTCTTCTGTCCTATGTCTTTGGTGAGAATATACCTGTTACTGTCATATGATTGTGAAGCTTTATATCATGAACATCTTCCCATGCTGTAATGCGATGAACTTGTCCTATAGAATAACTGCAGTGTTTGGTCATCTTAAGGAAGATGCTGCTCACATAAGGGCAGTTGAGCATAGGGGGCCACTACACTGTGATTTTGAACCCGACACTATCAGTTCGCCCCCTATGTTGTGTTTCATTCAGTGTAGGGGGGATTTTGCATTGTTTTTTTCCCTTTTCAATCGGTACAGTAGTAATGATACCTGATTTAAATTTAAAAATAAGTTTTGGCTTTAAAGTAGAGCTGTAACAAAGATGGTGTTTCAGAGGGTTATAAATTTCAAAATTTTCCGGGGGATGCCACCCGACCCCCCTGCAATACCAGGGCACCTGCAGCGCATGCCATGTGATTTTGGTCCCACTACACAGTGAAAAAATCCTGGTGAGAACCCTGCACATGAAAAGTCTAAGTATGTTTTAAAAATGACATGTCACTAGTCTTGTACCTGACCATCAAGTCTGCAACCAAAACTCTAGCTTTCCTGTGCCTGCCGTGACCAGTACACTGTGCTTACGACAAGGTCAGATGAATGATGCGAACCATGCTGACCACAGACACATGGTCAAGCACCGGGGCAAAGGCCACCGCACTACGGCAATATTACGCCTCATGACACTAGCCTGCAGTGGCAGATCGTGGTCCACTCACTCACTACACAAACAATTGGGTATTCATCTGTGCACTTTTACAGTGCGGTAACCAAATTTGGCATGCGCCAGACTACCTCTTTCTTGTGTAGTCTCCCCATATGTCTTTATGACATCTCAGTCTGGGTACAGCCAATTACCTTATGATTATGCTGTACCACGTACACATAGACACGCTAAAGGTGCATACATGTAGTTTACAAGTTGCGGAATCTCGTGCATTACAGAACTGTCGCTAGTGAAGACGGATAGACAAGACCCGACCTCTGTATGTCAAAGGGTCAGGTCCTTGTCGTCTACGTCCAAAGATGCCATTAATTACCATATTTGATAGGCCTTGCATATGCACACACACACGTCACTTGTACAAAAACTACAGCCTACAGTGTAGATGCCATAGCAGTGCTATGGCTGTTTCAGTTGTAGCATTTTGACACTGAAATCCTCCAACAAATTCTCTAAGACCCAAGATCTCGCCGTAACATACCCATAGGTCTAACCTACAAGACGTTTGACCACACAGACAGAGAAATCACAACACGGAGAGTACAAACCATCGCACCTGCTCCTCCTCGCAACGTTCCCGTCGTGCTGAAATTGCGGCTAATCAATGGGTACACCCTGGGGGGCAATTTGGCGGGGCGGAACAGTCCACTTCTCAGGGAGGTAAGCCTATTTTTTCAGAATGATCCCTTCTGATCAGTAATTGATTTAAGACTGATTTTATTTTCTGCTTAAAAATGGAACAGCGTAAGCGGTTATACATAAAAGAATATGGGTGCGTGAAATGGGACAGTTTGATAAACAGTAAAAAAATGGTCCCTATAAAATCATAGATCGCCCAGAGAGCAGAAGCATCGCAATTCCACAATTAAGCTTATTTGGAAGAGTAATGTACTGTCGTTGACATGCGGGAGCCAATTTGATACGTCTTATCCCGCACTCTTGCCAAGGCTGACTGGAATATGATAGAGCCTCTCAACGATCAGTGATAACAAGATTCAAGTGCGGGAGATAAAAGATGTGGAATGGGCACTCTGCCCTGTAGTGGTTTTCGAACAAAGATGATCACAAGCATGTGATAAAGGACTGAGTCAGAATTTCTTAATACGGAAAATTAATAATACGCCATGATTCTTCATAACGATAGATTTAACAAGCTAAGATGAATAATCTCATTAAGCTGAACATCTGTCGACTATTCATTTCGCAAGCTGTGTTACGACAATATACCACAACGTCACCTGGTATTATCACAAAAGTCATGTCTAGTACACAAATGATGGCGATCACAACAGACTTGAGTTGTCACTCTCTACGAAGCCAACATCCCGGCCATAACTTGGAAAACAACTTCATCAAACTTGTTTTTTTTTCCACAAACAAAAACCACAGCCAGCAAATTATACTCTTGACAGTACTGCTACTACATGTAACATCATGTGTAGCAGTGTTCTTTCCATCATTTGACGGAATTTTGCTGCTCATGACAGACAAAAATTTTGCCCAATCCATCACCCTTGACAGACAAAAATCGGCGTGTAAAGATATGGAAAGAGATGTCATTAAACTAAGCTTAGCCTACCAGCAAAATTTGCCCCTCAAAATGCAGGAAATAGCATTTTAGTGTGTCAAGATTTCACAATTTTCCCAGGGGAGCATGCCCCCGGACCATAGTGCAATGCCTCGTGCCTTCGGCGCTCGACATGATGTTACGTCAAACAAAATTGAGATGACAGAAACAAATTTCAGGCTGGCTAGAACACTGTTGCATAGTATAACTCAGAAGGTGCTAAGTTCTAATACCAGGGTAGCAAAGGTACATGCGTGTAATTCCTCACTTTCACTGGACATGACAAGTCCAAGCCTAGGCTAACAAGAAACACACAGTAATCATTGATTAGACCTGGCCTCTTGATCCATATAGATAATAAGATTAACTTATCAGCAAGTCCGGGCAAGCCGTCCGACATGATGTAAATGATGTTAGCAAAAGTGTCGAATCACAGCCAACTTCTAAAAGTCATGTTCACATTTACTAACTGTATTATCAATATATTACATGCCATGCATACATGAACGTTAACTCAAAGAGTATGCCAACTTTTTGTTGGGTCAGTTATTTATGAAGGGGTGGGATATAGATCTGAGAAAAACACATTAAATTTTACATACATTGTAAATTTGTGATCTTCACTACAATGTATGCACTAGTCCTGCATATTTTGTGCAAACATGTACTAACTCATTGAAAAAGGCAATGTTTTTCCTCTCTCTTTGATTTCTTAATGAACATGATTAGATGAGGAGTGAGATAAAGATCTAATAAGAATTATTATTAATATACATTTTCACATTACCTTATATGTGCACTTCATACATATCTACATGGAAACATTCATACATTTAAGAATGAGTGTACAATCTCTGCCTAGAAGGGACACTTACTGTTGAATGCCTCCATTACAAAATGCTCTGTTGTCTATATTAGAAAACCAAGTTAGATATCCAGCCCAAATTGACCATTTTCCAGATTTAGATAAGACTTCTACAAAACAATTCCTAAAAGGCAGCAAAATAGGTTCTCCTACCTGTGCCCTGATTCCGCTATTTCTCGCGAAACCACTTTTGCCCGCCCAACCGTCCCATCAAGGGTCGTAAAAATAGACCAGCAAATCAGATTGCAGCAGAAACACCCATTGATTTCCCATTCGGAAATGTGGGTGGTTTTTGTTTCATATGGCCAGCCTTCGGTTTTATGCGCTGCCCACCCTTTATTGCCAGGTACTTATAGCTGACACTGCTGGCAGCGAGAAGGCATTTTCTCAGGAGTACTAGTACTTAGTCATTTTTTTTTTCTTTTCATTTTGCATTCAGGCCTGCAAATTTGCCCGGAACTTTGCCTGATTCTGGAAAAAAATAAACGTACCGTCTAAAATCAGAACATTTTGAGGCGAAAAAAAAAAGTACCTGGTCCAGTAAGTTTATTTGAAAGGTGAGAAATGCCAAATATGTATATTCAATCTGAGGTCGAGGTACTTTTTTCTGCATACTTGCATTGGTAAAATAACCTGCACCAGACAAATTTTACCCACACCACTCATACTAAAAACTGTTTAGAAACCATTGCCATTATTTCTTTTTTTTAATGAAAATCTACATACACCTACATTATTTTGTAATTGTATATACCCAGTACATGGCCCAGTACAGGTTAGATGCAGGTAGACACCAGAAATACCTACACAGCCCCAATTTTACCTGCAATAACCTGCATATGCAGGTAGAATTTCGAGCCCTGCCAATGTACAACACCTCACACCAGTGCCAACCGATGTTTATTGAATTATGGCAATCTCTGGTGGAGCTACATGTAGATATGGAAGACGATAAGGTTAAAAGGTGGGTCAGATTGGTGGGAACTTAAGTTGGAGATAATTGATATCGATATTGTCCTAATTGGAGTATCATTTCTGCAAAATGCAATGGTACCAAGTCTATGGCAAAGCATACTATTATCCTTAAAGTCTTACATTAAAATGTCTTAATTGACTTTTACCAGCATCAAATAGCAGAACTACCACGAAATCAAACTAAGGCCTGGCAGAACAAGATCAATACACTGGGTCTCCTTTTAACAGTTCGTAGAATTTCCGATAATGCTTGCATTGCGGAGCATTAGTGGCCATCAAATTAGTCCCACACAGTCATTCATAATACACAACTTCTGGTGACAAAAATGGGGTAAGAGAATGGGGGGACTCTATTGATTTTTGGCTCAGCTTTCCAGGTCATAAGATTGAAAGTGCAATCATCCCTTGCACTGTATTCATGGGTATTCAAACAGTTTATCATAAAATAGAAAATTTGGACCACAAATACCCTCCATCAAAGCATACAGAAAGGAGAAAGTTATGTTTGAGAAATAATACCAAAAACGCATTATGCAGACAATATTCGGAACAGAAGCGGATAAAAAACAGAATTCAAAAGTTCACAGACCTTTCGAATATACTGGTGTTCTATCCATCATGACCCAAGAAATATCAAGTTTGGATCAAATTGTATTAAGTTGAGGCTGGAAAGAGATGTAACTTACAGGCCGTGACCAAACATTTTAGGTGCACATTAGGTGTAATGTGCTCCATGAGATCATTATTTCCTCCGATATTCCACAGGTCACCTGTATGAAGTAACCTAAAACCATTCTAATCCAACATAATGGAGTTATCAATATGCATTATTAGAACTAAATACTATGGCTGCAAACCACTTAAATGTGTGTAAATTGACATTGAAAAACATTATAAATAAAACACATAATCCCAAAGGGGGGGTAATTTTATGATAGTAATACTGGAATACTTGGAATTGAAAATTAGGTGTGCAAATGGACACTGGAAAACTAAAATCAAAACACATAATCCCAAAATTCAAAGATTTTTTTTTTGGGGGGGGATCCCAGGTAACTTTATGATAGTAAATACTATAGCTGCATATCACTTGTATGTGCAAATTGACATTGGAAAACTAAAGTCAAAACACATAATCCCAAAACTAAAAGCTGATTTTTTTTTGGGTGGGAGGGGGGCAGGTAACTTTATGGTAGTAGCAAATGAGTTGCCCAGAACAAATTTGTTCCTTATTAGTTGGCAGTAAAATATAACACCTGAGGCACAAGGTGACCCATGGTCTCAGTAATGGAGCAGTAAGACTTTTCAATAGAATGTTAACAGTGGCATGTTAGGAGACTATGCCTCCTCAACGGCAGCCAACCGAGAAGACTGTAGTCAGCAACGGAAAATGTCAGCCTGTCTTCGGAAATGTCAGACAGCCATGTTACGCACAGAGACGTCAGAGAAGTTACGAAAGACACAAATCATGGACGTCTCATCGTCAAACCACAACCAACTGTCAGTTATCTGTCATTGTTATAATCAGACTCTTTTGTGCTGGGCCATTGCTTAGGATAATTGACAGGGCCTGCATTATATAAAATCTGCATTATATCAGACACTTTGACAGAATTTCTTTGCATGTTTTTTCTCTAGTATGATTAACCGGTACTTTGAAAGACACAAAGCATGGATGTCTCGTCGTCAAACCACAGCCAACTGTCAATTATCTGTCATTGTTATAATCAGGCTCTTTTGTGTTGGGCCATTGCTTAGGATAATTGACAGGGCCTGCATTCTATAAAATCTGCATTATATCATACACAATGATGGAAACTTTGACAGAAATTTCTTTGCTTGTTTTTCTCAGGTATGATTTCTTTGTGAAATTTCTCCTTGAAGTTGATGTAATTTCTTTTTTTAAGATCAATTGTCCTTTATCATGCTGGTTTCCGTCTTTGATCTTATTTCTCTGAAAAAATTTGGTTAAGCCTGACTTGCATATAATATATGTGCATCACTTGTTTCTCTCACAATGCAACTATAATTCTATCATAAAAAGACATTTATCAAAGGCAAAAGAATCCAATCATTCTGAGCACACAGAAAACAACTGAAGTGTGAACTATTACATTGTAGAACACGCAATCACTCTTTTCTTCATATAACACACAACACAATGGGCCCACCTGACCTATATTGTACACAACCGTGTGCACAATACATCACATCCATATTCATTAACGCTTTACACACAAGCATGCAATTAGCAGCACCAGAGATAATTAGCTGTGCTCGTATTCCGGCGCTAGTGTTTATGGATTGATTGATGGTGTTGAGGAAGATTAGTTTTACGAAACAGGCGGGTTCCTCGTTGCAGATCTCTACAAAGCTCAGGCTTTCAAACCTTAAAAACCTATTGGCCATTTATTTTGCAATTCATTAACAATTCATGAGATAGCTGGATTCATTGGTGCAGACACTAAAGGGAAGCAATGCCTTTAAAAAATCATCTTTTGATGCAATGTTTTCTGGAAAAACGTAACCTTTCATTTTTCCAGATAAAACAGACTGTGTATGCTCGATGGATCATCAATACATTTGGCCTCCTTCAGTCTATACTGACCATGATAAAATCGTAATTTGATAAATCCTAATTGATATCAGCCCTAGAGCTTCGGTTGTGGCTGAACAGTCCTATACGAGAATGACAGTCTCTGCCACATAGGACACATCTGTAAGCTGACTCAGGTCTGTTGCAAAGTTCTTTTCTCCGGATCCCCTTCTCTTCTGCAGTGCATCAGTCTAGCTTTCCTTACGGATGTTCGCCTTGAAAGTATTTTCATGCAATGCATTTCCACCCCAAACGCAAATCCGATAAGCTACTTATGTATCCAGCTTATGAGCTTACAGCCATAACACCATAAAATCTGATGAATTGGCTTTTAATACCAAAGATGAAAGCGGGAAATAAGCCTGGCTATCGCCAGAACTTCCTGTTACCATGTTACCTGTTTCTATTATACTAATTTTAAAGAGATTACGATTAGAAAAAAAGGATTTTCTCACAAAAGTGGAAATCTGGGTCAATGTTCATACTTAGATAGACAATTACTGAGTATCTGTATCTGTATAGCCAGTATAACCGCCCCTCGGCGAAACACACCAGCTTCACTGGCACTCTGCACAGCGGCAGCTGGCTATATTACACTGAACGACCTGCTACTCCTAGCCTTTGCACATCTACATCTAACTCGAAATATTGTTTAAAGCTATCTAGTGACGATGCCCCTACTGTAATTGGTGGCAACTAGTTCCACTCTACGATAGTTCTATGGAAAAACAAGGTTTTGAATACCTCAATCCTGCGTTGATAACTTGGGTACTTGAAGGCATGACTCAAATAATAATTTCTTGTTCTTTTTCTTTACCTACATGCATTTGTGACACACTGGCATGGACCTCAGTTGCAGAAAGCTTCTGGAATGAAATGTTGTATATCAATCTTTGAGATTTTTTATTTCTTTACCATCTGGGCAAAATGACAATTATTAACAACAGCATCATTTATACGTGCCTGAAATGTGGCAAAAACTCTCCATAATCAATATATGAGTCAATAAACGTAAGATATCTGAGAGCCATCTGGGAAATATGTGCAATATGTAATTTGACAAATTGATTCCGACACAATGGATCACACTTTCTCTTTTCTGGCAATATTAGAATGCACAAGCACAGAAAGTTAGGGCTTTCAGAGCTCGAAATATGCAACATGCAATTTGCGGGCAATTTTCAAGATTTACAGGTAAAAATATTCTGAATTTGTAATATTGCATGTGTAAGTTGAAAATCATGTTTGTACACTGCACAAGTCTGGTGCAATCAGAGATCTCTCAAAAGGAAGGAATAGTGTTGTTGCTACATTAGAAATGTTACTAAGCTGAAAATACGTTTTTCTTGAATATATTGTTATAAACACACTACAGATTAATTTTGGACAAAATATTGCACTTTGGACAAATGTTTGTAGCCCTTCACAGCTTATACTTACAAAGTTGATATTTTGTGACAAACTTGCTTGCCACCCAACGGATCATAATGACCCCCAGCGGGAGGCGCCACGCCTCATTGAAAATCGATAAATCTTCAGATGTTTCTAGAAAATCTTCAGATTTTCTGGAAAATCTGAAGATTGTTTTCAGATTTTAAGAAAAATCTTCAGATTGTTTCAAAGAATCTTCAGATTGTTTCATAGAATCTTCAGATGTTTTCAAAGAATCTTCAGATGTTTTCAAAGAATCTTCAGATTGTTCTGAGATTGATTTCAAACAATCTGAAGATTCTTTGTAACAATCTGCAGATTGTTTTAAACCATAACTTCAATGTGATGTTGAAATCTATGTTGGAGCTTCCTTCAATATTACTTGGTATAAACATTAATTAGAATGGTTTTGTTGTCTTAATTTAGGACTGTTGAGACAGTTTTTTGAGACGCTTTCCAGGCGAGTTGTTACTGCGGCGGCTTACCTTGCCCGCCAGGGACGATGGATGAATGTAGTTGTGTACTACTCTTGACGTGCAGCTACCAATTCACATGTAATTTATGGCTTTTTGTGGAACAGTTCCTAGTGGGCTTTAACAGAGACACCTGCCCTTACATAGCATGTAACACCACAGCGAACAAGATCTGTATCACACTCTGAACAGTTTTTTTTTTTCATGTGCCTTAAACTTTGTTTCTTTCACTGTTCAACCCTCGAGTGTTTGTGGGATCTCCACTTTTTGTAAATAAGTGTGGAATAAATTCATTAAAGATTGGGATGTAACTGCCCACTGACCATGACGTTAAAGAAGGACTATGACACCATTCTATCTTTGGACACAAGGATGGCAACAATTTCACTTTTATTACTGAACACAGGCACACAAACAGCTTGAGTATACTATATTACAGCCTAGCTTTGATTTCTTTGCGCATGCGTTTCTTGGAGCTGCTTCTTGTCACTGCTACTGTAAATCCGACTACCGTGTGTCGTGTGTTAATCACCTCGACTCACTACCTGACAACACAATTTTTGTGCAAGATGCAAGTTGGTGACTGTGTCGGAACACCCGCAGATTCTGTCAGATCTTTTGCAATTACGTAAAAACGGTCTCTTCCTATCTAGTCTCTGTCTGAACTTATGATTCGAATTTCGTTAGGAAGGGAGACCATCACCTTATTGATGGGGTCATTGATGTGACCAAGGAGGTTAGATACGAACCTCCTTGATGTGACGTAGAATCCATGCAAGTATGCCAACATTACCAAGTGCTTTATTGTACCATAGAGTTCTGCTAAACTGCTACATGTATGTATGTGTCAGAGTCTGCCGTTGGCAAGAAGAGTCACAGACGCCGCGCGTATCATACGGTATGTGTGTGGGACTTGTGAAGTGTAGTAACACACGGTAAAATATTATAAACCTTGAGTGGAGGCAAGGACGTTAACCTCCTTGGTAGAGGCAACCCTATGCTTTTTTTTGTTATCGTGATAATCGTAGAAGATGGAATACAAGACGTTTTGAGGTAAAACACAGGGGGCGTAGTCGGGTTCCGGTACATAGGGAAGTAAGGTCCCGCCTACCGATCTCGAACTCGACCACGTGTGGTAACATAATCATAAGCACAAATGAAATGATCATGATTTGCGAAGCCTTTGATGATTGCGACGACACGTGCCGAACACACGACTAACGCAATTTTTCCCACCCACAGGGAACCACGGTGCGGCCGCCACCTAGCGCCTCTGTTTATTTGGCTTGTTTTATCTGCAGCGACCGGCAGATAAAACAAGCGATCCCGATCTAATTTGGCTGATTTTCTTGAGATTTTTGCAAAATTCCCAGGTCCTTCCTATGTCTTTCAATGCCAATTTTCATCCGTCCAAGATGACGGTTTGGGTATTTTCCTCGTCACGAGCGGCAACATTCCGTCATTGGCCAAAGCCTGACCACGCACCCTTAGTGGTAGCTTAGTCTACAAAAAAACAGTTCTTATATCTCTACCAGTGAGACTAACTACGCTGGCTATATAAAGGAGAATATTTGCCAGGAAAGTTTGGCCTCCTTGGGGTTTGACTGGCCGCGCAGTCGGAGGAAAAGAACAACCTTCGAGCGGCCGGACTCCCTTGGCGAATTTTCCTCTCCTTTATTCCCCCCCCCCCCCCCCTGCCCCCCACAAACGCCGGTTGCTCCCGGAACGACTGCAAAGGAGGCAAGTATACATATAGATATGTTTCAACTTTTACCTTGCAATAAATAACGAGATCTTTCTAATAATTGGAATAAACTAAGGCTCCGGGTTTTAAAGCTTCCCATGATATTACAAGTAGAACTAGAAGCTGGCTGGAATACCAGAACAACATAGAGAGCCCAACAAAATGTCTTAAAGTTCTTTAGAAAATGGTCTGAAAACAGGTCTAACCCTTGGATAATAATTCTCTTTAGTGGATTCACATGGATGGAGAACTCCACCCTCCCAAGTATCTTGTTTGTTTTCCGGACATGGCCGGTCACATGTACACCCCAGGGGTGCCAAAAACCACAGCACATGTCATTAGTCAGGCTATCAATCGGTGTAATGTGTATTTAATGAGGTGAATACTAGTAATGGCAAGTTCATTACTTGCTCAGTCCTGGGTGTTCAGCACGAAGGAAGGCGAGTATAGCTCGACACAAGAAACAATATCTTCATCAACAAACAAAAAGACTACGAAAGACTTTCTAAACATCATCGGTAATGTAGACATTTCAAGTTCACTCCTATCACAGCCCAGCAGACATCCCTATTGAGGCATTTGTAAAGTTTAAAGACAACATTTGGTTAAGTGTTTCTACAAAAGGTCTGGTTCAGAGCCAACTTCGATATGTAATAAAACTAGAGGGAATTGCAGGACTTCATTCAAGTTCATGCGGCACTTAGATTTTACAGGAGTGTGAAAATCAAAAGTTCATGTTATAAGACTTGAAAGCTGAAGGAAAGGACAGGCTTGGTACTGGTCAAAAATGTTCTGAAGACGGGTGGGTCAGCTTGACCACAACCCTACTGGGATATTGGCACAAATCTAGTCCAGATGTTCCCCAAGCAAATGCACCAAGCAGATGCACAGTGTTACAGTATCTTTTACATTGTGGATGGAACAATGCCATGGCTGAAACAATAGAAGGCACAGAAAATGTATGTGGTGACTTCCACAGCAAATATGTTATAATCTGCTGTAACATTGACTTAGCTTTAGCTTTTGTATAACTCTTTAATACATAAAGTTCTACTGAAGGGTTTCATTTTGTAGTCTGCATGATGTACGATACCATGTGCCAATGTCCTCTACAATGCATCTCCAAGGTAACAAAAACAGCCTTGGATAATTGGCCCATGCATCTTCAGGACTGCAAAGTCAGAGTGCCCCTTGCACACTGCCTGTGCACATATGAGTTGTGTCCTAGCCTGTCTGGTGTGTCTGGTCTGGTCTACCCTGACTACTAAATCCAACAGCACCCCTGCTGAGATAAATGATGACACAGGAAACATGATGAGGTCACAATTGTCCCTGCCTGGAGGAGCTTATAATAGAGGCCCCATCTCAACAGACTTTAAAATGTTTTAAGAATGTAGGCTTGTATATATACATGTAGTGACAATGATGAATGAAAACAAATTCCTTTAATATGTCTCAAGGAAAATACATACTGTAAAGTATACAAGCAAGGGGATTCTTTCCCTGGAAGGAAGATCAACCAGAGTGACCTACATAATGTAATTAGTTACAGGACCCCCTACGTATACCCTGTGACAACACCCATCCTGGCTTTACCCAGGGCTGTCACATTTTAGGGATTGGCCATCATTGGGGCCTCCTGGCTCAGATCTTGGAAGCACTTTGTCATGATGTAGGATATCATGGAATTAAAGCCTACAGCCCTAAATCGACATTGGAAACATTTACAATTTAGCATGAAGATTTTTTTCAAGCATTAATCAGTAATACCACAAATGAATTATGAAAATTTGGTCATGCAAAAGTAAGTTATTTGAATCTAGAAACAACCTATTCATTTAACGGCTCTAGGACATTTTAGCAAAATATTAATATGGGAACAGTCTTACATTGTAGAGCTAGGAGGATAGATTTGTTATGAACATTCACACTCTGTATAAATTGGGTTGTATCATTTTAGGCATAGACTTTTCTGGGAAGTAATTGATTCACTTTTCTTTAACACATAAGCTTTGAAAACTGGCATATAATGGTTCTTTGAGTTCTTGATGGAAGATCAATGGCTACAGACACTGTGGGAGTGTAAGGTGTGGGTTTGGACATGACCCCAGACCGCCCAAGGCAGTGATTGGCCTGTTACAGGAGCTCTGTTTTGTAACAATTGGGAACTTAGTTTTTTGTCAGTTTCATTCTTTTAATCACTTTCCAATCCTAAATTATTTTCACATCTTCTTGTTTGAATACTCCCACCAGCCATCCAAAAAACTGAAAACTGGAGAGGGGAAGGGGTTTACTATACTAGCAGCAATGGATCTGTGATTAATTAGCTACCCACTGTGTTAGCCACCAGAGTTGTCTTCCTCATGTTCCTGATCAGTCTGAACAGTTAGCCAGAGCTGGGGATTGGCTGGCTGGGGATTGGGTAACCCCCTTTGTGGATCCAAATAAAAAATAAACTCAACTCAACTCAGTCCCCTGCCTGACACATAAATGTATCTACAATTCTTCTAGCTCTTCCAGCTGTGATCTACCTGGCCTCAAAAACTGCTGGTTTGTTCCTAACTGTAATTTCCTTATTCTCCCTACCCCGGTATTTACAAGGTGTTCATCTTAGAAATACTAAGAAATTATGAGGTACAAGTAAAAGTCCCTTGCTCCCCTCCGTCTGGTTTCTCCAGCCAGCTCTATCAAGGGCAATAGTCTCTGCTTCCCTTTAATAGGGTAAGCCCGTGTCACTTCGAATCTGGTCTTTTCCACCTCTTGGGTGATCTCCCTCCCCCCTCTGGTCTTCATGTAATGTTGGTAATCAAACTGGTGAGAGAGAATTAGGAGCCTACAATGTATCAACACCACCACATCCATTTTGCACAACATGAAATGGCTTGTTGAGCCACCAGACCTCCCACCAGGACCAAAAATCATCAGATACTGAGCCTGAAGGACCCAAGCTACCATCTGTGCACCCAGCATCTACATTGTACAGCTGGGGCATCATTGCTGTCAACTCCCCATCCAAAAAAAAGTTAAAACAGTACTGTAAAAATGTACCTTAAAGTTTTCACACATGCCAGTAGACTTTTTGGTCACAAAGGAGAGCTGTAATGGAAAATCTGGTCGGCATTTGGTGGTATTTTTTATGTGACAACAATATACTGTTCCTAGCCTCCCCCTTTCATGAAGTTGGTACAGTCCTCTGGGCTCCCAGGGTGGCCTCACTCAACAGTGGTTGTAGGGAACAGTGAACTGGTTTGGAACATGACTGCCACTGTTGAAAGGATCATCTGCCAGGAAATCATTCAAAGTTTGGTGGTTACTGTAACAGTGTAACAGTGGGGGGTTTATAAGCGTTACCAACAGATCCGTCTTCGGGGTCTAGACTTTTTAGAGGGTCTGCATGGGGGGGTCCTGATTACGCTTTACGCTAAATTCATCGAGGCCCGCAACGCTTTACGTAAAATTTAAGAAGGCCGGCAACGTTTTACGCTAAATTCTGGCGCTTCGCTTCGAATTCAGGCAGAGTTGACTGGTCTATTTTGTTTGTCAACTGATTTACATCAGTGACTTCGCTGTTTTAAACACTGTCACGACTCCAAATTGCACTGATACTGGGTCAGAATGGACCCAGAATGTGATAAAATGCAGACCATCACGGGCGTTATGTGGTCGAGCCATCGTGCACCACACCTGGACCCAGATGGGAGAAGGAAAGCAGAGACGGCAGCAAAGCGACTCTACTTCTATGGGAGGGGGCAAAATAATATTTTACTGCAGCGCCGAAGGCGTGACTCATCGCATACATTTTAGGGGGGTCCGGGGGCATGCTTCCCCGGGAAAATTTTGAAATCTTGACCCTCTGAAACGGTATATTCTGCAACTTTTTACGTGCAAATCCTGCGTACAAGGATGACCCAACAGGTCAACCGCAAGTTCATCCACTACGGCCTACGAAAAATTGGGAGTCTGAACTACGATTTACGGGGAATTTTTTGGCTCGATTACGCTTTACGTGAAATGCACTGCCTACGCCTTACGGAAAAGAGCATGCAGGTCCTCTTTTTAGCCGAATCGTTAGAGCGTTGGGTTGTGGACTGGCGCTCAGGTTGGGCCGTGGGTCGTGGTCAGTGCTGTACTTGTTTGTTGTGTTATATCATTTGACACTGATCATGAAAGGGGACGAGATTGGCCCAGGTTTCATAGAATTACTTAAAATTGGAAAGAGCCAATTTTTTTTGCTCCCTTTAGTATTTGTATACTGGGGCTCCCAGCTCTCCTACATGTACATGTTTTTATATGTGGTCTATCTATCTTACCAGGGATCACCCATCCCAGCATGGGGTTGATTATTTATATCAGACAGGCTGGAGTAACCCTGAGAGTGTTGTCTGAAAAAAACACAGCTATAATTAGTATAAAACATCTTCCTAGAAGAAATACATGTGGCTCACAGTACTCAGGTACATGTGTGGCTGTACTCAAGCATGTGTGTAGAAAACCTCTGACCCTTCCCAAAACAACATGGTGATGCTTCATTCCTTGACAAATGTTTTGTTGAAAATTACAGTTCAAACTTGCTTCATAACCACAGTGTTTGTTGGCACCTTACCCCTAGGCCTATAGCCTAGCCCTCCCTGGGCCTAACCTAGGGATGTCTGTGGTAAGATTTCCTTGGAGGCATGTGTTTGTTTTGCGGATTAACCATGGCCCCTGGGAATCTGTAATGCTGATGGTCCTACAATCTTGGCATGGGGTTGACAAATAGGTTCCCCTCCCAACCAATTAGAAAGCTATTAACAATTATCTCTATCAACTCTTGCTGGACACTGTAAAACACTAGGAATCCACACAGGAGACAGGGTTGTACATGCTAAGGGTTTATGATGTTTGGGTTGGGGGTTGAACAGGAAAACAATTCTGTACTTCACTGATGATTAGATTGACTGTTGAATTCAAACTGAAAATATTAATCAGAGCAACATATTGGTATCAAAACAGAAAGACCTTTGCAAAATTGATAACATCATCAAGGATGTAAACTTTCTGTACTATTGTGCAGTTCAAGTGAGACAAATACAATGTAATGATTCTCAATAAAGCCCAACATTCACATAATGTATTTTCTCTGACAAGAAATAAGGAATTTGTAGCACAGGCTTGGATGTGCACTACAACTACAAAATCAAGCTTTCCTGTTGCAGTATGAACTTTTCATGATGGGCCTGAAATTCATATTATACTAGTAGCTGTGTGATCCATCACAGTCATAGAAAATGCTAATACACTGTATATATAATGGTGGTCCTGCTGTTTAGAAAATTATTTAATATGAAATGATAACTAGGGTCAATACAGCATTTCCCCTTACACCACAATTGAATTATATGTGAAACACGAGGAACATATTACTTAGGAGGATAGTCACTGAATCAGGTAGGTGGCTGTCCTCTTCTCCGCCCTGTACAGTGTAATTAGGAGGACAGTCACTGAATCAGGTAGGTGGCTGTCCTCTCCTCCGCCCTGTACAGTGTAATTAGGAGGACAGTCACTGAATCAGGTAGGTGGCTGTCCTCTTCTCCGCCCTGTACAGTGTAATTAGGAGGACAGTCACTGAATCAGGTAGGTGGCTGTCCTCTCCTCCGCCCTGTATAGTACTTTAGGAGGACAGGCACTGAATCAGGTAGGTGGCTGTCCTCTCCTCCGCCCTGTGTAATTACTTAGGAGGATGCCTCAACTTCAGTAGACCCCTAGTTACAGGACAATCCTTACCCCGCCCTTGTACACCCCCGTACACTCCCTTTGCTGCACTTTACAACCTCCTTACCCTCTGGGCTTGGTCTTGGTGATTTTCCACGTTCTTACTGACATTAAAGTTCTTTTCTACGAAGCCCAAGCAGTCTACTCACCTTTAATGTGTAGAAGTGCAGATAATAGGGAGTATTTGGGCGGCAGATCAAATCATGTTATTAGCTGCCTCTGAACGGTTTCTTAGATGGGAACTGAGGGGGACTTGTGGGGGAATGTTAATTTCCTGACCATGAGTGAAGTTTCTAAGTGTAAATATGGAAGACAACTTAGTATCTCATTTTGTTTGTAATTTTGTTGCATTTTGGTCTATTTTTTTTTAGCTAAAAATGTATACTTTTAGCTCATGTTCCATGATAGTTGAAGCAATTTTGCTGAAATATGGTACAAGCATGTAATATAACAACTCATGAATCTCATTTTATGATGATTACTTTGTTGTTCTAAATGGTATTTTGTGTTATTTCTGCCCCAAAATGTACACCTTTGCCTCATGCTTGATACTGTTCAAAGGAATAATGCTGGACTTTAATAAGAACATATGACATAGTAAGGCATATTCAATTTTATACATTCGCTGTGGTGGTACATGCTATATAAAGGCAGGTGTCTCTGTTAAAGCCCACTAGGAACTGTTCCACAAAAAGCCATAAGTTGCATGTGAATTGGTAGCTGCATGTCTGCCTGCCTGCTATATGTAGAACTGTCTACACAGAATGACTCACAACTTCTGCAAAAAGATTTAAACACCCTCGAAGAATGGCAAAGCAAATGGCTGATGCAGTTTAACCCCGAAAAATGCTATATTATGCACATAACAAACAAACGAACCCCACATGTAACTAGCTACCGGTTTTGTGGTCAGGCTTTAGCAACAACAAAAACCCACCCATACCTGGGTGTTACACTGACAAGTAGCTTGAAGTGGGGTGGGTGCGCATGTTAACAATATCACAACGAAGGCTAAACAAACATTGGGAGTAATCAAACGTAATCTGTGGGCATGCCCAACAACAAGTAAAATCACTTGCATACACATCACTTGTAAGACCCAACCTAGAATATGCCGCGACAGTATGGGATCCATATACAAAGAAAGACAAAGATAAACTAGAAAGGGTACAGAACCAAGCTGCAAGATTCTGCACGAACAACTACGAAAGGGGTGCCAGTGTCACGGAAATGAAAAGAAACCTACAGTGGGCGTCACTGGGTGACAGGAGAAAAATGTCCAGACTATGCATGATGTACAAAATGACTAATAAAATGGTGGATGTACCAACTACCAAGTACCTAATACCAGCTCAGAAAAGAACAAGAAATAGTCATGCCTTCAAGTACCAGAGCCATCAAGCAAGGATTGAGGTGTTTAAAAACTCTTTTTTTCCTAGAACAATCGTAGAGTGGAATTCGCTGCCACCAAGTACAGTAGGGGCATTGTCACTAGATAGCTTTAAACAATGTCTAGAGTTAGACGTTCAAAGGTTGGGTGTAACAGCTCGTTCGGTGTAATGTAGCCAGCTGCTGCCGCGCCGCGTGCCTGCAAAGCTGGTGTATTACGCCGAAGGGTGGTTATACCGGCTATACAGATACAGATACAGATGTCAAGAGTAGTACTACATTCATCCATTGTCCCTGGCGGGCAAGGTAAGCCGCCGCAGTAACAACTCGCCTGGAAAGCGTCTCAAAAAACTGTCTCAACAGTCCTAAATTAAGACAATAAAACCATTCTAATTAATGTTTATATCATACCAATCAATATTGAAGGAAGCTCTAACATAGATTTCAACATCACATTGAAGTTATGGTTTAAAACAATCTTCAGATTGTTACAAAGAATCTTCAGATTGTTTGAAATCAATCTCAGAACAATCTGAAGATTCTTTGAAAACATCTGAAGATTCTATGAAACAATCTGAAGATTCTTTGAAACAATCTGAAGATTCTTTGAAACAATCTGAAGATTTTTCTTAAAATCTGAAAACAATCTTCAGATTTTCCGGAAAATCTGAAGATTTTCTAGAAACATCTGAAGATTTATCGATTTTCAATGAGGCGTGACGCCTCCCGCTGGGGGTAATTATGATCCGTTGGGTGGCAAGCAAGTTTGTCACAAAATATCAACTTTGTAAGTATAAGCTGTGAAGGGCTACAAACATTTGTCCAAAGTGCAATATTTTGTCCAAAATTAATCTGTAGGGTGTTTTAATAATAGTAATACTATACTGTTTGAGAGCTTTTGTCTTTATTACTAACTATACATGTCTGATTTTGCTGTAGATTTTTTCACATTCCATGTAATATTTTTGCCAACATGCAATATTGCATGTGATTGAAAAAAGTATTTAGAGTCCTGGGCCACTTTTCTTTTGTGCTGACTTTCCACCTTTGTTTTCTCAAAGATTTTAACTCTCAAGTTAAAAAAAAAGAGTACTACATGTACTTTAGGCACTCATAGGGGAGGGTTATAGTGCAAGGTAAGCAACTAAACCCAGGCTGATTGCACCACCAAACCGAAAGATGAGCTCTGTCACACGTGTGAATGGGGAGATTGATTTCCCTGATATAACTAAGCTTCCTCAGCACTTCTTCCCCACAGAAACGCCCCGCATTAGCCACAAAATAACAAGGAAAAAGGACAGGAGGTGAGTGCCTAACCAACAATCAATAAGCAGCCATGAATGGGAGATGGGGTGAAGCCATTGGGGAAATGTACTTCTTCTTATCACTACATGCCAGTGAATTGCCTGAGTGTGACATTGCTGACTTGGACTTTTCCTGTTCTGATTTCTTTGGAGGAGTTTTATGACTTTCTGAACGAAGGAAAGCCAAGGGACCGAGTTCATTGAAAATTTACTGTAAGTCGTCAAATTTTAGAGGTGGTTTTATGTCTGCGGGTGGTCACACACTGTCAGGGCAACCAACCTTCCTTTCAACTGGGACGGGGGGTGGTATGGACTTTCAATGAACTACCCAGTGCTGACATCATACGTGCGGAAAAATCGCGTGTCTACACTGACATACAGGTCAGATAGCTGATGAAGACCGAGAGATTCGGTCGAAAATTCTGGAGAGTCAATTTTCCTTCAGTTGGAGAACAGTTTATTTCTCATTGACATGCAACAGGCAATGTAATAGGCTTGCCTTACAAAATATATTTCCAATAACTGATCAGATATTGCAATCATCCATCATATATATATATTAACAGTATCAACAGCACTGAGCAAAGATTTACTTGAGAAGTTGTGGTGATATTAATTTGCAAATAAACTATTTTGTCAACAATGGGGTTCAAAAGACTTTCAATGGCTTTAGGCAAGGTAAGTGTAGGCATGTGTAAAGTGTGATGTCCTCCAATGGTATGTTTAATACCATCAAGTTACCCAGCCATGCTATCCACCATAAATATTTTGTTGTAAATATACATGGGCTCAAAATATTTTGTCTGCGTACCTGTACTGGTACAGGTAACATTGAAAATTACCTGCACTATACAAATTTTACCTGCACCAGACAAATTTTACCTGTACCACTCAGAATTTAGGAAGTACATGTATGGATCAAATTAAAAATGTTCAGAAACCATTGCCATTATTTCTTTTATACTTCTTTGGTGGTAGCATTCAATACAGCTAATAAAAATCCACATATACCTACATTTATACACATGTATGTAAACCCAGTACAAGGTCCAGTGCAGGTTAGGTGCAGGTAAACATCAGAAATACCTGTACAGCTCCAATTTCACCTGCACTACCAGTAACCTGCATATGCAGGTGGTACTTGACTGAAACTGAAATGCTGCATTGGCAAAATATCCCAAGGGAATCTTTCCAAGTTTGGTATGACTGTCCTTTGTCCCTTCCTTTCCAGTGTCAGAAGCAGTGCCAACAAAAAAAGTTTCTTTCAATCCTTGGGACTCTTTTATGAATAATCCATATTTTCATTTTCCACTTTTATGAGCTACAGGCCAATTTGGGTCAGGTCAGATCGAAATGGCCCAAACAATGTAGTCGACCACGTTTACTCCGCTAACAACTTAATGTGGGAAAATCAATCAATTTCAGCCGACAGAATCGGATCTTCCTCCCTGTACTACACTTACTATTGAGTTGATATAGACATGTAAGTTATCTTGATAATATATATTATAGACTTGGGGAAAGCATTCATTCAGGGCTTAAAATACTTTTTTCTGCAAACCTACACTGACTAAGGTAACATTGAAAATTACCTGCACCAGACAAATTTTACCTGCACCACCCAGAATTTAGGAAGTATGGATCATACTAAAAACTGTTCAGAAACCATTGCCAGTATTTCTTTTACACTTCAAAGGTGGTAACAGTCAATACAGCAAATAAAACTCCACATACAGCTACTTGTACATATAAACTCAGTACATGGACCAGTGCAGATTAGGTGCAGGTAGACATAAAAAATACCTGCACAGCCCCAATTTTACCTGCACTAAGGTGCATATGCACCTAGTACATGTATTTCAAGCCCTGAATGTGATGCAAAATGGAAGACTGTTTTTTTGCCAAGGGACTGTGCAAATGTAGTGAATCTGCTAGAGGACATGTGCCTACATTGTTGTTAATAATTCATTACTAATGCAGGCCAGAAGAAGGCAAATTTCATGCTCAATGGAAGTGATCTTGTAGAGAGAGAGTGCACGCATTTTGGGTCAGCGTCCGAAAAAGTCCTACCTATGGGGAATTGAATTTGCCCTACCTTTGACAGCAGCCTTATTGTTTTGTATCAACCAGCGAGGGCAGCAGATCTCTCTTTGCAGGCACTCCAAATGAGTCTGTAGAAAACATAACACACAACACGATAAAGATATACTCAGGGCACGAAAAACTTTTTTTCTGTATATCTGCACTGGTGCAGGTAACATTCAAAATTACCTGCACCAAACAAATTTTACCTGCACCACTCAGACTTTGAGAAGTATGAATCACACTAACAACTATTCAGAAACCATTGCCATTATTTCTTTTATACTTCATAGGTAATAGCAGTAAATGCAACAAATAAAAATCCACATATACATAAACCCAGTACATGGACATGGACCAGTGCAGGTTAGGTGCAGGTAGAAAGAAATACATGCACAGCCCCAATTTTACCTGCACTAAGGTACATAATTATGCACCCAGTATTTTATGCCTTGTATATTCAATAAGATACATGAACAGCGACAAAACTCTGAGAGGTAAAGGACTGATCGCAAGATGCAACCCATAGTGGAACAAATTGAAAAAAGACTGATGGCTACTGCAGGACATCCCAATGACTCTAGATGCAGAGCCAGTAGATGATGATGATGAATACATGCATGAATGTCTGCTTATGTGTACTGTAAATCTTGAAATATTTGCAGTATTTCTAAGTTTGCAGTTTTCGTGGTGACTGAGGAACATTTGTCCCAGTCTTCCGTAATGTATCTACTAACAGTTTCATTAGCAAACTCATGATAAAAATACGATAAACTTGAGACTTCCTAGGAGATGTTGCAAACTTAAATAAAATAACAGTATTAGACCTACATGGCAGTTAAAACTGCTCAGGACCAGTTGATTCTGGTTCATCCAAGGTAATAACAGTCGTCAGCACAACCTGATGCTGACAATAACACCAATCCATGCGGGATGGGGACTTACCACCAGGGATTAGCACACAAGAAATGCAACAGTAAAAGGGCCTTATTTACTACAGGAGCGTGTGTAGACCTAGCACTGGGGGAGCCACACGCTGTCGTAATTTATGGCTATATTAACACAATCATGAAAGAAAGAGTATATCAGGTACGAGCATAATATCTCAGGCTTTCAGGGATTTGCCATCGAGGAATCTAACTCGTATCTACACATTATTTCTTTCTGAGTTAGTCATTAACAGCTGGAGAGGGGTTTATGGGGCTGTAATATATAACATTGCATTCGTGATCTCTATGGCAAAGATATGCAGTGTTGTCAGAGGATGAAATACTGACCGGACATTTTGATAGGCTGTATCTGTCTTTTTCCATTAACTCATGAACAGAATATCAAACTCTATTTGTGAACTGAACTAGTTTGAAATTAGATTTGGTACATGCCTTGAATGTAGAATTGAATACAACTTTTTAGTCTTGAATGCTGAGACTTAAGTTTTAGAACAAAAATAGGCCTGGGGTAAATAACCTTTTTGTTCATGTTTCATTTTTATAATCATTACTTCTGTCTTCATGTTCTCCCTACTACAATGTCATCATTAGGCCACACTAATTTAATCCATTGGTTCTCGGATAAGCCTGTTTCATTTTTTTCTGATTTCAAAAAAAAAAATTTAGCTTCTGAATCAACTTCAAAATGGTCATATTTTGGCCTCGACAGTTGAAGAAAGTCCTTTTCTTCCTAGTCGTTACAGTTTTTCCATCTATCAATAGAGTGGTCCGATTACAAGTTTACAAATCATTGTTTGAGTTGCAAACCACCCTGGTATGTTGACTTGATGACTCCTATCATAGCATTTAGGGCTATCATAGGATGCTAGGTTTTTGTTTGCCCTGTCGCTTCATACTTTTTCTTTAAAAATCCATGAGCCAAAAAATCAAATTGGTGTGGCCTTGTATATGTTTTAACATACAGTACATACAGCAGGAAGCTGCACAAAGGTGTCATGGAGAACATTTCCAGTCTCACCAAATGATATCAATAACAACTTCTAGTTCAGCACCAGGGACAGTCTTACCCAGGATAAGATGGGATCTCAGGCAAATTGATGACATGTCAGCATGGATGGCAGATCAATAAGATACCCGATACAGATCCACGTTAGAGCCCAAAGGTAAGTCAATATAGCTGTATCACCGCACAGCAGTGACAGCCAGGACATTCAGCACCAGGGATCACAAGTTTTAAAGGCATCCAATGCAATTTCAGGGCAGCCAAACAACAAATATTCTGGAGGAGGAAATCTGTCTGATCTTGACATTTACTGCCATTTCTTAGCACATTTTCATCATCATTTCATACTTGAAGTGAAATAGCCCCAAAACAAGGTATGTGAGGTGTCTATTTATTTTTTTGGATACCATCAATAAATAGCTAGAACCAGCCTACGATACAAATTTTAAACAAGAAACCGTTTTCCTTCAGCAACATCACATTTTTGCCTTTCAGATATCAGTATGCTATGGGATAGGGTTGATTTAACTTACTACATTAAAAGAATGACCAGAAAATCGACTATGAAAATTCTGTTTTTCCACCCTGAAATTGCATCGGATGCCTTTAATAAATGCATAAATAGAAAACAAGGCATTCCTGCACGGCAAAGTCTATTCAAACTTCATATTACATGTACTGTATCTCTTGCCAAGTACAGACATGATACTGATTCAAAATATTCAGAAAGTTAGCAAAAACAAAACGTTCAAAACCTTCGACATTCATACCAAAACACTGTCAGCTTTATGTAAATTCATTAACAACATTATGAAAAATCTCAAACTTTCCCAACAGTAGGTTATATATATATATATATATATATATATATATATATGAGCAACTGGTATTTTGAGATATATTATAGCAGCCTGTCTTTTCTTAATTATAATAACAGTACCCCACCATGGCTCCTTTCTGGCTGCTTTTCGTCATTACCAACTGCCAGGAAGTAGCTGTCAGAATACTTTATAGTCTTCATTACCAGAAATCTCCTCAAATGCTGCCTGCTGTCATTAGCTTCATTTCAAACTATTTGATGCAATTACAAGTACTCTTTCTCATCATTCAAAGGATTGTGCACAGCAGATGCCTCCAGATGTTGCATCATGAGCAATTACATATCTTTTATCTTGAAAAGCAAGTAAGTAACACAAGGGAATAGGTAATAATCATGAAATTTCCCTCATGCTGTTAAACTTATACTCTCAGAAAATCAATATTAGTGTATTGATGTATAGCTGTCACCCTATATGGAAGTATGATATCTCTTGTGACATGAGTATAGAGAAATGAATCTCATATCTTATTCCATTATAGCATCCATCTGGGACAGTACTAATGCTATATTGTTCCTCTTTCCATATAAAGCATAAGACATCATTGATAGATTTTGAGACATGGCAGGAACAGCCACAACCCACGGTCATAACCACAATGGTCTTTATATGGTGTACAGTAAATGCATTTATGTTTGCAGCTGTTTTGTTTTGCCATATGAGGGGAAACGAGATTTTTACGGTGTTTGAAGTTTTGAAACAATTCTTTAGTACAGTAGCAATACAAATCACATATTTACTGCATTATGATTTCACGGTAAGAGGCCATGAAAGCAACGAATTTCAAAGTAAAACCATCACCAACATTTTATGATTTACAGTACTGTAATTGACAATGTGCATGCAGCCTTACTGACAAGAGCAAGACTAAAATACATACGACAGGGCTCTAGACTAACTTGCTCCCAACCCCAAAAAATCTAGGTGCACCACTATGACGGTAGATTATCGCATTAAACGTTAATTTGTAGAACATCGTATGAATACTGTGTCTTTTTGACATAGAAATACGCTGAGTGGAAGTATTATGATCATAGAGCAAGAAAGCTAATATACAGTCATGATATGACTGTTGAGCTTTACAGTCCATGATATAAACATTATAGTGCATGCAAGTTTTGACAGGAGTGCTGGGTGCTCCTATGAAAAATTTCTAGGCGCATGACTTAATTTTTGGGAGCACGTGCTCCTAAAATGGGAGCAATCTGGAGGACTGTATGAGAAAATAGTCAGAAAGCATCCAGAAAAAAGATAGTAATTTATCATATACAAGCAAACAGAGAGAAACCAATTAAAAGAAATTCAATTTCACAATCAATGGTTAACTGGCACAAGCACTTACCGCCAGCTCTGTACTAATAAATCATCACACACAAATAGTAATCACTCAAAATCTCTCTCATCTATGTACATTATAATTAATCACACTACATACTTGTTAGGATGAATTATTAAACATAATGATAAAAAGATTACACAATGTGGAAAGTACAATGATCTGCACAGCCTTTCATCTTGCAAGACATAACATTCTTGTCAGATGTTGAAAAGGTCATAAAATCAATGTCTTCCAAAAATTTGCATCCTTGTTGTCAATCACACAAGTCAAAGAGTTGTCCAGGGACTTTTCCTTGAAATAAGGCCATGTTGATTTGATGATACGGATGACATCCTCTGGGAACCCCAAAACCGATGCGAGCGTGCGAATAAAAAAAAAGTTTGGCAAAAAAAGTTGCCTTCATTATGAAATCCAAGTGGTGTGGAATCTTGAACAAATGACTAAACACACAGAATAATGGTATGGCGAATAATAGACTGTTACATTTCTTCACATTTTCTTCTTTTCCTTTGGAATTGATTTTGGCATACGACATTAGTATCGTTTTCCAATATTTTTTTGGCAATGTACAGCAAATATTTGCTCATTTTGCAGCTGCTTTGTATGATTTACAGTATGGTCGAAAACCTTTTTGGGGGGAAAACGGACGAAGATACATGCGCATGCGGATGTCATCCATACAATCAAATCAACACGGTCTAAATTATAAACTACTTAAGGACGACCTAATTGAGGAATCTAGACAATATCTCCTGGTACCTTGGGTGACATGGAATGCACACGTAGTACTAGTATTCTCTACATACACCAATCAGGTGGCCCTGTGACCTACATGTACATATGTATCATTGGACAGGTCACTCAAACTACCCTCATGTCTGCGATGACTGATCAACAACACAATGACAGGGATTAACATCTCACAATCTCTAATTGGGAAGTCAATACATTATAATAGCCTTCCAAAATCTCAATTTTCTTGATGTACTGGCAAGATCAAATAGTGATAACCTGCACGCAAACAAGCTATTTTTCATTCTGTCCCACCTGACCTAAATCGCAACACTTTCAAAACCACACAGTGGGTCTCAAAATTGCCAGTCATAAATCAAAAGTGCCCGCATTCTGGTTTTGTGATTCTTATCAAAACCAATCTCAAAGATTATCTGATCTTTTTTCTTAATTATGATTTATGATGGCAGGAGAAAGATTGACACATTCCTGTTCCTAACACAGCAAAGCACACTTGCACAGATATTTCTGGCAGTTTGTATCTAAATATCAAATCTGTCGTGAATACAGTTAAAGGACAAATGCAATTTCAGAGCAGCAAAATTGGATTTTCAAAGTCAATTTTCCGGTCATCGTTTTAATGTAGTAAGTTGAATCAACCCTATCCCATGGCATACTGATATTTGTGAAACAAAAATATGATGTTGCTGATGGAAAACGGTTGCTTGTTTTGCATTTTTGGCTGGTTCTAGCTATTTATGGCTGTACCAAACACATTAACGCCTCAAGTACAAGCTTGTTTTGGGGCTGTTGCAAATGCTTCAAGTCTGAAATGATGACAAAAATGTGCTATGAAATGGCAGTAAATGTCAATTAATCAGACACACTTCCTCATCCAGAATATCTTTTGTTTTGCTGCCCTGAAATTGCATTGCATTGATAGAAGGAAGAGATAATGTAACCAAGAAAACCTCTTTCTCCTAACTCCAAAAGTTTCTACAGCATTACACCAACAAAGGCTACTAAGCCTCCAATAATATAAGAAGACAAACGTAACATGCCAAGCAGGTGACAGCTAGTGATATTCCTTTAGTAATAACAGCAGTGACATGCAGGGAAAGTTTTATCTCAGCCATCAAAGCGTTGACAAAGAGCTCCCCACGCCACGAGTAATGGGTTGTTGAGAACTGCCCCGAGCGTATCGGCCTTAACACTTATAATTCCACAGATACAAATCTGTGCCTACAGCTACCGGAGACCATGACACCAAAGGTTATCTGTTATTACAGTCAATGTCCACAGGCTTTGGCACTCGTCCAACTTTTGATGTACGCCCATGTATATGTATTATTACATTAAAGGAGTTCCGAAAATAATTTCATCAGGTTGGTAGAACATGGGATATAGAGATTTTCTTTTTCACGACCAGGGATTCTCTTACTTTGCTTGCATTTCGATGTCTACCAGACACCTTCCTCTGAGCTTCTGACTGGAGTACTGCTTCTCGCCGCTATATTTGCGGTGAGATAAGAAAGTCAACCCCAGTGATGAACCAGGGGGGATACAAACTTAGCCACGTTTGGGATTGTGTTCTCACCACAAAAGTGGCACCTACATTGGCTAAATATGGCAGCAAGAAGCAGTATTCCAGTCAGAAGCTCTGAGGAAGATGTCTGATACAGTGATAGACATCGAAATGTAATACTAGTAAGGTGAGAGAATTACTGGTTGTGAAAAATCCCTATATCCTATTAAAGGTGTTTTGGTCAGATTTTACAATTATAGACAATCAAAAAGTGAGCTTCAGCATTACATAGAGAGTATAAAGAAACCAGTAAAATTTTCCTACCTTGATGTCAAGTTCCCTGCTACTGCAACTCTATAATCAAGAAGTCCTAGACCCGAAAACTATTCTGCTAGACAACTTCAACGTAGTACTGACTGGTTTAAGTCCTGAGAAGAGCAAAATCCAATGCTATATTGTATGCCAGTCAGCAGTGGTAAGCCAGCAGAAAGTCTATCATACACATACTTTATCCCAGGGATATGGCAAGCGGTATCAGTTTGACGGCAACGACAGGACTTTCAATCCAGATTCCGTTCGGCTGCTTTCATCTTCACCAAATCTCTACTACAGTGATGAGCAAAACCTCCCATAACGTTCTGGCATCTGAGTCTGTAGCTAGAAGTATGGTAGTGTTCTTCATTCAGCAGGGAGTCCCTATCCAATCTTCTTGTGCTAACACTATACAACTTGCTACCACCTTCACAGATACATGCAGACGTGCTAGTATATCCCGCATGGATTAATCTCAACTTCTGCCGATTGGAATACCACTCTTGCTTTACAATCACAGTTCATTTAATGCAGTCCGTAGTTAGGCCCGCAGCACTGCCGCATAAATATTTAACAATGCCCCAATCCTGACAACACCAATATCAGGAGTGAGAAGTCCCATTGGATCTTGGCTGATTTTTTTTTTTCAATCTCTTTGGTAGGGAAATTCTGGACTGGTTCATTTATATCACAGGTGGGGGTAAGCAGTTTATAATCATATTGCACCCTAGGACTGTGGTATAAATTGACTAAACTTTGCTTATTTCAGGAAATCACACCAACCAAAAAACACTGGTGAAAAGATACAATGCTTCCTGGCAAGTTGCCTTGGTAGAGGCACCTACATGTAGGTACTTGTAATGGTTTGGAGGACTATAAATGATATAAGATTGAGCACAAAATCAGATTTGAGGGCCAATCAATAAATTTGCGAGACTGTCCCTACAAATGGTGCATTTCAATTACTTAAGGCTTTTGAAGTGCTCTAAGTAAGTAACAGCAGTTCTAAGACAGCTAATTGACACTTAAGGAAACTACTCTATAAAATGGTGCCCTGAGACATTACTACAGTTCACAATTTGGGGCATCCTATTGTCTAGGGAATTGTAGATAAACAGATTTGGATCAAGTTTGCTGCTATTATATATTTTCTGCTCTTATATATTTTCATTCTGGTCATTTCTTATTTAAGATTTATGTTGACCAGGCATGTAATCTTTTCACATGCTACCTTTTCACATGCTATTGCTAAAAACACTCAATTATGACCTTATTACACAAATACAGTCCACCAAACTAGTTTGAGACCTAGGCATTACTGGGATTACATTGCCATTATACATATTGTCCCTACTTTGTAATCTTGTTACTTCCTTCATGTTAATCCTAGTCATACTCAAGTATCCAGCATCTTTTACCTTTTGGCTCTGTGTCTGTATCTACACCGTATAGCTGGTATAACCACCCCTCGGCGCAACACACCAGCTTCGCAGGCACGCGGTGCGGGGGCAGCTGGCTATATTACACTGAACGACTTGATACACCTAGGCCTTTGCACATCTACATTGTAACTCTAAGCACATTATTCAAAGCTAGTGATGATGCCCCTACTGTACTTGGTGCCAGGGAGTTCGACTCTGCAATAGTTCTAGGAAAAAACAAGTTTTTGAACACCTGAATCCTTGATTGATAACTCTTGGTTGATAACTCATGACTACATGTATTTCTTGTTCTTTTCTGAGTTGGTATTAGTAGTTGGTACATCCACCAGTTTATTAGTAATTCATTATTATACTCACATCAATAAATTTTCATAAATACATATGGAGCTACTACGTTCTGCATTAAAAAAAGATTGTGAGAAGAATCAAGCAGGTTATACATGTAAGCTACAAACAAAGAAAGGGTAAAAGCCCTTACATGTCTGAGTTGTACAATGTAACTGTAGAATGTTTGACAATTGCATCACGTACAGACCCGTGCTGCTAGCAATATAATAGCTTCAGCCACAATGAATGAGCCAGATGTGATTTCAAAGCAAGTTACATCTATGGAAAACCATTTCTGCTAACAAGAGCATTTGTGTTGCAAACTGGAAAATTGAATCTCTGTACACCCTCATTCATACTATTATCTAACAATTTGCTTACATGTAGACAATTATATATCTTTAGACAACAGAATTTTCTTTCCTGTCAAATGACATAAACAGATGTTACTTGTGACAATGATACACAGATTTGTTACAGTTTCCTTTCCATCCATGGTACTTGACCTTGAGCTAAGTTAACTCATCTGATGAAGCGTTGCAGCTATCGGAAAGGCCGTACAATGTCAGATATGACAAATAGTCATTAGCCTTTACTTCCTGGTAGTCAAACACTCTGTGACGCCCGATAAGCCCTGTTCGAATCCTGCTCCCTTCTCAATAGTTCATCAAGATCAGGAGCTATCAATAACAGACTACAGCCCAATGTGTCAAGTGTGAGGCCAATAAAACTGTCCTACAGCTCCAGTCTGAACTTTGAACTGGCTTGTTTTACAGTTTCTACCATCATTTTCAAAGGTACTTGTATGATACATGATGTAAAAGAGCAAGATGGAAAAGGCAAAGCAATGTTACTGGACAGGTACATGTATTTTACTTATACTTACGACAAGAAACCTGCAAATTTTGAAATTTTGACCCTCTGAAATGCTATTTCCAGCATTTTGAGGGGCAAATTTTGCTGGTAGACTAAGCTTAATTTAATGACATCTCTTTTCATATTTTTACATGACATTGTCAATTTTTGTCCATTAAAGATGACAGATTGGGCAAAAGTTTTGTCCGCCATGAGCAGCAAAATTCCATCAAATGACGGCAAGACAAATGCTGGCTAGAACACTGCCTGTAACTAAAATTACTTTGGACTTTTGGAGAATATAATATAAAGCCTACTATCAGATAGTTCACAAATCAAAGCAAAGAATATCCAAAATCCATCCTATAGTATATGATTTATCTTTGCAGCCATCTACCCGTGGTCAAACTCAATATCCAGGAAAACAGCCTTGAACTTGAAACCAACCAGCCTGAGGCCAACATACAGGTATGACCAATGTCAAGACTGCTGCTCTTAACAATATTTTCCATGCTTCCCACATCCATCTCTCCTTCTTACGTGCGCTTATAGTTACACATTTTGCTCTATCCCGAGGAAATGAAAGGATCTGTGAAGCACCAGATAGCAGAATACTTAGTTTCAAACCCCACGCTTCATCTATCACCTTCTCCTAGTCTCTACTTCACAGAAACGCGCTCTACTTTCTTCTGCGTCGAGTTACAAAGGCCGTGTGATCTTGGAAGTTTAAAATGAAACTCGACGTGTGGCCAAGTCGGCCCATTTCAAGGCTGAAAGGCATCAGAGATGACTCCTCATCCTAAACAAAAGAAGGTGGGAGGAAGGATTGCGAGCTGGGAGCCAATGTGCTGACATGGTAAGGGAGCCCTGTCTAGTATTGATCGAGAGGAATCAATAAGTCAAGAGGCGGCTGTCATGGGGTATAAATCATCGGGGAAGAGGTGAACTTCACATTGACCTGGAGAAAGGGTACATTATACATGCACAGTGTGATGTGGGCAGTCTGAATTACTGCAACATTCTCCATGCTGCTAGTGTGTGCTGCAGCCATATATGAATGAATGGTTTAATTAGTACATCGCTGTTGCAAGACACAGCATACAGTAGCAGCCTTTATTGCCTGAAATGTAGTATCACTTAGAATCAAAAGTAATCTAAAAGCAATACAGATACATACATAAGCTAAACATTGTAGTGTAGTGTGTCCCACTGTTTTTCTGAGTTCCAAATTTTATAACTAAGCCTCATAGTTGATCCTTAGTTTCAAGCACTTCATTTGGTTACTGATTTATCTTAATTTGTAGTTTTCCACTACATATCATTTTGACAACTAACCATTTTCATAGTTTCACCCATGAAGCATAAACAACTGTTGCATACATTTTACAAGACATTCCAATCAAGTATAGCTGCCTCGTGAAGAAAATCCACTTTCTCTGACCTATAATGTGATTTCTTTCCTCCGCTATCTTAGACTATCGCTCCTCATTGGATCAGGGGTCCTGGTATTCTTGCGGACCTTCTGATGAGTTTTCAAAATGTCAATTCCCAGTGGAGGCCTGCTTACTCCTGGGTTGCTTGTAATGAGTTTGAAATGTCAATTCCCAGTTGAGTTTATGGTTTAATCATCCATTTCTGCCTGAAAGTGCCTGAAATTCAGTTTCGAGATAGTAAACTTGCACACTTAGAAACTTTCAGCTGAAGTTTCAGTCATAACCAAAGCCACTCTACTAATAGACTAGTGGGAAATACTGTCAGTGATAATTTAAGAAAAGGATTTTCCCATAATAGTCTGTACTGGTAACCTAAATGTATGTTGATCTTGAATAAAGTAGAGCCAAAAAGTATAATTTAGACAAATATGACATCGCAAATTAGAGAACAAAGTTCTCCAAGAGAAAAAGAATTGATGCACGTCATACTAAATATCAGGTGTTGCCTGGAAGTGTCAAGACAGTGGTAGCTGTTAAGGCTAGGATACAGTGTTTCTCAATTTTCTTACATCTACTGTCTTCTATGTTCTTCTGACTTCTTACTCTTCAGTGCCCTAGTGTGCAGTATACATGTGCTAGTAAAGAAAATATCCTCAAACAAGATCAGAACCCACCCAGGCATTGAATTCCCTACAGCAGTACATTATACAGTCTGGAGGAAACTTTTTCATAAAGTTATCTGTAGTTTAGATACAGACGAGAACCACCCAAACATTGGTTTTGCCCACTATAACCAACTTAACATATACAGGCTTTCTGTGTGGTTTTGAGATCAACGACAGAGACTGTATAATTGAGTTCACCCCCTTGTGCAAACCTTGTCCTCCCTCCGAAAATTAACGCAATGATTTTGTTGATTGGATTCAGTCAGGGAGAAACAGTTTTAACAAAGACAAAGCGGTTTGGGCTGGAAAAAGACAAGGTCGGACAGATGGTACAAATTGGCAAGTAAGGCACATGTATAACTACATGACCTGACTGTACGTTCAGTGGGGTGTAGCAGAAAGATTCATGCAGCATCACTTCTGTGCTAATACACTAACTTGGCTACTTCCCAAACTTCCCAACATATACATCTATTTGTTCATCTACCTGGTAATGTTAAGTCAACCTTGTTAACACTGATACATTTCCTTCACCAATTTCTAGCCACATCAAAGCTAAAATAGTATCAGTATTTGTACGAGCATAAGCCTACAATATGAGAAATGCAAAAAAACGTAGAAAGTTAAAGGTAACATTTGCAAAGCAAATGAATAATGTTTACCTTCACATGGCCTAGTCTAACAAACTACTGCTCTGTTCATTCTTACTCAAACACATCATATATATGGTGACCAGCCCCTCCAACTTGCTACATAATGTAATCCAACACTAGAGGGTATCTGCTATAGGCTAGCACCAGTTACCATGGTGACAGCTGTCTGGTCCAGGTCATTGACCTTATTTGTTTGGAGAAAAAGAGGAAGAAACAGAGCAAAACAATAAGTTTTCCTTCTGCAAAGGTAAACATAAAAAACCTTGCAACAAAAGTTCACTTACACAGTTGGGGGAGGGAGTAGAGGAGATTGCTGATATTGTTTCAGAAGTTATGGACCTGAAACTTTATTTGATTTCATAGATGATCATCTGTCCAATGAACAGACTGCACGGCTCCACATCAAATCATTTCAAAGGCTCCCTCTGAGCAGGGAAGTCTTGACATAAAAAGTCATCCTGACTGCAATCTATCTACAAATCCCACCTAGGATTAGGAACAAACAACCCCGGACCCCGAACGCTTCTTGCTAAAGGTCAGACAATTCCTTCTGGGGCAGCCTCAAAGGAAGGATGCGGATTGATTTACACATAAAAGAATTCTATTAACTGTTTTGTGTCTGTAGAATTGCTGATGAGTCAATCTCTTTCTCCACATTTTCCTGGTGGAATGGTATATGGACTTCTAAAGAGAATGGAAAAGTTACAGGACATGCAAAAGTTTCATTGTTATAGAGGTACATGTGTCTAGATATTGTAATTCATAAAAAAGCAGATCATTTGAAAACATTTCTATTTTGAGTTGAACTTTGCTTAAAGTTGAAATTCTTGTACATATCGTGAAGAAATCGTTGAGAACACAAACATAAACCATGAGTAAATTAGACACAAATCTCTCTGAACACTTTTGGCAGTTTAGGCAAAGGTGTATCGTGCCGACAAAATTTTAAAAACTTGATATAAGCAGAACAAACACTAAGTCTTCAAGTATGAAATGATGACAAAAATGTGCTAAGTAATGGCAGTAAATGTCAATATCAGACAAATTTCCTCACTGAAATTGAATTACATGCCTTTAAACACCGATAGCTGCTCAGCCATCATTCTGTCATGATGCTACTACCAGGGTGCAGCAGTTGGCACAAATCACCAAATATCAGCTCGGAAAACCCCCATTACCGCACATCCACAAACATCCATCATGAATGACCTGTTCCATCAAAATAGTGGTATTTTCTAAAATATTACATGACCTATAAAAACTGCTACAGTATAAAAGAAACAACGTGCATCATCTCTCGCATACTAGCAGATGACATGCCAAACAACATACCAATGCAGCAAGGTGATCATGAGTTATAGCCACTAACATACAGACACGACTGATTTCAATACTCCATGGAGGTCTCTGACCTCCTTCACGGTCAGTAACAAGGAATGGTTCGCTGCTTTCATGTCTCGGACTCAGATTTATCTCTGCAGACCTGGTTGAAGAGTACCAGTATAGTCCTCAGAGCTATATCTGCACGGATCTGCTGCCCCCCAGCCGGTGATTAATGCGGCGGGATTAGAACGGACACTTGAAAGACGAGGTGCGAGCACGAGGCCATACATTCATGACCTCCAGGTTCTGATTACGAGTCTCTCCTGATCTGACCAGTGTGTGCGGCGACCTACAGGTCACGCAACTACTCTGGTCCGCCAGAAGTCACATCTACAGAGAATCAGTGATGAGGAGTGACTGACATGGTCTACGCTAGACAGACGGGAACAAACTTGGGTCAGTAGTTAGCAACCTAATGCTGGCTTGGAAAGGTCAAAAGAGCCATTCCCTGCCAATCTTGCTCACATGACTAACATGCTACTGCAATAAGTTACAGTCCTATAGCTTAGGACTGGAAATTGAGCTGTTCATAGTACTAAAATCATTAAAACACACCTTCATTATAATGTTGTTCTTGTCATAAACCCTGCTTTAAAACAAATGACGACAAACCACAAAGACTAAAAGTTGATCGCAAGACAATCTTTATATTCGACATCTCTGTGTCCATAGTCCAGTGGTTAGCGACCCTGCCTCTGGACCAAGAGGTTGGGAGTTCGAATCCCGACTGGTATCACTTACCCAACATGCACGCTATTGGAAAGGCTTGCAGTCCTTAGGATGGGACGTTAAGCCGTGGTCCACTGTTCATTGTTCTTGTCGAAAATAGCTAGGGGAATTTCCCCGGTACAATGAACCTGTAAATACTGTACAAAGCGTCTGTCTTCTCTGTTACAGCCAGTGGGAGAGTGGCTCTTCAGTGAGCTAAAACTGGATCGAAATCACTTTTTGCACAGTACATGGCCAAGTAGACGGGAAAGGGCAAATGGTAATTTGCAAAGTGAAGGAAAGGGATTAGCATCTGTGGTCTCTCTGGAAAGGGCACCTTCAGAAACCTTATGGCATGTTAATTGGGCACAGGTGCTGAAGGCTCAGGAAACCATTTGTTTGTAATCTTAATTCTTATGTTCTCTAATTTGCATAACGAGTCTTGGTTAGGCCACACCAATTTCATTTGTTGGTTCTTAGTTGTTTAGAAAAAATATAAAGTGACAGGGAAAAAAACAGGCCTAGGCATTCTATGATAGCCCCACATGCTACAATAGAAGTCATGAAGTCCACATACCAGGGTGGTTTGTAACTCAAACAATGAATTTTAAACTTTTAATCAAACCACTGCACTGATAGATGGAAAAAAATGTAACAACTAGGAAGAAAAGAACTTTCTTCAACTATTGGGGCCAAATATGAGCATTTTGAAGTTGATTCAGAACCTGAGTATTTTTTCCCCCGCAAATCAGAAAAAAATTAAGAAGGCAAATCCAAGAACCAATTAATTAAATTGGTATGGCCTTAGAAGGGTTACTCCATGGTGCACACATGCACAGGGCATCAGATTTTTATGTGACACAAGAAGTAGAAAATTGGCCAATTTGAGGAAGGTGAAAATGCGAGGCATAGTGAATGTGATGATTGGATAAGGTCACATGATGGCCACGCTGGTATCAGTATGGCATCAGGAGACTGGTGGAGATTAGTCCTCTACCCTTGTGATGTCTATGTGTACACAGGATACTTAGTACATGTCAAGGCATTCATTCACAAGGTAAATACAAATCTGCAGTCTGAAAAAGAAAAAGTAAGCAACCTGCAATTTTGCAGACTGAAAAAATGAAGTTAGGGGTTCAATGGTGTCGGCCTCCATGGATATGGCTGCAGTTTTGCCCAGATGTGCCTCACAAACAACATATTTTGCTTCTAAACCCAGGTGGCGCAGTTTCTAAGGGCAAAATTAAGTACTTCTTTGCTGTTATTGCTATATAAAAATTTCTACTGAGCTGAAAAAGATTTTTTCAATCATTTTTAATATTTGCAGAAAGTATTTCAGAATTGCAGAACAAAATTTTGAGTCTGCATGCAATACTGCAGAACACTGAAAAATGTATTTCTACCACTGTATTCAGGTAAAAAACAGGAATGACAGATTGAAAGGTACTTTGCAAATGCTTTGAGTTTGAACTGACAAGATCTACTTCTAGGTTGCTAAATTTTGCCACATATTTCATGCTATGTAATTGAAACCAACATTCATCAATTCAGCACCAAGGATAAAACCTGAACTGAAGACTTCCATAAATTATCCACACCTTTTTTATCTAAACATCTTGCTTTTTATTTCATTAGCAAGGAGTAAAGTGTTGTTTTTAGAGTGTCTGTCTGTTTATGTGTGTGTCTGTGTGTGCATCAAAAAGTCTGCCATTTCTGATTGCCTTGTTTTCCGCTTTTCTGCAATAAAGCTTCCAAACAGCTTAACCATCTCCGTTCAATTTTCAAGAAGGTGCACCGAGCACCCGTAAAAAGCCAATAGCCACACAGCAAATGGTCCGTAATAATAGCATAGAAAGGACACTATCAACTTCCTACTAAACGTAGTTTATCATTTCACAGTCTGATGGCATTTGCAGATATATGTATGCACTTGTCAGCGGTACTGGTGCCGTGAAGTTACAGCTTGAAGCCCGTATGACAGCTATGAATATTGTACAAAGACTTCTACCACGCCTTGTCCACGTATCAAATCCGAACCCACAAATTCTATCCCAAGAGTGATAAACTTGAGTTTGATGCACCTCGGCGCGTGGCTGTGACTTTGGCTTTGATACATGACCACTTACGGCATGCTTCAAAGTAGAATTGCCACTTAGACGGCTGGTGCTCTTGGACCGCTGCCCTTTAGTCACTCTATTTCTGTCCCATCAGACTGAGGAATGCCATTTGGTTCCAGGGTCAGACTGGCAAACCCCTGGACACGCACAAATGGAGGAGTCTTCCTCGGGAATACTAAGTGCAGGTTGGGGTAGTTACCTGGGGAAAGCAGGCCTTAGCATCTGGCAGCTTGGGAGAGACCTAGCCCAAGTAGAATTGCACTCCTGAAAAGGGGCATTATGTAACATTTTTGCACCAAAGATTAAAATATTTAAATTGAAAAAAATCTTTGCGTGATTGTAATTTACTTCCACTTTTCAACATATTTGTGCAATTATCTCACATTTCTGACATTTATTTTTGGCACTAAAACAGCCCACACGAGGCACACTCAGTTTTTGGTACCACCACAAACTACTAGAATGTAAACAAACATGGCTGACAGCTGTGTTTGCAACTTTTAAACATATTCGTAAGGCGTCATACTTTGGCACCTCCACTTCCTGAATGGCACTTATTTGCAATGGAGTAGGGTTGATTCAACTTACTTGAAATGACCAGAAAATTTACTTTTTGAAGCATCCTAAGGACAAATTTTACCTGCACCGCTCAAAATTTAGAAAGTATGGATCATACTGAAAACTGTTCAGAAACCATTGCCATTATTTCTTTAATATTTCATAGGTGGTATCAGTCAACGCAGCAAATAAAAATCCGAATCCCCATCCCTATCCAAATGTCACTCTATGCAGTCCAATGTTCTACCATTCCTAAGAACACGACATGGAAGAGATGACTCAAATTGTTTTACGGTAGAATCAATAAATAACTTCAGGGATGACATTTTCTCAGAAACACTTAATGCTATCCAATTAACAGAGAGCAGGGTAAATGTGTATGATCTGCACGTTATGTAGGATACACTTAATCAAATCACCAAGTCAAGATGGAAGTCCCGTTCCATGTATGATATGAATGTATGATAAAAACCTTATCTAGCACGTCGGCAGAACGTACTGCGCCTGCGCAAAACCTGGAATTTTGCTGGATTCAACAGTATTACCAGGTAATGTCATTGTAGATGTGTATACATTTTAATTAACGAAAACAACTACATGTATAGTAAAGAGCTTGTCGTACCATCATGGGCAGCTACTACACTGGGTATTCACATGCGATGGAATGCCTTAGACTGTCAACACTTGCCATCAAATGCGAGCAATTGTTTGCTGGAAGCCTGATGGTCTCTGAACCGATAGACATTTACGACTTTTTGCCCATTTTTGGCATCATCAGAGGCGAACAGAATTTCCTTTTTTTTCAAAATCAGGCGAAAATTAATGCACACACACATGTCATCCATAAAAATTACTTGCTGTGGCCTTCTGGATTAAATCTCCCTAGGTTGGGTTGTTTTTCTGGAAATGAAATAAGGCGACACTTCCTGTGCGACTTCTCATTCTACCTAACGTGGCTCCAAATCTAATTTCCCCAGAAACAAGAATCATTTCAATAAAACGCCATGGATGACTGTCTGAAATTGAATAGAGCCCTCTAAAAGGTTGGAATAATTCTATTGGACATGAAGCCCCATGCTTTTGAGCATATTTCAAAGCACTTTCAAATTAGAAATTTTGCAGTCTCCTTCCATTAAGCTGCCCATGTTCTCCTTATGTTAAAGCCCTCTGTGAATAGAATCACAATGTACTCCTGACTCAATGAGAGGCAAGCCGAAGCAATTTTATGGCAACAAAAAATATTCTGGATGAAGGAAATCTGTCTAATATTGACATTTACATGTACTGCCATTTCTTAGCACATTTTCATCATCATTTTATACTTGAAGTTGAAGCGTTTGAAATAGACCCAAAACTAGCTACATGTATGTGAGTAGTCACTTTATTTTTGGGTACCACCAATAGATAGCTAGAACCAGCCTATGATACGAAACAAGCAACTGTTTTCCATCAGCGACATGCATGGGATTTTTGCCCCACAGATATCAGTATGCTATGGGATAGGGTTGATTTAACTTACTACATTAAAAAACTAACCAGAAAATTGACTTTGAAAATCCAGTTTTACTGCCATGAAATCACTTTGGTTGAATCTATTTTGAAGGAGCTACAATGTGCATTTCCCAACCATAAGAGCTAAAGCACACTGTAAAATAATAAAGGAAGCAGCAAATAAAAATCCACAGATACTTACAGTTGTACAATGTATATAAACCCAGTACATGGCCCAGTGTAAGTTACATGTAGGTGCAGGTAGACATCATAAATACCTGCACAGCTCCAATTTTACCTGCACTAACCTGCATATGCAGCTGGTATTTCCAGCCATGTAATTTCATGGTCAAGTGAATATTGTAACTACCATCAGGAATATATTGTGTCCGTTGTAGAGGGTAAAACATTTTATTGTTAATTTCATACGTACAGTGTATAACAGACGGAGCACTCCAAATACATAACAGCGTACAAAATACTAGGTTGCCCAGTTGCATTGTGCAAACACACTTTGCATGGTGCAACCTATTTCTACACCCAGGTAGCCCAGTGCACTCGATATTGTGGTACAGATGCCCCTTTCTTCCATTGCGAACTGTTTATTGAGAAGTTCTCATGGAAGAACTCAAATAGGGAGAAACAACTCTTTGTCAGAAATGTGTACATGTAAATGCACATTGCATTCTAACAAAGTTAATCATAATGTAGAAGCGGGTAACCTGGAATTTTGATGGGCAACCTAGTTTTCATCCTAGGTTGCCACTCAAAAAAGTACTTCGTACACTGCATAAGTATCATTAAGTAACCTTGGGCTATAATTAACGACCATGACCAGTGTTCATTAATCTTTTATCACCTTCTGACAGTCTACAAGGTGATAAATGGATTTTCATGACAAGAAAGCCCAAAGACTCATCTTCAATGATAACCAGTCTCTCCAAGTGATAGATGTTATGATAAACCAAGGGATGGACCACTAATATAGTATGAGTGGAGGAGAGGTTGTTACAATGTAATAACATATATTCCAAATGAGGCAAAAGCATGTACACAGCAAAGAAATACTAGTAGTACATGTACTTAATCAAATAAGTATCTATTAGAATAACAGATGAAATTTTGTACAGTAACCTTCACAGAATAAAATGTTACACATCTCTACATGCATCTACATACAGTATTCTAATTCTAACCAGCCTGAATTTTTTTTCCATCATCTCAATTTTGTTTGATGAAATATCACATCGAGTGCCGAGCGCGACAAACCTAGTGGGTCCGGTGAGGGGGCATGCTCCCCTGGGAAATTTTGAAATCTTGACCCTCTGAAACCTTTTTTCCTGTATTTTGAGGGGCAAATTTTGCTGGTAGACTAAGCTTAGTTTAATGACATCTCTTTCCATAGCTTTACCTGTCAATGATGACAGATTGGGCAAAATTTTTGTCCATCTTGAGCAGCAAAATTCTGTCAAACGACAGAAAGATGGAGGTTGGCTAGAACACTGATTCCAGACAATCCCTTACGATCAAAATATTGGCAGACTCACCTGGTCCACCTGCTGAGCAGGTTCCCAAACTGGTAAAGGAATGTCCTGCTTCAAACTCTGTACCGGTAGATAGTCTGGAATGGCAAAAAGTAAAAAAGTTAGCAGTCTTTTTCTTCAGCAAGAAACATTATTACAGTAAAAACCTCTCTGTGGGCTGACAACCTTGAACAATAAAACAACTGCCTTTAAAATACCGGTATGATACTATCTTTATTGTACAATGCTGTTACTAATGTGCAACTCACAATACTCAAATCATGAGTAGCCAGGCATACATTCTATGATCATTGGTTTTAGACGACAACATCATGTACAACTGTACATGTACAGCAGTGTTCTAGCCAGCCTGAAATTTTTTTCCGTCATCTCAATTTGTTTGATGTAACATCATGTCGCGACAATCCTAGCCCCCCCCCCCCCCCCGGGCATGCTACCCCGGGGAAATTTTGAAACCTTGACCCTTGATGTAATTTCCTGCATTTTGAGGGGCACATTTTGTTGGTAGACTAAGCTTAGTTTAATGACTTTTCTTTCTATATCTTTAAATGCCATTTTTTGTCTGTCAAAGATAACGGATTGGGCAAAATTTTTGTCTGTCTTGAGCAGCAAAATCTGTCAAATGTCAGAAAGACGGACGCTGGCTAGAAGTTCGTAGAACACCTATGTGCAGTTTGAGGTCCCTTCATATAAATGTAGTATGCAGATATGGTGTTTTATTGCTGATTTTGCAAAATGTATATGTTTGTTTTTAACTGTATGACTGTGATTGTACATTTGAGCCTTGGAAGACTAGCCCAACAGGGCTAAAAGGTTTCGAAATAAAGGAGATGAAACAAAAACATCACTGCCAAAAATCACGGACAATCTAAATCACAATCTGAAAACCGTTCCGGAGTGATGCAAAAACTCCAATCAACCCCAGGGTAACAGTCCGGAGACTCAAGTCAAGAGGGACATGATTTTACACAAAACATCAGTGACAAGAGGGAGGAGCAGCTGGGAAGGACTGATGAAGACTATCCCAACAGGCAGATTACATCTGCTGGAGTAATTAAACCATTAATAATGCTGCTACCAGTTGAAAGAAACCAGCTATGTTATTCTATGCCGGAATCCTGGGGGGAGGGGAGGCGTGATTATAGTAAATGAATAGCAGGGAGGAACAAATAATTTGCCCAGAGAGTTGGACAGACCACAAAACTACACTAAAGGCCCGCCTTAGCCCCAAGCACTGAAATGCGTTGAGGATAATGATGATGAAAAATGGTCCGGTTGGTAAGAGAAACTACCAGTGTTCTAGCCAGCCTGAAATTTGTTTCATGTAACATTATGTCAAACATGGAAGGCACAACAATTCTAGTAGGGGGTCCAGGGCATTCTCCCCCAGGAAAATTTTGAAATCTTGTCCCTCTGAAACACTGCATTTGGAGGGGCAAATTTTGCTGGTAGACTAAGCTTAATTTAAATAGCACCCCGGCAGAACGTACTGCACCTGCGCGAAACCCATGATGTATTGTGCCTAGCACTTTGGCAGAACGTCTCATATAAGGTTGTACTACAGCATATAAGGTTGACAGCCTGTCTGTGGTTTTCAGATGTTGTATAGGAAAAGATATCGTCTGCAACAGGCAAAATTTTGATGCAACGTTGACCAAACATCCAACGAAAAACGTGAAAAATTGGGGTTTTGCGCAGGCGCAGTACGTTCTGCCGACGTGCTAATTTAAATGACTTTCCATATCTTTACACACTGATTTTTGTCCGTCAAAGATGATGGATTGTGCAAAATTTTTGTCTATCATGAGCGGCAAAATTCTGTCAAATGACGGATGCTGGCTAGAACACTGGTCAGACCCAAAAGTACATTGACAGCCCACCAAGCACTGAAATGCAGCGAGGATGATGATAATGCAGAAAAGTGGTCCAGTTGATAAGAAGAACTAGTGTGTTAGACTTAGAGCCATGAGAGATGTACAGCCTGGCTTATTTACAAATGTAGGTCTGTCTATCATATTGACTTCATGGATCAATCTTTAATACTGTAACACTTCAAACCTTCCAAACAGCTTACATACATGTAGGAAACATAGATGTAATATGTCATGCTGTCTTAAGGCTATGTGCAACACCTTGCCATGGAGACACTGAGTCTGCCACAAGTAATCTACTTAAGCTCCTGTGGTTTTCCGGCACCAGCAGTCACACCATCTACATCTATGTACTGAACAAAATTATGTTGGATGTCAAAGTAAGTTCTTACTGACAATCCATCTGTCAAAAAATTTAAAGTTACTAGTACTAACATATCTTGCTACGCAAGACTGTATGCAGTTATTATTACAGTGTTCTCACTAGGCTGTTTGAGTGTAGGGGCCCCCTATGCTATGATTTGGACCCCCTACGTTGTGATTTAGCCCCCTACACTGTCTTTCAACCAGCATAGGGGTGTTTCTTTTTGGGAAGAACCTTGTGACCCAACATAAATCTTTTAAAAAATCAAAATTTGACTTTAGAGTGAAGCTGTAACCAAGGAATTTGTCCCTCAATCAGCAGGGAATACTTCAATTCAAATAGTGTCTCAGAGGGTTATGAATATTGAAATTTTTCGGAGAGAATATCAGACCCCTTACTGTGGTCATGTCTTTGGGACTCAATGCGTGTCTTACGCCACGGAAAGTTGTCCTTCTGTACCTGACCCATATGCTGTGAAAAAATTCTGGCAAGAAGTTGAGACACCTGCAGTTTGAACTTGACATTGCAGCAGTTTTGACCTAAATGTGAATGGGGATATTGGATGCTTAACATATCATTTCTTCTAATTTAACACACGTAACTTACTTATTCAATGCAACATCTGCTCTAAAATCACCATTGGGGTGAATATCCAATATCAGATTCTGATTGAGCTTGATGAGTTATCAACACACAAACACAAGGCATGTAGTCATAATTCCTTGCTGAATACACATGTGACAGGACATACATGTACATGTGAACATACTAGTACTAATAGACTAGGCTAGTCAGAAAGTCTTGGACCATTTTAACCCTACCAATGTCAGGGCTGATTAGAACAGTGTGATCCACCTTGATACTTTTAAGGTTAACCAACAGAGGCCCCAATAATGTTTCTAGAAATTAAAAACAACAAAAGGGGAGGGGGGTCCATTCTACCATCTTGACTACACTCCTTTTGTTTTCTTGGGACGACCATGATGTTCTAGTTTGGTTTTATCGTCTACAAATTATAGCATTCTAAAGACGCGTCTAGGGTAACGTATGGAAAATATTATAATCAGTTTCATAAGAACATATTGTCCTCCTTCTTTATTTTGAGCATTTTGGATTGGAGTACAAAACACCAAGGGTGCGTTTCAACGTACAACAAACAAATTATGCCACAGATTTCAGCTACATATCAACAATAAAGGTACAAAACAAAACTCAAGACATGGGAGAAAATACATGTGGTTAACAAAATCACGTTAACGTGTGCTACTCCAGATCCATAACAATACGACAACATGTTGTCGTGTAAGTTTCAACAACATGCATCCCTCCAAAGGAAACAATACAAACACGTTTCACATCGACGCTGTGCGAGACACAGAGCTTTCCTAGTTTAATTACTAGGTGAGGATTGCATTTGAGATAAAATTTGCGTTATTGAAAGCCTGTTATTTAGGAAAGAATCGCGGAAAAACTGGAGTTTCCATGTACTCACCTGTTCACGACGACGTGAGCTACGTACTCGCCTCGTCGGAGTGGAATCAGAAACGGGAGGACGCACTTTGGCCTTTTATTTCGGGGGTTCATAGATTGTTTTGTAATAGAATAAAAGAGATAACACAATGACCTTGCACCAAAATAAGTTTTATTACATAAAATTATTGTATATTGATCTGTAATACGTTAAATTGCTACAATAGAATTGTTTTGTCAAAATTAAGGAAACGAATAAAACGAAGACTCCCTATTGTAGTGGCATATTCCAATGACCTCTCGAGCAGTTCAACTTTCCCGTGATTCAGTGCGGCACAACATGGCGGACAATTTTGAGGTAAAAAAATTATTTCGTGGAAAGTTTTTCGATATCGTCATAAATTGCTGTTATGATGTAGCAATCACAACGTGCTCATAGCTATTGTCACTGCTTTTGCCTGCCTTTACAGGGTGTAAGTGGAATTTTATCAAGTTTGTTGTATTCCTTTGGAACCTCCTTGCTCAAACGTGGCCCACAAGCTCACAAGTTCCCTCTTCTTGTAGAAGTTAGTGCACCTGTCACTGAAAATCTTCTGCAGACTGCAGAGACATTGTTTTGGGGGGTCTTTCCGTGGTTATCTGGTGTGCTGGAAGTGTTTACTAGTCTGAAAGTTGTGGCTACTCTTCCAGGACCTACTAGTATTTTGCTGGTAGTCAGGGCTATAGTTTATACAAAAATTCTTTTGATAGGCAGAGCAGGTATACCGGTATGATATGACTAAACACCTCAACCGGCCTCAACCGACCTCAACCGACCGCTTCCTGGTCTAATACGGAGTGTACATGTGTTAAGAACCCTTTTTTACACTATGGATACATTGCCTATGCAATTATAAGTAGGAAAATTACTGTAACGTTAACTCTGACGTTTTTACCATTTTTTTACGGCGCGCCGTGCGCCCGCGGAATAGGGTCCGCCATCTTGTTTGCTTACGTCAAGCCGCTGGAACGCATCGTGCTGTAAGTTTCAAGTCAAAATAAGGAAAGTAAAAAAGCTTGTACAGCACGGAAACTCAGCAGATATAGAGGGAAACCTCTTTAAACATCATGTTTCCGGTAGTGGATTTAGCACTCAACACTTGAGGGCGGATATTTTGCGGGGTGTATCACTCCCTAAAAGACGATAACCTAATGATATATTAGAAGTGAAAAAACTCGCAAATACTTAGGAGTTACTTTGTGATTTTTATTATAATCATAGACATTATGTATCCAGAGTGTTAAAAAGGGTTCATAAGCCATGTACACTGCATATTAGGCCCGGTTGAGGTCGGTTGAGGTTGGTTGAGGTATTTAGGCAGACCCAGCAGGAAAACATGTGTACCATTCAAATCAATGCCCTCCACAGAAAGTATGTCTCCGTAGCTCAGTGGGTTATGCATTAATAATTTGTCATAGTAATCGTGAGGACCTGGTTCAAATCCCAGTTGCGACTTTTTTCCCTTTTTTTTCTTTTAAACATAATTTGTTAATTATTCTTGCTCTTCTCTTACTTTTTGCACCATTTTAGGTTAGGGTCAGCCTGTCAAAAGAGGGAGAAAATATCTTATTTTAGCCTGTCAATAGTGAAAAAAGTTCTTTTAGTGTAGGAAAAAATCTTATCGACAGGCTATAGTATACTAGTATACATGCAATGTTATAATGCTACCAGCAGGCTACGCCCTCCAAGAGTCATCACAGTTAGACACAAATATACAATGTACCACAATACTTAGGGGTAACGTTACCATCCTTGTCAATCACATTCTGGCCTGTAAACTAACCAGAATGGTACCCAAGCGACCAAGGATTGACAGACTTGACAAAGTCCAGAGCACCTCACAGTGTCACCTTTTGTGACCTCTCTCTGTCTCTGTAAAGTTAAAAGATTGAACTTTCTGTCAAAATTTATGGTTCAGTCTATCTATTGTTTAGTGGGTTTCTTCTTCTTCTTTCATTTTGAGGCAGCTGCCTTCAACTGGCTGAAGATTCTGTGCCTTTTGTGGCTAATACGAGGTGGGGTTTGCCAGGCCTCCATCTGGGTGATTTGTAGTGGAGTAACAGCAGGGCATTTGGCCCAGAACCCAGAGGTCTTTGGTTCGAATCCTACCATGTCACTGATCTTTTGCCCTTGGGAAATGCACTTTACACGACTTTCCTCACCACCCAGATGTAAAACAAGTACCTGACTTTGGTTGGGGAGGTAAAAGGCAGTGGAAGGAGAGGGATGTCTTCTAATACTGTGCCCTATAGACACAGTGGATTAACATACCCACTGCCCCTACGGCTTGAAAAAGGCTATTGGACTACCCTTACCTTTTTTTTTTACTGTCTATCACTGAGAACACTATCCTTAAAAGTCAGTGCCCATAAAATGTAAATAGGAACATTGTAACATTTTATTAGAACATGCATTTAACATTTACTAATTTAGTGGTACATTTAGAACAGTCCTGATAAATACAGCCGTATATACAACATGCAAGTTATGTTACAACTTTACAAGCTCACCTATTTTCCACATCATAAACTGGATTAACGAATTTGTTTTCTGACTACTGTAGGGAATTACAATGACGCAAGCATAATGCATACGTGATTTGATGAATGCGCATATACATTGCTGTAACCCTAATACATGTAGAAGTATGATTTCCAATGAACTTTTGGATGAAAATAAGTCATTTTATATGGTTGTCATCCATTCAAAGAACATGCATATTGTTGTCATCCATTCAAAGAAGAGTCAGTTTATATTGTTGTCATCAATTCAAAGAACATGCATTCGTACTTGACATATGCAATCACCATTAACTTGTAAAGATTAGATGCGCTATAAATGTTTGATAGCCGCAGGGCAAAGTAAATTCCCGGGAAAGGTTACGTCCTTGGTAACTCGTCTATTTCCCCGAGGAGACCAGACAGGGTCGGCATGAGAGTCGTTATCCACCGTTGTTTATGCCGTACTACTCGTTGGTACCCAAAGTTGATTTCCCACCACTTGGAACAGTTCAATAATTCACAGCCTGTAAAACTGTAACCCATTCATGACACATAAATCTCCCTCTGGTCTCTGGGTACTAGTAAGCAGACCTAGGCTGGAGCAGGTGTAATGCTGTGTACCAGTTCGCAGGACCGGTTCCGGACTCGTAAAAATGTTTAGGTTCAAGTCCAAAAAAACCTAAACAGTTGCAGTTCCAGACCTGACAACAACAAAAAACCATGTCACATATCCCTTTTTGTTCCAAACCACCTAAAACCTTCCACAGATTGCAAAATCTCTGCTGCAAAATGAAGAAAACATTGCCTTCGGGCATCGTCAAGTGTCAGCCTCCATGTTATGTGGCCACAGTTTTGCCCAGACAACATTGCAAGGTTGCCAACATGCAAGTCCGGACCTGAACCTAAACAGTTAAGCCTCTGGACTTGAATCCGGACCTGAACCTACTCTCAACTGCCGAATAAACATACCCCCCGGAATAAACGTACCCCCCGGACAAATCTTCAAAATCTAATAAACATACCCCCCGGAATAAACGTACCCCCCGGAAAATTACCAAAATTGACCGGGTAACCTGTGTGTATTATACTAAAATGCGCCCCTACTCATATATGCGCAAATCTTTAACTGTTATTTGCAATTATGAATTTAAATAGACAACAAAGAGAGCATTTCTGGTACAAATGTACACATGTTGTTGTGAAATAGTACATATAATCATTGTTACAAAAAAGGCAGCTGCCTATTAGTACAACGGTGCTTCCACAGTTCAACAAGTGAAAATGTCATGATACAAACTGTACATGCATTTTCTACCCAGGAACTTGGAGCAAGTATTCCAAAGGTGTTACTGATATTAATATATTAAAACTAAACCTAAGCTAGTACCTACCCAATCATATTTCACCACTTCCCAAACAAAATCACATATCAACACAGCTGAATAAATAAAAATGTGATTATGTCTAAAAAAATAACTAAAAATTTGAATTAAAATTAAATTGAAATCAAAATTAAAATTAAAATTCACATTTTACAGCTTACCCAAAACGCTGCCAACAATTTCTAATCTTGTACAAAATGAAGTAACATCGCGATATTCAATGAATCAATGTTTAATCTTGCACCCAGAAACAAAATTCTACCTTGGCCACCTAGCGAAATATGATCAAACTGCAGTTCTTCAGATATCTTGAAAACAAGATGGCCGCCTTGCGTGCCGAGCGCTACAGATTTTCTTTTTCAAGGCCGAAAAAATGTGCCCCTAACTCGTAAAAATGGATTGAATACAAGGTCAGTAGAACGAAAAAATGTTGTTCTCTCGATGTTTCACTTGTAGGAGCACTGATGCTTCATTCAAAGGGAAAATTTGCGTGAGTTATTTTTCTCCATGCTGCCGATTTGAAAGTAACAGCTGTGTTAGCGGCCGGCCGGCGGCGAAAACAGGCCCGAAAATGACAAGTTTCCCGCTACAATACGCGTTTGTAAACGTCTTGACGTCGAAGATTTGTCGATTTTTTTCACGCGTATTCGAAAAAAAAATACTGATTTTCCAAAAATTAATAAACGTACCGTGCAAAATAAGAACGTACCGGGTGGACGTTCCGGCCCAAAAAAATAAACGTACCGGTACGTTTATTCGGCAGTTGAGAGTAAACGTGGGTTTAGGTACACAGCACTAGGCATTTGTGATGTGTATGTACATGTATGTACGTATATAAGGCCACACCAATTTAATCACGGATTTGCCTTCTTCATTTTTTTCTGATCATTGCAAAAAAAACTTCAGGTTCTGAATCAACTTCAAACTCAAACAATGGATTTGTAAGTCAAACAATGAATTTTAAACTTTTGATCAAACCACTGCATTGATAGATGGAGAAACTGTAACAACTAGGAAGAAAATGTCTTTGGTGGTGCCACAACATAGGGCAAATGTTGCCTATTTCATTTCCTCGGCGGCACAAATGGGGGAATCAAGTTTCCTTGCCAATCTCAAGGTCTTCATCAAAGTTTTATAACTCCATTTTTTGTTATGGCTTTTGGCCCTGCACCAACCAGTGTGTGCACTTGAAATTGAGGCATCACGACATCGATTTTTTAGGAAAAGTAGCAAAAAATCATGATGAAATGGGCTCCTTTGAGTTGGGTTGTCAGGCGCCCATTACATTGGTATACATACATACATGTATATCTTGTACATGAACATGTTTAGTATGTTATCAATAATTAAAGAAATATTGAACGTTGAAATCTGTGTCTCGGTCTTGTCTTGTTGCCATGCTTTTTTGTAAGAAGACCACTTGTCTAAGAAGGCCACTTTTCCTCGGTCCCCTGGTTGGTAATCTTAGACAAGTTTGACTGTATATGTGCTCTAGTCTTTCGAAGAGTTTCTTCTACCACCCAGGCACCCACCTGTCTAAATTGAAGGCTTTTGTGGTACAATTTGGCATCAAGAGTGGAACCTGCATGACTACTGGAACTCCAGTTAACATTAGGCCATTCCCATGTACAATTTATCACTCAAGATTTCAATCGTTCTAGACGAAAATTTTCCACACTTTAAATTTCCCACTCTACAATTTCATCAATGTACGTACCCAGAAGAGTTTCTGTGCAGATTACATCGGTGTTTTCTATCACGGTCCAATCACGACAACAGTTCACAAAAATAGGATCCAATTTCAGGTTGATGGGGAAAATACAGATGCATTTGATGCATGCACATCCAATCAATACAAACTTGAAGCGACGGCTTTTTTTGGTACTTTTCTCTCAGAAGTGTTTGCTGTGTCTCTGGTAGTATTTTTGCTTTGAAATTCATGGTTTGGAAAACTCAATTATGAAGTGTAATGGATTATAAAGGGATATATACCAGTACCCTATATAGCTAATAGTCAATAATACATCTGATGTAATACTTAAGATGTAATTTGTCATACTCTCTACTGCATAGTATTTCATAACAAGTTATGTGATTTTAAAAGTACAGTTGATGACCATTTTATTACCTCCATGAAAAATGGAGGTATTGTTTTTGGTATGTCTGTGTGTGTGTGTGTGTTTCTGAGTTTGCGCTCGCTTTTTTACAGGTGTTTTTCCTCACATGACCCGTTTTTTAATGAGATTTTCAACCCCTCCTAAAAAGTTGTGACTTGTATAAACATCATGGTTTCGTGGGGGTCTAAGGTCTTAGAATTCTTGTTTTATTTTTCAGACAGAGATGATGAGCCAGCGCAGACAGCTGTACACAACAGTTTTCTCCCAATCCTTCTCCCCCTGTGGACGCTTTGTTGCAGTGTGTGATAACTTTGGGAGGATAACACTTTTCAGGTAGGTCTCAACTATAAGCCAGTTCATGGTTTAAACTGCACATGTGCAGTGTTGGTAACATGTTTAAGCTGAAGGCCCCTGACACATTAACAAAACTCATCTGGACGTGTATCAAGCATGGTCTAGACAAGAACTGTTTAGGGGCCTTCACCTTTGACCTCGCATATGCACTGTTCGAACTGTGAATCGGCTTATTCTTTCAGCCATGTTATTCATAATGGCAAGGTGATCTTGTTGTTAGGGTTGTTGACTCAGAATCCAAAGGTTCTGGGTTCAAATCCCTGGCAGGCCCCATTGTTGTGTCCTTGGTAAAGGCACTTAACGCCTACATTATTTCCTCACTTGACTCAGGTGAAAATGATCATGAGTACCTATCTTTGGCTAGGGATGTTCACTCGGATAGGACGCAAAGCAGAGGTCCAGGTGATGTTTAAGGAGAACCACACCTTAAGCACGTTAAAGATCCCACCACACTTATCGAAAAAAGCAGGGGTCCTTCCCAGTGTGAGTGGGACCTTACAGTCTGGTCTCAGGTTTGACATCTTGAAGAGGTGATAGTCACCTGTTATGTCAATCCTTCCACAAATGTGGTAAAGCTTCATAAATAAATCAAATAAAGTCATATTTTCCTCCCAGTCGTCTGTGTTACCTCTTGCTAGATTTCTACTAAAAATGTCTGACACTACGGGAATGAATTGGTGAGGCCTAATGGAGACAAATTTGTTACTTATCACACGTTGTTATTACATGTATCCACCTCCTTACATTTCACCTCAAGCTGTCAAAGTTCCAATCCTCTAGGAGGGCAGGTTACATATGAGCTTTCCAGATCTTGGCGGAAAATTAGGGAGAGGGAAATTAACACCCTGGTCTGGATGGGAAATGAAAAATGAAGCAGACAGGCGTTATTGGGTGCCATAGATGGTGCAGCAATGGAAGACAGATGAAGTCAAAGGTCTTGTAAAGTAAGGCCACAGCAAGTAATTTTTATAGATGACATCTGGTTATATATATATCCCGTGATTTTGAAAAAAACAAAACAGCGAAATTTTGTTATGCCGAAAATGGGCAAATATGTCGTAAATGTCTTTCAAGGTCCAGCAAACTTGAGGCACAATTGGTCATGTTTGATGGCAATGACAGTCCAAGGTCTTCCATCACATAGGAATGCACACAGTATACTATACATGTAGTAACTGCCCATGATGGTACAGCAAGCTCTTTTCTACAATTGTTCCAGTTAATCAAGATGTATACACATCTACACGGACAGGTAATACTGTTGAATACAGGAATAAAAGCTGTTTGTTTCAATGTCATGTTTTGTCCCTTCAATTCTTTTCTAACAAGGTTTATGATCTGAAAATTTGAAAATGTCTAAGAATCTTTTGTTTTTTTGCTCACCTTGTTTTTTTTTTCGCCCTATTGCATTAAATTTGGAGTCTGCGGAGGATGTTACCCATAAAATTTACTTGGGGGGCCTTATATGGTAACTGCCTGGAGGAGGTGAAGGGTTGCCTGCCACTTTCATGCATACCTCAAGCCTGACTACACATCTGGTACATTGCGCTGTCTATCATCCTTTGGCCATGCAGATTACATTACTTGTTTATCAGATCAAGCTTTTGAGCAATCTGAAAAAAAAATCCATGCAAACACTAATCAATGCAGTCATTGTTATGTATTCTGTATATTTTATTAACAGCTTAATGTACTCATGTTCAGTCTTGCAGCCTCACTGAGTGCAGATGCAAAAGAAGACAGTCGGAAACCAGTCTTTACCTTCCAAGGTGTGTAATATAACTCATCTATCAGCCATATGCATGATTCGCCCTCTCATCTGGTACCTGTGCATAGGCCACGCCAATTCAATTGCTTGGTTCTCGGATTTTTTCAGAAAAAATCTGAAGCAACAGGGAAAAGAAAAACAGGCCTAGGCATCCTATGATAGCCCCAAATGCTATGAAGTCAACATACCAGGGTGGTTAATGTAACTCAAACAATGAATTTTGAACTTTCAATCAAACCACTGCATTGAGAGATGGAAAAACTGTAACAAGTAGGAAGACAAGGACTTTCTTCAACACTGTTGGGGCCAAAATATGAGGGGGCAAATCAGAGAAAAATGAAGAGGGTGAATCAGAGAACCAATTGATTAAATTGTGGCCTGAACATAGTTTAACATTCTTTGGTTAACAAGTATGATTGAAAATTTCAATTGTTCAAGTACCAGTAACACTTTTACTTCTTAGACATGACCAAGTGTTGATTTTTTGTACACAGCTCACAGTGGCCCAGTGTATTCACTGTCTTCAACGGAACGTTTTCTCATCAGGTGAGGCTCACTTGTACACGTGTTTGTTTCCTTCTAGCTTTGTTTTTCTTCTCATACTGATCCACACTTCCTAAATTCTCAGTGGTGCAGGTAAAATTTGTCTGGTGCAGGTAATTTTCAATGTTACCTGCACCAGTGCAGTTTGCAGAAAAAAGTGTTTCGAGCCCTGGATGTACATGGACATTGTCGTGCAACAGGTCAACAAAAGAACCAGCCGTTATAACTAAGCTCACCATTCCACTAATGGAATAATGGAATCCTTCAAGTACAATTACCCAGTCTAACACTGAGTGTTCTCACATGTGCCCTGAAGATGCTGCTATAGATCAACTTGCTCCAATATTGATTTTTGAAAGTCTGGGAGTTCCCTGCTTAGTATGCCAACAAGACTGCCATTTTATCGATCCTGTCTCCCAGAGGCTTTTTTTCCTACCCTCAGAACATGTTTCAATGGCAATCATAAATAAGAAGATGAGATTTTGACTTGATAATTTGTATGATCCATACTGCTCATGGGATGAGTACATCTTCTGTGATGTACTTGCACAAGGTAACTTCATGTGGCTGAATCTCAATAGTCTAGTTTAATGCTCTAAAAGAAGTCCGGAGAGTATCATACGTAAAATCACATAATTTCAAATGCAACTTTTAAGTATTGTTAACTAGAAAGGTAACATTTGCAAAGCAAGTACATCATGTTTACCTTCATATGGTCTAGCCTAACAAACTACTGCTCTGTTTATTCTTACTCAAACACATTCATAATATATATATATATATATATATATATGGTAACAAGTCCCTGTCCTGCCACTTGCTACATAATGTAACCCAACACCTGGAACGAAAAAAGAAGAAATGGAGCAAAAACAATATGTTTTCCTTCTGCAAAGGTAACATAAAAATTGTTGTCTTCCCAAAACTTTTTTCCTCAGCAGGATAGCAGAAAGTAGTTCAATTGTTTCAAGGTTTGACATTTACTTGGTTATAAACCAGCAAGGAAGAGTTTGATTGTAAGTTGTTTTCTGCATTAGACTTTGGATGGACCTAACGCAGGCAGTTAGATGTGCAAAGGTTGGGTGTAACAGATGGTTCGGTGTCATATAGCAAACTGCTGCCGCACCGCGTGCCTGCAAAGCTGGTGTGTTACAGTGTTACGCTGAATGACAGTTATACCGGCTATAGAGATAAAGATTCCCAGTGAAGCACACACCTCTATAACTGCTGTAAATTCATCTACTCTTGCCAGAGGATAGAAAAGAAAATTTTCACAATGCTTTCAATTTGCAGTTGAAACAATTCTGTAGTACACTACGGTACAGTAGTAATATATTGGACACGCATATTCACAGTGTCACGAAGTCATGGTCAAGACTTACAGTATCTTCAGGTGCACAATACATTATACCACAGATTCACTCAACCTCCCCAAGCAGCCCAGAGACATCTCATTTGCATGCCCGACGTATTCTCTCCGCTACGAAAACCAAAAGGTCTCTTATCACTCGTCACTTCTACGTGCCCGCTGGGAACCACGCGCCTAACCTTGGGTCGAACGGCTACCTTTTACCCCGTCTTAATTTCTTCTTCAATATCGCCCGGCGTACCCTATCTTTCCAAGGACACGCAATATGTCCCCTTCTCGTGGTAATCCACGCCGGTGATTACCCTTCATGCAATGTCAGCAGTAAAAGTTACGACGCCGGCGGCGACCGTAGCGGTACGCGGGAAAAGCCGTAATGAAGAATCATTGATTGCACTTTCATCACCAAGTGTCTCGAGGATAAACTCTCATTTGGATGCTGTTAAAATTTATTCAACCATTTTAATGTCCTATTATCACATGCAAGCATACGTATATGATTAATTACTGAATAGACAGCACAATTGACTTAAAGATTACTAATTACTTCAATCAGAGATCTATAGCTTATTGTATTATCATATCAAATGGTCTTCTTCTATCTTGAGTATCTTGAATTTTATGAAACCAATAAAAATGATTGCTTACATATGTATGGCTGCAATGTGTTAAAGGCGCATTATGTAACATTTTTGCACTAAAAAAATTGAAATATTTTGATTGAAAAAAATCTTCATCATGTGATTGTCATTTACTTCCACTTTTTCAACATATTTGGGCAATTATCTCACATTTCTGACATTTAGGGTTGGCGCTAAAACAGCCCACACGAGCCACACTCATTTTGTGGCACCACCACAAACTCCCAGAATGTAAACAAATCTTTAAACACACTCATATCATGGTGTCATATTTTGGCGCCTCCACTTCTTGAATGACACTTGTTTGCAATGGAGTAGGGCTGATTCAACTTACTTTGTAAAGAAATGATCAGAAAATTGACTTTTTGTATCGTCCTAATGTTACATAATGCAGCTTTACCATCTCTGATGTAGACAGCCTGTTCCGGGCTGCTTACAGAATTGCTGTGCATGTGGTTACTTGTACACTTATTGATTTTATCCACACACCCCTGGACCCTGCAGCTGGTGATCCTTGTGTAGACTCCTCATTTCATGGATCAGGACAGCTAAATTAATTTTCCAAGCTCTATCCTTAACACAGAAGGCCTCTCCTGGGAAAGTTTGTACTTCTACAAGTTTCCAATATTGTGAACTTGTAGCTTTGTGCATCGTCATTGATTAAAGGCATCCAAGTGCAATGCGATTTCGGGATGGCAAAACAAAAAATATTCTGGATGAAGAAAAATGTTTGATATTGACATTTACTGCCATTTCTTAGCACATTTTTGGCATCATTTTGAAATAGCCCCAAAACGAGCTACTTGAGGAGTCCCTTTATTTTTTAGTACCACCAATAAATAGCTAGAACCAGCCTACTATACAAAGCAAGCATCGTTTTCCTTCAGCAATATCGCATTTTTGCCTTACAGATATACCGGTAATGCTATGAGATAGGGTTGATTCAACTTACTACATTAAAAGAATGAGCAGAAAATTGACTTTGAAAATCCAGTCTTGCCGCCCTGAAATTGTATCAAATGCCATTAATTTAAAACAGAGACAGCACCAAATACGAAAAAAGCTACAGATTGCCATAGCCTGATAATGTACCTTGGCAAATACGGAACAATTTTTCCCCTTCAAGTACTTAGTCTGCTATTTCCCGTGTATTTCAGTGCTGGCACTGGTGACATTAAAGCATGGAGCTGGGCTGACATCTTGAAAAAGGTACATGTACTAATGTGATTTTTTTTAAATGATTATTGGTTCCAAATGAATTGAGTTCTGCAGTTTTGAAGGGAGACTACCAATTGCTGATAAAAACATGCCTACTGTTAGTCATGGTAATGTTGCACCACCTAGCAGATTGATGTAATACTGCATAATCTGTCAGCAGAAAAAATACAAAAAATGTACATGTAGTTCTTGATGTCTCTCATTTTCTAGTGTTATGTTACCTTAACCTGGTGCAAAGTACTTTCATAAGATTAGTACATTATGTCTTTTTTTCTAACATGAAATTTCTCTGTTACATGTAGAGCCCAAAAGTGCAGTGGTCTCTGTCACCTCCATTTAAGTAAGATTCCATTCAATACTATGTCAAAATTCAATAGTGACTGTATGCTTTTGTTGCATAACTATAAATATAAAAAAAGTAGATGGTTTGATCTCATGGACTCAAGTCGCCAGCACATCAGCAGAACATACTGCGCCTGTGCAAAACCTGTAATTTATTGTGCATAGCATTTCGGCAGAACGTCTCGTTTAAGGTTGTATTCACGTATTTAAGGATGACATTCTGTCTATTACATGTTGTAGTTTTCAAATGTTGTGTCGGGAAAAGATACTGTCTGCAGCGGGCGAAATTCTAATGCAACGTTGACCAAACATCCAACGAAAACGCTGAAAATTCAGGTTATGCGTTTTGCCGACCTGCTCATCAAGTCGCCCAATGTCATGATTTGTGAATCCAGTACACGCACATGTAGAAACCTATTTAATAATTTATGATTGCTTCATTTTACAGCCACAGTTTTGATAATCCAGAAACAAACAGTGTAGTGATAACAAAGGTAAGTTTGCAGTGTTACAATCTTGTGACTGATCGATTTTCCTTCTCTAACCTAGCTTCGCTCTTAGATTATTCCTTTGTTTGATACTCGATGTTGAATGGTACTTTGTGGCGTTGTATGGCCGAGTGGCTAGGCCAGTGGACACGAGATTGAGAGGTCACAGGTTTGATTCCTTGCATTTCTGGCTAGACGTTGTATCCTAGGGAAAGGCACTTTACATGGCTTTCCTCACTCCATCCAGATGTAAAATGGGTACCGGCAGTGGAAGGAGAGGGGTGGGCTCTGCCTTCCAATACCATGCCCTAGACACAGTGGATTAACAACCGGCTGCCCCTATGGCCTCAAAAAGACTACGGGACTACCTTTACCTTTACTTTACTCTCTTGCGCGCATGCCTCACATTTCTAACAAGTGCATTTCATGACATTGCCTTAGGAACAGGTAGATCAAATACCACTAAGCTTTGCAATACCAGCTACATCTGCTAGGTGTTACCAAGCACTGTCTTCATCACCATATATAGGCTGACTTGGTCGAGTTGCAAGTCTGGCTGTCTCTTTTATGGCAAAGAAGATTGTGAAAATTATATATGAAAGGACATGAGAGATACCAGTATTATAATTGATAATAGAAACATAGTTTAGGGTGAGGGATCCTTTGATGTGAATCAGCATAACTATTTGACTGGAACAGTAACTGTTACATCTAAATTTCAACTTTTGCTACAACTTCTACAACTAGGGTATACGTCGATAGGCATTGCTATTTTGTAATGTACTTGATTGTATACTTTTAAAGAAACAAAATTTGACATGCATGACAACTTGTTTTTTTTTTTAAGACATGTTCTCAAAATCTGATAGAAATGTTGAGTTCCAAACTCTGAACAAGAAAGCTTGTGTTTCTGGTAATTCTTTCATTTCATGTCGTTTTAGGATGGGATGCTCTGTTCAGGATGTGGAGACAACAATGTATATCTGTGGGACATGCAGTCGGGAACATGCACGGTACGAATTTGTTTCTTACTTACAGTACATGCATCTTAGTTGCTCTGTTATATATATGTCAAGTCAGACATTTATAACTTGTCACTGGATAGTAACATGCTAATTTTGATATTTTGCATTGAAGGTTTGTCAACTCAAGGAGGTTCATTTTACCTCCATGGTCAACTATAACGGGATGGGGGCATTCTCATAATGTAAAAAAATCGAATCTGTGACAATAATTTTCCACAGAACACACTCAAAGGCCACACTGACTACATCCATGCTCTTACCTTGAGGGCTAATGACCAACAATTGGTGTCTGCTGGGGAAGATGGGGCCATCAGAATATGGGGTAGGAGTTTTATTCAATATATTTGCTGTTGTTGTTGTTGTTGTTTTGCTTAATATCTTAATCAGACTGTGATTCCATGTTAGGAACAGACCTGTTTTACAAATTGTGTCTCATCACTTTTACCGAAACTTTTCTCCAGATTTGCGAGATTCCAGACAAGCAGCCCATATTTTGGAGCCATACAAACATGATGTGAGTACATAATCATACAAATCTTTGTAATGAAAGTTGCTACTCAGTCAGGGGTTCTCAGGTCACCAGAGGTACCTTTTGTAAAAGTTTTGACGTTAACTTTTAAGTTTAAGGTGATGCTCCAGTTACTCTTAGTTTAATGTTTAGAACAGAGAGACTTAAAAGATCCTCAGACTCTTTATCAAGCAACACTGCTCCAAGAAAAAATATCAGATAATAGCAAAATTTAATAGATCCAATATCTCTGTATTGATTACAATATTTATGTACATGTATTTTAATGATGCATGCTGTTAATTGCTGTGCTAATTTAACATTTGTATATTTTCTGAGAAGTTAAAGTCATTTATTCTGAAAATTATGAATGTTTTATTTATAACTTTTAAATGAATGTGCTATGTGAATTAGCTATAATTCAGACTTCTGATTGTCTGCCACATGCTAATAAAGTTCTTTGACTTACTGACTGACTTGACTAATGTACACACACAGAAGTAGACTTCTGTATACAGTATAAGGAATGATCTACGCATATGAACATGTGCACCTGTACACATAGCTGTGTGACACCTGTTCCAGGTGTGTGCCAGACCAGAGCAGGGCAGGTGGATCGGGTGCGTAGCTGTGGACAGTGGTGATGACTGGCTGGTAAGAAATACAATATGTACATGTGTTCTTTTTATCTACCAAGTCAGGGAGGGAGCATCATAAAAAGTACATAATGCTGCCCGAAATGACTGGTTTTGTTTACATTTTGTCATTAGTAGTTAACACGCCATGTAGCTTTTACATAACCGTTCTCATTTTATATATATATGTTGTTTATTGTCCAGTTATGAGGGCTAGCCCTTTATAATAGCCTCCGGCTAGTTGGGCAGTCCTGGCTGTATTTCATTTCATACAGCCTAATATATCAAATCAAATCATTCTCTTCAATATTTACCAAAAGGTTCAGACTTCTCAATGGCTGACAACTTAAAAAAAACAGTTGCCTGACAATCGTGTTCAGCTGTCCCAGTTTCTAATCGTCCAGATCAGCAAAGGAGAGTAAGAAACCAGGCTGAAAGCTGAACATGGCTGGATACCATTAAAAAAACAGCACAGTTAGTAAAGTGCTGTCTTCTGATCGCTACTGTTCCCTATGATAGCAGTCAGAAATTGTCACATAGGCAGAGAAAAAAGAAGTACTATGAGAACACAGATCTAGACTGGGGACACTGCAGACACTATAGATATCATCCGTCATGTTGAGTAGCCTTGACACTGCCCAGTTGGACACAACCCAATCTGTGGACACGTCTGAATGCATTTAACAGCCATCTAGGGCAGGAGACACCATGCTGGTATTTAAGTGATCACAGGGTGTGGCTTCATGGTGTCATAGAGTATACTGTTACAGTAGTGTATTACGTTCATTTAGCATATCATCCAAGTGGTGTGTGACCCAAAAACACTATTACTGACATACATGTATTCCAGTGTATGTTTTAAATGCAAGATGATTTTCAAAAGATGAAGACCAAAAATGACAACAGGAAGAGGGTTATGGAGCAATGGCATGAGAGAACAAGCAATATTGAGAAATACAAAATATATATTTTGTATAGAAATCTTGGTGGTTTTATGGAAAGGCAAGTCTTTATGGTTTTTGTTGTAGAACATGCAAGTCATGAACTAGGCCTGTTCTAAAATGGGCCCAAATCCCACTACATGTATAAATGAATTTAAAGAACATTAAATTTGCTATTTCAACAAAACTCGTGTAACTGACCCTTTATAGCATATTTGCTATACACGGCTCTGTTTAATGTCACTAACCTCCTGTGGGCAAATGTTCCTTCATAAGAACATAGCAGCATAAAAGGGACATAGTAAAACTTCAAAGTGATGCCTGAAAAAGTGTCAAGCCTGGCGTTTCAGAAGAAGAAGACCCATAAAGATTAAAACCGAGTTGGAAAGATAAGTTGCCTTTGGACGGGGAAAAAAACATGTACAATATATACATTGTATATGGAAAGAAAGAAAAACATAAGTGCTGATGAGTGGCTTTATCTTTGAAGTATTGGATTTCTCCCCCAAGCTATTTTCTAAGTAGGATGTTCCAGATAAACAAGATAACACAAAGTGCTGGGTTGGGTGGGCAATTGGGCGTAACATCATTTGCAGCCAGCTTTTCCAAAAAAGCCGAGAAAATATTCCGCAAATCCCAGTAAGAAGAGAACATATTGCCCTGATAATCTGACTTGACGTGGAACAATTGGGTCATGAGAAATTGATTTATTCACAAACTGGATACTCTAGTGTTTCATCAGGAAGAGAACACTTGAGCAAAATGAAATGGAGCATAGCTGATGATGAGAATTAGGTCAACACGTTGGAGGTCACACATCAATCAAATTTTCCCAAAATACTCCAGCGTCCAGCTGATGACTCATTTACATGCCCTGGTGTTGTTCCATGTGACCCACATAAATCATGACCAAACCGGGTGGCAAAAGCAATCACTCTTCTGTATTAATGGCTTACCCTAAAAGTGTTCAATACAGAGCCAAAATATGGTACACTTTGATTCTATTTTAAAGGCTACCACTTACATTTTTTTTATTTCTCCACAACAACAGGGAGCATTAAATGGTAACATAAAAAGAAACACTAAAAGGAATGAGTTTTGTACAATGTAAACTGACAGTATATACATCCATTTTGTATTTTAAAAAATTTCATTTCTTTACTATCAACATATCACCGACCACTACCATGGTACATTAAAGTACATGTGACTTCATTTTCCGATAATGCAATTTTTTTGAAATAATCGTTCTTGAGGAAGTTGTTGTGCCACTTTTATATTGAGCACTCTTGACTTGTCCTGTATACACTGTCCACAAATCTGGTTGCCTCGTGGGCAAATTTAGGATACTCCGGTATGGGCCAAGGATGTAAAGTTTACCTTTTACTGATTTACGCCCTTGCTGTAACCTTGGTCGTCTAGCAACGTTTTATGTCCTTATTCTAGATCTCCTCTTCCAACACTTTAAATCTCATTCTATCTTAATTCCTTCATCAACCCAAATGTGATGATTAGGGTCATTTTTCTCTATCTGCCCCCTGGAAAAGACGTAAATGGCTCTCCATTGGTTACAGGCCTGTGCCCAATGCCTCTTAAGAATTTAGGTCAATGGTTGCCGCTTGGTCAACAATTACCCCTCTGGTCAGTGGATACAGGCTAGGTCAACAATTGATTCTCTTTGACCACTAATCTCTGTCACTAATTGCAGGATGTAAGTGTCAGTGCAGGGAACCAGAAAGGCCCAGATAAAAAGGCCAGATTGTGCAAAGATACCGTACGATTTTTCCCTCCGAAGTCTAAAGAAAGCAAATACATGTGAATGTGACATTCACCATCGTTAAAAGAGACTTCTGCATCTGAATTGTGTGTAAATGAAGATGAACTTGACGCTTGCTCTTCAGCAAATCGCTTTTCCAATGTCAGCCATGTTCTGTTAGCCAGAAATTTCATACTTTTATAATCTTCCATTTTTTTGCTTGACTATCATTGAAACAATGGGGAAGAAAAAAGACAATACATTTTAGTATTCTGGACCATGTATTTGTCACATGAAAACAAAAGAGCAGAATCACTCTCGGTAGATTATGTTATGCTGTTTATTCCTGCTTTCCTCCAGTGATTTCCTACGTTCCGATTCCTTCCCATCACTCCTTGCTGTCGGAAGAGATGGGGTCACCAGGAGTGTGGCATGATGTCATATTCCACAAAATTAGGTCGTTGGCCACACTTTCGAGGCCACCAACTCTGTTCCTGAGGTCACCATCTGCTATATGAGGGCAGGGTCCCAGTTCCAACCTCCCATTCAGGTCATCTGGGTCTTTTATAGGTCAAACATCCTGGTTCTTTGGAGGATGTGTCCTGATTTGGGGTCGCTGACCTTCCAATATTTTCTCAATGTTCCATAAGCCTATCACATGATGATTAGCCTGTAATCAGGTTGCTTGGCCCCATGGGAAGGCAGCCAGGACGGATGATAAACAACAAAAGTAGGCATGGGCAGCCTGACCCAAATAAGGAGATTATTAACACCTTCACAAATATAGATGGGATGCCGTCCTTGCCATTTACAGGGGGCATATCTCACGGCCAGGATGTGCACCAGTCGTAGATAAAGATAAGAAACGAGAAAACCAAATTGTCATAATTGCTTACAAGCAATTACAGAAGCATAATTGATGTAGGTTAACTGTAGCAACAGATGCTGTCTTCTTCATCTCTTACCACAGAAGAGGAAAAACCTGTTGGTCTCTTCCTTGCAGATTTTGATGATGATGTACAATGTATATGCAGCAAAAGGATGCTGTAAAATAGAGTTCCATTCTACACATGATTCAGAGTTAGCAGGGCTTAGTGTAAAGATGAGAAACATTAGTCTACATTCTCACCAGCGCTAAGCCACTCCCCCCAGTGTGTGTTCCAGTTAAGTCAGGATTTGATGCAATCAATATTCAACGTGTTGCAGTTTAATCTATTAAGTGGCTTATGTTAGGCTTTGGTCCAGAAAGGCTCTATTTGCTCTCTGATGTCACATGATATGTGTTTGTTTGGGTAAGCCTATTCAGTTTGGCCTATTTTTTGTCTCAGCTATCATTCATTCCGAAAATGAATTAGCCTCTACAAAGTGCCTGCCACTTATAAACCGTCTGAAGCATTCCAAGTATGTCATTTATACCTTTATGTCAGGAAAGAGGGATTTCAGCAAGGGTGCTTCAGTAAGAAACGGGGTGAGAATGAAGAAACACTTGTAAATGTTGTCAAGTATCACATAATCAACCTGTATTTTTAGAGGATTCAAACAGCATGTGTGGTAGAGACACCCCATTGATCATTGTCAAATCCACTCCTTTTTGCTTTGATCTTTTGTTCATTACATGCAGAGATGGTGGCATGCACTGATCTCTCAGATAACCCACCCAGAAAAAGAAACTACAGAAACTGTAACAGTACTTGTGATACTGTAATATCTGTTACATGAAAGAAACCAATAGTGTCATTTTACATTAAAGAAACAGGTACAATGTACTATAATATCACATCAAAGAAACCAATACTTAAACGTTACTTCAAAGAAATGAATACAAATTCAAAATGATAACCCACTGAGAAAAAGAAACTACAGTATACTTACATGTACTGTAATATCTGTTACATGAAAGAAACCAATAGTGTCATTTTACATTAAAGAAACTGGTACTATAATATCACATTTTAATGTTAGTCTTTAAAGAAACCAATAAGAATTCAAAATAACCGACTCAAGTGGCAATGTCATAAAAACTAAAACAAGTACATCTCTGTTAGAGTGGTGTCCCTTTCTTTTTTTTCCCTTCCCTGGTGTGGGCTTGGCCTCTACCAGGCTTTGGGAAGCGGCTGGAAAGAGTAGAAATGGGCCAAATACAGTAGACAGATAATTTGCCGGCAAACTGTTCTCTTAGCGGACCAACTCCCCTGCCATATTATCTGTCTATTTGGCCAATACTCTTTCCAGCCACTTCCCGAAGCCTGGTGGAGGCTAGTGTGGGCTGTGTTGTCCGTTGTTCCAGATTCCCATAACCAAACTTCCTGTGACACACTCCCTTCCCATCCCTCCCTGCTGTCCAGCGGCATGGGTCACCCATGATGTCATACTTCACAAAATGAGGTCGTTGACCACAGTTTCGAGGCCACCAACTCTGTTCCTGAGGTCACCATCTGCTATATGAGGGCAGGGTCCCAGTTCCAACCTCCCATTCAGGTCATCTGGGTCATTTATAGGTCAAACATCCTGGCTTTTGGGATGCTGATTAGCATTTTTTTAGACAACTGGTAATTTCCCAGCAAGCAACAATGTACATTACATGATAGCGATTCAACAATGCAGACATTATTTACTGGATGTTTTTCTTCATGCAGCTTCATATTGAAATCTTTTTGCACCAACTTTGGGCCACACCAATTTAATCAATAGGTTCGCCCTCTTAATTTTTTTCTGATTTGAAAAAAAAATGAATCAACTTCAAAATGGTCATATTTTGGCCCCAACAATTGAAGAAAGTCCTAGTTGTTACAGTTTTTCATCTATCAATGCAGCAGTTTGATTAAAAGTTTAAAATTCATTGAGTTACAAATCACCCTGGTATGTTACTTTATGACTCCTATCGTGGCAATTAGGGCTATCATAGGATGTATGTCTAGTCCTGAGTTTTTTTACCGTGTTGTGTCATTTTCTTTCTAAAAATACTCTGAGAACCAATAAATCGAATTGCTGTTGCCTTTGCTCATTTCAAAATTTTGCGTAAAAAATATTTTTCCATCATTATTTTGTCCCTTGTTGTTGTTCTGTACATATAGGTATGTGGAGGCGGTCCATCCCTGTCACTGTGGCACATGAGGTCGATGACCCCAGTGGTGGCCTTCTCCAGTCCCAACTCTTGTCAGAATGTGGTGATGTTCCAGGAAGACCAGGTTGGTTTGCCAACCCTTTTCTTGGCTATTGTTTTAGTGAATGATTGTGATTGTCACTAAACTGAATGTCTCATTCACAAATTTTTTCACTACATTGGTGCCAATGTATAAATGTGTCATTTTATCAGTCATTCTATGTTGAGCATATACACTACACCATATAAAAGCCAACGATATCTAAACACACAATCCCTTTTTATGGCACTTAGCAGCTCCTTGCAAGAGGCACTTTTGTGCTGATAGCCTAGACTGCCACACTCAAAACCCTGGACTGTGTACCTCTGACCTAGTGTGTAGCTGCCAACAATTACGTGCTAATTTCTTCAGATACAAGCAAGCTTTCACTACTTTGATGTTTTAGATCCATTGGGCAGGCTAAAAGGAAATTTCTCACCAATATAAACACACGTTCACTTTTTGGGTCGGTAATTTTTAGCATGCTACATAAATGAGACCTTAGGTTTTTTTTCACGACATGCACAGTATTATAGCCTGGTTTCCGTATGTTCCCCAACACTGGAAATTGTAAGGGATGGAGCCCAGGCTAACATCATTACAGTCCAGTACCAGAGCAAGCATTAACCCCCATTGATAATTGGCCTGGTACTGAGAAACAGGCATACAGTACCCTGGGACTGGTCATTAAAGGTCAATCTATCAGTGATGGTTAATTATCTTTGGACATTCTTTGATCATGGCTGGGCTCAGGAGCCCTAATCTCCAAGCAGATGTTGGGGTAGATGCTGGGCTTCTCTGACAGCCACTGCACAAAATGATATTTTGGTGTGGCTGTTAGAAAAAATGTCAGCCAGCCAGAAAACATTCCGATTTTCTACCCGACATCTGCTTGGGTGCTAAGAAGCCCCAGTGTTGCCACTACAGTCCGCTGTAGTATCTCTGCATTTTGATTGTTGTCTCTGACAGTTCTAACATTGTATAGCAGATTCTAGCAGGTAAACAGGCAACATGTAGAAAGGCTGCTTACTTTTGTGCATCACCACTCACGTTTTGGGTTACAATAAACATAATGGACTGTGAAGACAGAAAAGTTTGGGCTTGAAAAGATTAAGGTTATACCCTTTTAGAAAGCATTCACAAGGAAGCTTGTTCCATAGTGATATGTACAATGTCATGTAGTTCTAGGAAAGAAACTTTCAGGGTGGAACTTCCTCCTGAGAGTATGGAAGAAGAAAGGGATTGCTTGTAGAATCTAATTGGTCTACAAAGAGCTTCTACATGTATAGTGTGATCCCTTTTTCCAACTTTTAAACACACTCCCTGACTTGCTTTATTGCTTCGTTGGCCCCATGAGAAAAAAAAAAAAAATTTGCAGTTACAATGTTGTAACGGTATATTTACCAGAAATTGACTAGATAAGAAAACATATTAAAGACTTGGCATTTTTCCACAGATCATGTCAGCAGGGTCCTCTCCCTGTGTGAACCACTGGAGCATGAATGGTGAGCTGCGTTCTCAGGTCCCCTGTACACCACCCTGTATCTACAGTCTGGCCATCAACACTAACTCCGCCAGCTATAAGGTCAGTATACTACAAGCAGTGGTTGTTAGTTCTCGTACTAGTTGGTACATGTATGCTTGCTTGCTATAATAATTGTTTCTTTTTAGGCTGTCCTTAATGTCTGGTCAAAAACTGGTTATCAGATCATCTGTGGTGCCGCGACATTCAAACAATTAGACTAAGGGATAGATGAGATGAGAGACTACAAGCAGTAGAATTGTCTCGTCAATCATAGTTCTTGTCAATATGCTTCTGAAGTTTCGAACTATAATCATTAACAAGAATGGCATAGTGGATCATAAACATCTTGATCAGATCCTTTAAGATCATAAACATCTTGATCAGATCCTTTAAGTGTTAAAGTGGGGGGATCACTTGAGGGAAAGCCTTAATATTTCATCACGTACACAGGTCTAACTAATCCTAAGTTTTCTATATACAATGTATGTACATGAACTTCAGAAGCATAGTGCCATTCAATGCAATTTCAGGGCGGCAAAACAAAAAATATGCTGGATGAGGAAATCTGTCTGATGTTGACATTTACTGCCATTTCTTAGCACATTTACGTCATTACTTCATACTTGAAGCGTTTGAAATAGCCCTAAAACAAGCTACATGTATGTGATGAGTCCCTTTATTTTTTGGCACCACCAACAGATAGCTAGAACAAGCAACCGTTTTCCGTCAGAGACATCGCATTTTTGCCTCACAGATCAGTATGCTACAAATGTATGATAGGGTTGATTCAACTTTCTACATTAAAGGAATGACCAGAAATAAAATTGACTTTGAAAATCCAGTTTTGCTGCCCTGAAATTGCATTGGATGCCTTAATGATTATAGTTCGAACTACATAATCATTAACAAGTATATGGCACAGTGGAATGTAGAATGGAGCAATCACAAACACCTTGATTATTTATGACTGCAGTAAAAGTCACTGTTTACTGGGAAATATTTGCTTAACCCACACCTGTCTTACCTCGATTATTGTAACCTTTGGTCGCTCATCAAATCTTGTCTCTGGTGATACCTTGGATCTGACTAGTTGAGCACGTAGGCAGAACATACTGCACCTGCACAAAACCCAGATTTTTCACGGGTTTTCGTTGGATGTTTGGTCAACGTTGCATCAGAATTTTGCCTGTTGCAGACAACATCTTTTCCGACACAGCATTTGAAAACTATAGACGAAATGCCATCCTTAAATATGGGAATACAGCCTTAAACAAGACATTCTGACAAAGTACATTACAGGTTTTGCGCAGGCACAATATGTTCTGGAAATATGCTGACCAGTTGTAGCCTAGCTTCGGTGCTATCCTATTTCGTTTTCAAGGGCTCCCATACTCGCTCCCTCACAAATGTCATTTTTGCTTTTGATATTTCCAGACAGTGAACCTAAACTAATTCCACCCCATCCCTTCAGGTTCTGTCAGCAGCAGGCAGTAGTGCCAAGGTGGACATCTTCACCAACCCTGGGTACAAGGCTTTCTCCTTGCTGGTCTGCTGACAGAGTCAACAATACTCAGATTTCATGCCATGGGAAAAACTACATTTTGTTTGTAGATAGACCACTAACACCAGTATGCCAGCAACAGAAATCACATTTGAAGACTGATAGTGATACACTGGAATTGTGGTACTTGATTGTCATGTACACAAAAGTTGAGCCTAATTGCAGTCTTTTCTCCTTCAATTTTTTGGTGTGGATACGTGTCAGGGTAGAGACTCTAATCTGGTAGAATCGGCGATTCTACTCCTAGAGATCTCGATTGGAGTCTCTGTCAACAGAAACTACGATCAGAATTAACGGCAGAGAGGATGAGGTCTATTGCTATAACTTAACATTGCCCAACACATCCTAAAAGTTAAGCATTCAGTCACATTACTGGTAGCTACTGATGTCATTTAAATACAATGTAGTCTGTGCTTGCCATAAAAGCTAAATATCTTTTAATGCCGGCAGAGACTCCGATCTGAGTTTCTGTTGACAAAGGTTCCGGTCAGAATCTCTACTGGTAGAATCACAGATTTTACCAGATCAGAGTCTCTAACCTGACATATACATTCAGTTAGTTTTGTGTAATCTGATAGTTGTGTCTATGATACTGTAGACATTAACAGAGTGTCCTAAGAGTAAAGTAAAAGCAGTAACAACACCTCCTTACTTGACTCAACATACTTTATTAAAACAATACAAAGCATCATTTTGCACTGGACTCTTCAGTTTATATCAATTTGATTCTTCTGAAATAAAATCATCAATCACAGATCTATGGCCATGCAAAGGTACAATCTTATCATTTTAGATAAATGCACAATCAGTCTGATCTCTATGTAGATGCACTGTTTATAATAAGAACGTTTTAAGCTGGCACCCCTCATCTTAGACCATTCTTCCTGACCTCAACATTGACAGCAGCAGGACAGTTACATTATATATGAAGGTAGACATACACATACAGTACACTGATTTTTCTGTATGAACACATATTCAATATCTCTTAAAATCATCTCTTTTTACATCATCACACACTTTTCCTAGAATACTTATGGGCAAGTACAGGGAGTTCTACAGTATGTCATCTTTGCACACTGATATAGATTTTAATACTTTTGTAACTTACATAAGTTTTGTAGCCTCTACCAGGCTCTGGAAAGAGAGCCTGGTAGAGGCTTCCTGAAGCCTGGTAGAGGCTATCAGTTTTGTACAATACATTTAGAACTGATTTACTTTAACTCCAGAAGTGTAGGACTGGTGAGCTTTCACACTCACAAATTTTCTCTCCTTTCCTTGTAAGAACAATCCCGTGAGGTTTCCGCCATACAGACACCCTGTATCCAAACCGGTGGCATGATCATAAACCTGGAGTCTTCTAATCGCATCGTGCCCAAAGACTACATGCTGTGGCCCTGTCCATTTTGCGGCCCATGGCTGGCCTTCTGTAGCTCTTTTCCTGGCCTCGAAACCTTCTGTTGTCTTCACTACATTTCTTACAGTCATCATTTCATAATCACTTTGTTCTTCTAAGGATCTCCCTGGGACCAGCCCTGCATGGACCACGATTGTGTTGAAAGTTGGTAGAGAGATTGTGTAGGGTAGTTCTCGAAGATATTCGGCTTCTTCTGCAGTTAGCTTACCAACCCACGTATATTTCAGAGGAAGCTTGTACCCAGGGTTTCTGTTGTTGTCGTATTCTCTCAGGACGTGGTCTTCGTGGTTGCCTTTGACGGCGTACACCTTCGAGCGGCGCAAGAAATCGAGTACTTCCCAACTTTTCGGCCCCTTGTTCACCATGTCGCCTACGAATATCACCACCGTGTCGTCTCTCAGCGCGTCCGCTTTGTGGAGTAGCTCCATCATTTCATCATAGCAGCCGTGCACGTCTCCAACTAAGAACACCCTTTTTCCGCCAACAATGGACTCGTCCAGTACAACATGTCTAATCTTGGGCACACGGGATAGTCCATTTTGTTGAGCAGGAGGGGTGTAGAAGAACCGTATGAGAGATTTTGACGCGAAGCTGCAGAGATAGGTGATGGCAACGGACCCTGCTAACAGGGCCACCAGCCCCATCTTAACGTGAACCTGCATGAAGGCTGGTAGGTATTGATGACTCCCAAACCTGAAAAAGAGGAGGCAAACCTTACAAATCGTAACGACACAAGATATAAATTCTATTACTGGAGCAGTGCTCTGTTCTCAGATGAATTTTACACTTTCACAGACAATAGTTTTTGAGTTGTTGCAACATTTCTCCTCGACTTTTTGGTGGCATTGGCCAGGTGGTCACCCTGTGCAGATCTTAATGCTTCTGTCAATGAGAGAAAATTTTTGGGACCGAGAAAAAGCAGTTGCAATGGACAGGTGGTTGGGTTGAAGTGGTGGTCACCTAGGCAGGTTTGACTGTATACACTAAACATGATAGCTAGCTTGATCTCTAAACAATATCAACAGTTAAGACTTCCTGCATGAGTATAGGAGGTATGCTTTACAGCATGACCCAGTGCAAAATGGTGCATAAAATCTGAAGACATCCGTCCAGACTTACCCAAGCCAAACAAGCATCACAAACGTTACAGCAGCTGTGCAGTGACCTAACATAGCGGTTGGTCAGAACACTTCAGTCCCAGTGTTAATGTTACTACCTCCACTGTGGCATCAGAGCATCTCATATCATGGCTTAGCATTGAAACAACAGTATAAACCAATAACTATGCCTAACGTTACTGCTTACCAGACCGATCAATCTTATTCAATCACTGTCGGCACTTCTAAGAAACAGGGTGGATTCTTGAACTGCCCACAAAAGGACAATACCATGTGATCACGACAGACAAAATTGGGCAGTCCCTCAGACGTCACATAATTTGCATCACAACTCGTGTTTATACGGAGTTTCCACATATGACGTCCTCTTGTTGGGAAGGTAACTTTTATGTAGCCGTGGCGACTAAGGAAGCCTCTTTTAGCCAGTAACGTTACAGCATATGTAACAGGCTTTCTGGTCGCATTGGCTAACTTTTATGATGTAACAGGTGTAGCCTATGTTTCGACATGTTTCAGCTGCTTTCACAGCTAAAATGGAGTTATGGAAAAGTAGTGATTGGAAACACAGTACAGCTAGATTTATTTCTCTGTGCTGTTCTAATATTGGATCTTATACCAAGATGTTAGTGTCGCCAAACTGGCGATGGTAATCCAGGCGCCCCCCTCCCCACCCCAGTGTTAGCAGACGACAGGCACACTTTGCGTCGCCGACGCTATGATGTGTACTTACCACTGTTTCCAACACTTTAGGTGTCTCCAAAAGAGTCATACGAAACGTAAAACGTCCTGTGTGCATTACTGAACATCGCACTTGGCGATCTACGGAAAAGAAACAACGCACAAGCAAGATTTCGTGTCAAGCTTTCGGTAATGATGATGATGATGCATTGCCCTCTCAGACGCTCCCAGCGTGTAGTACCGACAAGAACCGCAAGGAAGTTTTTGTCACACTGGACCTCGACACTTTATACAATTCCTTTTATTGCTGGCAAGACAAGCAATGACTTTGATATAATAATATCAAAAATCCGTACCTTCTATGGCCTTCATCGGTCAGTTTTGACTGTGAATAAATCCTAGATTATCTCTATTTAATCTATATGACAAAAAGACAAACTTTCACCGTTCAGGGCCATAACGTAACGGTCCCTTCCGAGAGTCAGTTCTGTCATCATGTAAAACACATGAGGAACATCGGGACGATTTAGACTCCATCCTTTCACGTTGCAATTGTATCGTCAGAGTAAAGACATGTCACTTATTTTTTTGTCAGTAGTTTATTCGATGAACAAGAACTTCAAAGTCAAAGACGGACTTTTCAAGCAATATCAGTAATGACAGACAAGAGATGAACGTTAGTTAGATTTGATGAGAACGCCTCAACATTTGGTACTAGAGTGACCGATTTTGTTTACTAGATTCATTCACTGTCTGAAAAGCGACCAAAAACGTTCATTAGTAGTCCTTTAAGTACCATATGTTTGATCTTGATCTTGACCCCCTCTCGGCTTAGCCAATGACAATGTTGGCGGGAGTGACTTTTTGGGAGCGGACCTATAGCTAACAAGGCTGGATTTCAAGCTACTGTCGGCTTCCATCCTGACTGAAATTTATGCTATCCTTACTTGCCAACATAATAGTATCATTGTTTGTTTGTTTGTTTGTTTGTTTTGTAGTGATTGCATTTTATTTATTTTATTTATTTACTTATCAAAATTCTCCACACACATGTGGTTGGGGTGAGAGGACAGGTGGTATTGACATTATGCACTATACATTATAAAACAACATGATCAACCATAGGCATAATTGAACATATATTTCACTATACATTGTAACATGCCAACACTAGTTTTCGCCACGCACTCACCCCAGCAGCCCTTATTCTCTTTGTCGAAAAAAATCAGATGGATTTGAAAGATTTGGGGCTTATCAATTTTCTTTGTCCAAAACAAAAGTGGTAGAGACGGGGGGCGATATCGACTGCCAGGCAATTACGATTTATTACTGGAGTCACGTGCTCATAGTAACTGAATCATCTCTCCTCAAGAAGGTCGACATAAGAGCGACTGAAAATTCGAGGTAAGCTATCTTTGCTGGTGTTGATCGGAAGTATCAGACTTTATCACAAAAGTGGTAAATGTTTTGGCCCAACACGAACAAGACGGCGCTGAGCTCAAGCTTTGGTCCAGACGGGTTTTTCGGTCCTGTCTTCCCCCAGGATACTCCTGGTGTGCTTGTTGTGGTTCACAATCTCCCAGCGCAGCATCCAGGGACCCTGTATGGTCGTATCAAACTCATTCTCGGCGCCGGTTTTGTTGTTCTAGAAAAAGAGAATGAGACAAAGAGAGATCGTTTTGTAGATGAAATGCACGCATTTACTATTATCTCAGCACACGCTTGATGAATGGGAACAAACTAGCCATCTACAATGTTAGCTACCAATACAGAAAGCTATAGCTATCTATCTTTTCATACACTAAAGCACTGTGGAAAAAATCAATATTCCTAATGCAACTAGACAAACTTTCCATCAAAAACATATCTGTTCTTTTATCTCTAATATAACTGAAAAGCGAAAACAAAGTTGACTTTATCTCATGATAGTTAGTTTTATTTTGTATCTATCAATTGTATCTGTTCATCATGTTTTGTTGTGACCTGTACTTAGCCCAGTGTGGCAAAATGTGCAATATAGGTCGTCATTATTATCATTATTACTAAGAAACAATGATAACTGACTTTCTTACATACTCTGGCAGTGAGTTTGGATATGTCATTATAAATGCACAAATATTTTGATAAACGCGCACGTGTAGCAACCTGAATATGTAGTTATATACGTTTTTTCCTTGATAATACATCTGTCCGTCTGAGGGCCCTTACCATCTGTATCTGCTGGTTGCCAGTCCGGTCCACTGACTCAAACTTGTCCCAGTCTGGTTTTAGATCCGGGTTCTTGGCTGATCGCATGGGAATGACGTCCTTGATGCCTTCGAAGCCGCAAGGCTTGTCGGGATGCTGCCAGCGGAGGTCCAGACTCCATCGGATCTGGTCAGTGTTGTTCTCCAGACTGTGACGTGGAGATGTTATTGTATAAATGAGTGATTGAATGAATGAATGAATGAATGGTTTATTTACGTCGTTGTTGCAAGACACAACATACAGTAGCAACCTTGATTGGCTGAAATACAGTATGATTTACAATTAAAAGTAATCTAAACACGATAAAGATACATACATAAGCTAAACATTACAAACCTTACAATACATACTTTTAAAGTATACGTGTGCTCGTCTAAATGCTTATATGCGACGCTAACACTTTATCGTTGAGTAGGTCAACCAGGTTAGGCAGTATACTCTTCCGATATCTAGCGGTCCTACATTTGAATTGCGTTATCTGGTATTTAGACCTAAGATTCTTGCCATGGAGACTCACATGGTTTGGCGGCAACCATTTCGAGAATCATTAAATCAAATGAATACGTTCGTTATAATCACATAAAGTCACAATCATATAAACTCTTAACACGATAAAGGATATAATACATATCGAGATATGATATAGAACAACGGGGTGTCGTTTTCCCCATCTGTAAGTCTTAGAACGCTGTTTCACTGAAATGTTCTGTAATAGTTGGTAAAAGTAAGCTTAATTAAGGAGACACACACCTTCTATGGGGAATGGCGTTGTTTAGGAACAGCACACCTCCGTAGGGAACCTCGCAAGTTACGATGTCATTTTTGAGATCACATCCTGCCAAAGAAAATAATAGAGCTATTAAAGTAAGGAAAGCGATCTCTGACCAAATAATGGGGGCAATTGGAGCCAAATATGGCACAAAAATCTTCAAAATTCAAGGGCTCTTTCACATTCGTCATACAATGGATTTACGACAGCATTCTTGGGACAGTTGTGGCTGTATCGTACAAGATTCAACTGTCTTGTGACGACAAAGGTTGTCGTAGCTTCTTGTCGTGGGTTGGTTCTAACATACTAGTAGCCAGAACAAATGAAAAGCCATGTAAGAATACTAGCAGCTGGCATTTGTACATAAACACGTACCCAGGGTGTTTTCAATCTCGTCCTCAGGCAGTTCCACGTACCACGTCCCGCCGACGCAGCACACGTGCCTGCCGGTGATGCCCTTCCGATGTCCGCCCCTCACAACCTGCAACACAGAGATACCAGCAAGCAAGTAAACATATGCTCTTGGTAGTCCTTCGCAATCGAAGATGACTGTCAGTGTCCTCATTCCGGGGGGGGGGGGGGTCCTCATGTGGCTTCTGAGTCCGAAACTTGAGGCACACAGTCGTCCACACTTCGGACATTGGTGGTCCGTTGGCAGGACTGCTGTTGCTGCTGTTTTATGTCGTTTGTCGCTGCTTATATGCAGACTACAGAATATAAAACAATGACTGTATGAATGGTTTATTATGGTTATTATGATCGGCTATTAAAAGTATATCGCAGCCATGCCTAGTTGTCTAGTTGTGCGGACGTGGATGTATTTGATTTCTATTTCATTTTACCTTGACCTTTATTGTCCCAATCTCAACCTACCTACCAATTCATCAGGAGACAACACACCCCGGCCGACTTATGACCAGTTTAAAAAATCGGAAACCTCCATATATGATGTACCTAACACATAACCTTCTCAGCGAAGGTAATTATCGAAAACCGCAGTTTCTGCGGCACTCTCTGCTAGCTGTGACCTCTGAGCTCTGAGCTCGAGTAGGACGGATATCAGACCAGAACCCACCTGCATACAGCCATTGTCCGTGTTGGTGTCCAGCAGGGGGATCCAGGCGGTGGGCTGTAAGGTCCCGAGTGAGTGGACGGACAGGTAGGCGTTATCTGTGTTAGAATGGCTTCGGGTTAATACATGATAAACACATGAAATGTAACGTTATATCAACCATGGTTAATAGAAGTAGGTCGTGAGCAAAGTCGGCTGTGGTTGGCTGTCGTTTGGTGAGCTAGGTCGGCTATTACTGTTCAGCTGCGCCAGCCGAATGTTTAAAATGTTTAAAACATTCAGGTGTTGATGGGAGGTTCGACCATGCATGGTTGGCTGGTGGTTGGCGGGTGTTCGGGAGAAGGTAGAGACGTGGTTGGCAGCCAAATTTGACTCAAATTCGATTCAATTCGTATAGAAAGGTAGGAGTGGCCTAAATCTGGTCAGATTGCTCCGAACTTCAGCCAACCTTGGTTGGTTGGCGTTCAGGGGAAGGTTCTGAATGTGTGACAGGGGATTTAGAGAGAAGAGAACGTACCTTGATGCCACGGGACAGTCACCTCTTCGTTACGAGGTGTCTGTGGAAACAAATGAATCAGACAGCATCACTGTTAGCCGTTAGTATTTCCGTACTTTATCTGAAGTCTTTGAATAGCTACATCATTTCCGTAAAGGAACATAAAATTCATGCCAATAGATAGAAGAAATCGGTAGTGACATAGCTAGAAACAACTGTGATAGACTGGGAGGGGGCCCAAGGTCATAGACAGATAGATAGAAAGGATAACTGACCAATCCATTGGATCAAGGAAGCTGTCTGGATACGAAAGTCAAACCCAGTGATGAACCGGGACGAGGGGGGATATAAACTTGGCCACGTTTGGGATTGTGTTCTCGCCGCAAAAGCGCCAGGAAGGTGTCTGATAGACATCGAAATGTAAGCAAGGTGAGAGAGTTGCTTTTTGTGTATACGAAAATCGCACTAGCCAATAAGTACCTTGGTACGAAGGTTCCAAATCGGATGTCCGGCTATCTCAGGCCCTATGAACTGTTCCATCACGTTCAGGAGACGCTCATTGGACCAGAGGTCTCGGAAAGCCTGATCGTTCAAACATACAAACAAAGGAATCACCTGCTACAGATACTGTGTTGGCACTCGAGCTCACGTAACTATAATGTACTATTGACCTCCACGCTGGATCGATTTTTTTTATCAAAACAGAAGTAAATAAATGCAGACAAGATGACGACGTACTCAAGTTACATCAAACTTATATCAACGCCGCTATCAAACACCAAAAGAATTCAACAAAGATACATAAACTGACAAATAAATATACGCAATCAAAACAACAATTTTGTGTTAAATATAAACCTCACTTCAATGAGCGCAAGTCTTAACATCCCCTCTTTTGGTATTTCAGGTAGGACACGAGTAAAATGATGTAAGTTTATGGATCAAGCAGGTGCGAAACGTCACGTCCATTTTTGGTAATGAAATCCTGAGTTAGACTCCTAATCTGATGACGATGTCTTGTTCAGTTGTGATCCCTGTTCTCACATTCCACCATGTCACGATTTGGAGAAAAGTATGGTGTCAGAGCCGAACCTGCGGTAGTTTTCCCTTCTTGTGCAGCACGACGGCCGCTCCAGGGTACTCCTTGTTGAGCAATGTCAGGCGCTGGAAAAGTCCCGCATCCTTGTGTGTGTCTAATGATGGGTTAAAGGAAAACGGGTCAAACTAGATAGCGAAATACACGCGGAATACACACCAAGGAGGCTTGATCTTCCAGAATGCAGTAGTATTTTGAAGCTTCCTAAAACTACTAAAGCATAAAACATTATTATTATCATATAGCCAGATGACGTCGCCCAATCAGAAGTCCTCATTTCATATTGGTTATGGCGCCGTAACGTCATAGAAAGCGTGACAACTGGTGAATGATAGTCATAAGTGGTCCTTTATTAGAATAATTGACCACTTGACCGTACCATTATGCAGGGGGGGTCCGTTTTACACAATCCTCTAAATGCCATTCGGGATAAGATTGTGTCTTCGAAAGCGGTGCACGAAAGCTAAAGACCAAAAATGGGTTGCAATTTGGATAACGTACACGTGCCCTAGGGAACGATATCAGTCCCAAATACGACACTGTTACCGGGACCCATAGCCCGTCGCACCTTTTATTATGCCAGCTTTGTGCATGCGCTGTGCTAGATCGTCCACCAACTCCTCCACGGCATCTCTCACGGGCTGGAGTTCTTCTGGCTTGAAGTAGTCCTTCACCAACAGGTACCCCTGTAACAGACAGGAACTTCTGTTACACGAAAATATACGTTAAGCCCCTGTCACACATTCAGAACCTTCCCCAGATCACCAACCAACCAAGGTTGGCTGAAGTTCGGGAGCAGTCTGACCAGATTTAGGCCTTTCTATACGAATCGAATTTGAGTTAAATTTGAGTCAAATTTGACTGCATACCAACCACGCCCCGACCTACTCCAAAACACCAGCCAACAATATTAATCAGCCAACCATAGCCGAACCTCCCGTCCACACCCGAATGTTTTAAACATTTTGAAACATTTGGCTGGCGCAGCCGAACAGTAGCTGACCTCGCCGAACACCAGCCGACCTTGCCCCCGACCATGTTTGGGTGCGTCCGGCTCGTGTTCGGAAGGCCAAATTCCTGAATGTGTGACAGGGGTTTAAACTGTCATCCCGACGATTCAGGTTTTCATGGGTCGATTTTGTACTTTGTTACTCTCTTCGGGCTGGAAAGAAACTATACGGGGGCTAGATCAGTTGTATTGTAGCTTCAGCTATAGTCTTATCTTGATCGTTATCTGACAGGCCTCAAGACATTGCTATTTCATCAGTACATGTTGGTCGTTTTATCCGACATTTCTAGTTGTCACTGCCCAGATTTAATGCCCAGCCCAACTGTGCATGTTTGGGCCTTTGTCTGTGCTATCATCATCTTTCCGACACTCAAGTTCAAAGTGCACTTTCTAAAAAAAGCACTGACAGTCGTTTTAAATGAAAGGTTGTCTGATGATATTACACACAGCGATATGTGTGTACGCTGTGGATTCCACTGAAGTATATCTGTATATTGTGAAATGCAACGTAATACAGTCTACAAAGTTGGTTGACTAAACATTCATTCATTCGTAACTCACCTCGTCGAAGAACTGTCTGACTTGTTCTGGGCTGAGCTGTCCCGGCTTCTTCTCGGTCGGCTGCGGAGGTGGGGTGGTGTACACCTCGGGACAGCACACGGGAGCGGCCGTCTCCTTCCCCGAGGCACGGTCGGTACCTGTAGGACCTGCGTCCGCCATGTTCCCTGGGTCGACAGGAACTCGCTCTTTGGACGTTGTCGAACGGGTACTGTATTGTTTACTCAACTAGGTACGGATCGTGGACTCTTTGGGTCAGGGACGTCGCCAATATTTAAACTAGATTTAGAACAACAGCTTTTGCAAGCAATTCCAAAACGATTCACTTCTACATATGCATGTTTGGGGGAAGAATGTCTCAAAGGCATATGAATAGTTGCACAGTTTCTTAGCATTGATATCAGCTTTTCGTGATTTGACTGCATTGCAATCACTTGCATCTACAAATGTACTTTTAACCTGAAATTTAAACAAATGCCCCCCCCCCCCCCCGTACGACGTTTTGGTCGGTCGTTGACCTGTTTACGTGCAATACGTGTCTGGCAATGTATGAAAAGTGACATAAGTTGGATAAATATTAGCTAGCGATCAGTGACAAGGCCGCTGGCATTTCACCATTCAATCGGTGACAATAGAGAACTGAGAGATCAAAAATAGTTTTTATATGTTGATTCGGGAACACATTGCTCAATATAAATGTTCCAGTGATGATACAATAATATCAGTTACATCATACAAAAAATTAAAACTGTATGTAACATTTTAATTAGGGCGTTACAAAAAGTAAATTTTTTGGTCATTTCTTTACAGTGCAAACTAGAGTTCGGGGAACCCATGCCTTCGCCAAGTAAAGAAGTTTCTTATGAATCTTTATTATTTGCAACATTCCAAAACACAGAAAGCCTTACATGTAAACTCACTAACAGGTAATCGTATGTGTATATATACTTTGTCAATACAAGTAAATAATGCTCACAAAACAAACAAACAAACAAAGAAACAAACAAACAAACGCTGGTAGCAGTATGACGTTCTCAGAGTATTACAATCCAGTCATTGCAAACATCTTATGACATAATTTCAAATTAAACAGTACCGATCCTTAATTGGAAAGAATCAAGATAAGAAAAGACATCGTGCTTGTTGAGCAAATCCAGTAGCCAGGATGCATCTTGAAAAGTCAATTTTAAACAGACTTTATTAACATATTGGTCTTGGTTATTTTTGTTAGGCCACAGCAAGTAATTTTTATGGATGGCACGCATTGATTTTCGCCCGATTTCAGAAATTTTTAAATTGAAGAAATTTAAAAATCTTTTTTAAAAATTAAGAAATTTTGTTGTCCTCTGTAGGTGGTCAACATGCCGAAAATGGCCACCAAGTACATGTATGTCGTATTGAAGTTGTGACGCTAGAGTAAAGATACATACATTTTCTTCTAAATATTATCGATTTTTACATACCATAAAAGGTTATGTTTGATCTTCAATTTGTTAACTTTGATAGGCTTTTGCAAAGTAAATCTTTACATTTTGTGGTTCAAAACAGCAAAAACTTGAAGTAGGGAGCCGTAAAAAACATCTATATGGCCTTTTACCTGAAGCGTAATCAGACATTTTAATCCCACGTAATTCGTAGCCAAACCTCCAGATGGCATTCAGCACCAAGGACAGACATGTTTGCACAGAAACGTGCAGTGCACGGAAATGAGTTACGCCGCATGATTGCGTTAGCATATTCCCACTACTATACGTTCTATACCAGTACTTGTTGCCTCAGACGTAGCCTGTGTGTGAGTTTGACATGCACTAGTCCTAGATGGTGGGGTGGGCATCGCTATTTTGGAGGGGTTTGATTCTTGGTGATCAAATAATTGTGGCCATCAGGGTAAAAATTAGATCAGCTGCTGTGCACACCTGTGTAAAAATCACACATGGTAGGGGTTCATTCAGTCTAGACTGTTGGTCATGCAGAGAAGACTAGGAATTGTTTGTCACCTTTTTGATAAATTTTCAGCTTCCTCTTCGAAACATATTTATTATAGCGTGTGGAGCAAATCTTCGGGGATGTTTTCTATGTGGACTTATGCCGTTCTTGGATTTCTGACGACGAAAATGCGTATTTTCTGACCTGGTAAATTTTGGGAGAAGACGAGAAAATGGCGCCACTTGGAAGGCCGGCGTGGTCATGGGTGGGCTGAAATTCACAAGGTAAGACAACAAACCATATCGTCGAATAGATTTCCAACAAACAGAGAACACACGTTACTTGATATTGTGTAAAATTAGTGTGATTTTAGAATCTTTACTGTTTTCTTGAATATCGCAGTTATGTTTTTTTTAAGTTTTGTAGTTTAATTTTGAAGTAAAAAAAGGACGTTAGCAGTTTTTTTTGTATACCAATGGCTTTCCTGGTCTAACATTTGTGCCCGTTGTCTGTGAAAGAAAAGATGGGTACAATATGTGACTTTTCCTGCGAAAAACATTAGAATGAAACACTTTGGACTGTCAACACTTGCCATCAAAGAAGACCAATTACCAGTAAATGAAATACAGCACTATATCAAAGTACAGTAACAGCTTAACAATGAACGAGAGCCTTGTATGTCCATTGTGTTAGTTATCCTGGTCTTTTTCATTCACCAGGATAATTCTTGCCTGGAGATATTTTTTCACACCATCTGATAATATTTTCACTGTTAGGTGTGTCTTGAGGGTCAGTTGTCCAAACCAAACCAGACCAGACCAGACTTGATTGGGGCCCAGCAATCCAGTTTACGTGAAGATATGGAGGGAAATGAAGACTTTTCACAAGTAGGTCTGTATTCAGCAAAATATTTCTCGTTCTAATGAAAGTCTAACGTTAAGACTTTATTTGTGGATGAACCATTATATGTTATTCTTGTGCAGACCATGAGATCTTATTAATCATTTTCTTCAGACATGTGTCAAACATTGCCATAAAAGTATTTTTCCGAGGCACAACACACCACCAGTGACACATTAAAAACACCTCAAGTTTCTAGATACATTCAAGGATGGATAGTTCTTTTAATGGCCATTCATGATCAGTGTTGAATGTAGAAATGTTTTTACATCACACTAATCATACTTTGTTACATCTAGGTGTGTCCTGACATTCCTGTCCTGACTGGGAGAAACCTGTCCTGACCTGGAGACTTCTGTCCAAACCAGACCAGATGAGGGCTCAGCAAACCAGTTGACTTGAAGACGCAGCGAAGTGAAGACTCTTCACAGGTGATACATTGCTTTACAACATCTTACTTTTAGATGTGTTAAACAACCAGAGTCTATACCAGAAACCATTAAAAACGTCACATTTCTACATTTATTCATAATCAATGATGAGCAAAGGGGTAGTTCAATCGTAGGGTTTTATTATAATTATCTTTAATAATCATTGTTTTCTGGATATTTTTTTCATCATACTAACTATTCATAATGTTGCATGTAGGCATGTCCTGAGGATCAGCTGCGTTGGTGTTCCTTTGATGACGGTAACTCCTGACCAGAACTGCTGAAGACACCGAGGGAAATGAAGACTTAGAATGCAGTTTTCCTTGGAGACACTGAGAGACCTGAATGGTTTTCCCAAGTAAGTTTGACTGCTTCTTGTCGTTACTTTCTTGAGAAATATAAACATGGAAACAACAGTTGTTACTTATCTTGTAAAAGAACTGTTTTTTTTTTCTTTTCGCCGGCCTGCTTCATAATTTGATTTTCTGCAAAAATCCAAGAACATCTCAAATTTGTGTGGCTCAGCAGTAACAGCATGACCTTGTAGACGTTAGTTCTTGGCAAGGCCAATCGCTGCTTACAATACACTGACTTTTGTTTCTGTCTTCAAGATTTGAAGTTGGAGACCAGACTGTAGCAGGAGGAAGAACCAGACTTTCATAGGCAGGGCTGCATGTGTGAAAGAAGATGGGGAGGTGTGAGTATGGTCTCTTTGTTAACACAAGACAACACACACTTTCCTGCATTTCTCTCGATTTAAATGCCCAGTTCACTCTTAGACTACTGTAATCTTTCTCCATCACGTTTCACAAACTTGTCTCAATCATTAATTGCACAGTAATCACACTTTTTTGATTGTTCGTTTTTTTAGCCAAATTTCCCGCCAAAAAAAACTAGTTCGACCCTCACCTGGAAAGATAATTAGATTAGCTCAGTTCCCGCGGTTTTAGATAGACTAGAAATCACTGTCCCCTTCTGACCTTTGACCCCAACACCTGGCCATTCTACATTGAACCACTCACACAGTATGTTAGTGACACTGTTCCAATGCTTTGGACCTTAGACACTTAACTTCTGACTGAACACTTTATAGTCACCACACGAGACCAGTTACCACCACAAACACTTACATGTAGTTAATCGAGTGAAATTTTTCGGCCAAAGACTTGTTCTGATTTCTCACTCTCCTGGTCAGTCAATTGCACTGGTATACTGATGTTTCGACGCATCAATGTCTCTGCAAGCAAAGACATATCCCCAGGGAAGTACACTGAGTGCATTGACTTGACCAGGAGAGTGACAAATTAGAACAAGTCTTTGGCCGAAAAATTTCACTCGATTAACTACATGTAAGTGTTTGTGGTGGTAACTGGTCTCGTGTGGTGACTATAAAGTGTTCAGTCAGAAGTTAAGTGTCTAAGGTCCAAAGCATTGGAACAGTGTCACTAACATACTGTGTGAGTGGTTCAATGTAGAATGGCCAGGTGTTGGGGTCAAAGGTCAGAAGGGGACAGTGATTTCTAGTCTATCTAAAACCGCGGGAACTGAGCTAATCTAATTATCTTTCCAGGTGAGGGTCGAACTAGTTTTTTTGGCGGGAAATTTGGCTAAAAAAACGAACAATCAAAAATGTGTGATTACTGTGCAATTAATGATTGAGACAAGTTTGTGAAACGTGATGGAGAAAGATTACAGTAGTCTAAGAGTGAACTGGGCATTTAAATCGAGAGAAATGCAGGAAAGTGTGTGTTGTCTTGTGTTAACAAAGAGACCATACTCACACCTCCCCATCTTCTTTCACACATGCAGCCCTGCCTATGAAAGTCTGGTTCTTCCTCCTGCTACAGTCTGGTCTCCAACTTCAAATCTTGAAGACAGAAACAAAAGTCGGTGTATTGTAAGCAGCGATTGGCCTTGCCAAGAACTAACGTCTACAAGGTCATGCTGTTACTGCTGAGCCACACAAATTTGAGATGTTCTTGGATTTTTGCAGAAAATCAAATTATGAAGCAGGCCGGCGAAAAGAAAAAAAAAACAGTTCTTTTACAAGATAAGTAACAACTGTTGTTTCCATGTTTATATTTCTCAAGAAAGTAACGACAAGAAGCAGTCAAACTTACTTGGGAAAACCATTCAGTGTCTCCAAGGAAAACTGCATTCTAAGTCTTCATTTCCCTCGGTGTCTTCAGCAGTTCTGGTCAGGAGTTTCCGTCATCAAAGGAACACCAACGCAGCTGATCCTCAGGACATGCCTACATGCAACATTATGAATAGTTAGTATGATGAAAAAAATATCCAGGAAACCATGATCATTAAAGATAATTATAATAAAACCCTACGATTGAACTACCCCTTTGCTCATCGTTGATTATGAATAAATGTAGAAATTTGACGTTTTTTAATGGTTTCTGGTATAGACTCTGGTTGTTTAACACATCTAAAAGTAAGATGTTGTAAAGCAATGTATCACCTGTGAAGAGTCTTCACTTCGCTGCGTCTTCAAGTCAACTGGTTTGCTGAGCCCTCATCTGGTCTGGTTTGGACAGAAGTCTCCAGGTCAGGACAGGTTTCTCCCAGTCAGGACAGGAATGTCAGGACACACCTAGATGTAACAAAGTATAATTAGTGTGATGTAAAAACATTTCTACATTCAACACTGATCATTAATGGCCATTAAAGAACTATCCATCCTTGAATGGATCTAGAAACTTGAGGTGTTTTAATGTGTCACTGGTGGTGTGTTGTGCCTCGGAAAAATACTTTTATGGCAATGTTTGACAATCTCATGGTCTGCACAAGAATAACATATAATGGTTCATCCACAAATAAAGTCTTAACGTTAGACTTTCATTAGAACGAGAAATATTTTGCTGAATACAGACCTACTTGTGAAAAGTCTTCATTTCCCTCCATATCTTCACGTAAACTGGATTGCTGGGCCCCAATCAAGTCTGGTCTGGTCTGGTTTGGACAACTGACCCTCAAGACACACCTAACAGCGAAAATATTATCAGATGGTGTGAAAAAAATATCTCCAGGCAAGAATTATTCTGGTGAATGAAAAAGACCAGGATAACTAACACAATGGACATACAAGGCTCTCGTTCATTGTTAAGCTTTTCCTGTAATTTGATATAGTGCTGTATTTCATTTACTGGTAATTGGTCTTCTTTGATGGCAAGTGTTGACAGTCCAAAGTGTTTCATTCTAATGTTTTTCGCAGGAAAAGTCACATATTGTACCCATCTTTTCTTTCACAGACAAGGGGCACAAATGTTAGACCAAGAAAGCCATTGGTATACAAAAAAAACTGCTAACGTCCTTTTTTTACTTCAAAATTAAACTACAAAACTAAAAAAAACAACATAACTGCGATATTCAAGAAAACAGTAAAGAAATTTTCAATAAAATAAACCTACCTAAAGCTGGAAACTAGCGCGTTGTATTCTAAAAATCACACTAATTTTACACAATATTAATATCAAGTAACGTGTGTTCTCTGTTTGTTGGAAATCTATTCGACGATATGGTTTGTTGTCTTACCATGTGAATTTCAGCCCACCCATGACCACGCCGGCCTTCCAAGTGGCGCCATTTTCTCGTCTTCTTCCAAAATTTACCAGGTCAGAAAATACGCATTTTCGTCGTCAGAAATCCAAGAACGGCATAAGTCCACGTAGAAAATATCTCCGAAGATTTGCTCCACACGCTATAATATATATTTTTCGAAGAGGAAGCTGAAAATTTATCAAAAAGGTGACAAACAATTCCTAGTCTTCTCTGCATGACCAACAGTCTGGACTGAATGAACCCATACCATGTGTGATTTTTACACAGGTGTGCACAGCAGCCGATCTAATTTTACCCTGATGGCCACAATTATTTGATCACCAAGAATCAAACCCCTCCAAAATAGCGATGCCCACCCCACCATCTAGGACTAGTGCATGTCAAACTCACACACAGGCTACGTCTGAGGCAACAAGTACTGGTATAGAACGTATAGTAGTGGGAATATGCTAACGCAATCATGCGGCGTAACTCATTTCCGTGCACTGCACGTTTCTGTGCAAACATGTCTGTCCTTGGTGCTGAATGCCATCTGGAGGTCTGGCTACGAATTACGTGGGATTAAAATGTCTGATTACGCTTCAGGTAAAAGGTCATATAGATGTTTTTACGGCTCCCTACTTCAGGAAAATTCATTCATTTACGTGTTAGGTAACTTTGATATAATTGAACTTAAAGTTTTTGTTGTTTTGAACCACAAAATTTAAAGATTTACTTTGCAAAAGCCTTTCAAAGTTACATTTGCAAGATCAAACATACCTTTTATGGTATGTAAAAATCGAGAATCTTTAGAAGAAAATGTATTTATCTTTATTCTAGCGTCACAACTTCAATAGTCGGAACGTCGCCAAGTCAACGACCGTTTCCAACCTTTGTTACGGATGAAACTAACTACGGTGTTCTACAACATCATGTCATAAAGGTCACCCCAGGTAACGTCCGTTACTTCGTTTCGAACGCTCCAAAACAACAAAAAACAATTCCTGTTGAAGATAGGAGCGATTTTGAGCCACAACGTCAAATCGTGCTGTCGAAAACTACAAGAAATCCTTTCATTTCTGAAAGATGAGTGCAGGAGTAGCCGTCGGACGATTGAGTGAGGAGAAGGAGGAACAACAGTATCTTCAGACAGGGTTGCCAGTTGATGTAATTCCCAGAAACACTAACACTCAGCAGCAGCCCAAACGACAGACGCCACCATCCGATTTCAGCTGGAAACGCAGAACCCCAGTTTCTCTCACTCAAGAGGAGTTACAGTCTGCGTCTGCGGCCTGGCTCCCAGGGCAGCTATCAGACGACGGCAAGGAACTGAACTTTTTGACCGAGAACGACACAAAATTCATGTTACGTTGGGCAGAGGGTCTTCTCGCTGAAACAACGGAACAGCAGTCTGTTAACAACGGAGAATTGGCGAAGGCTAAGCAAGGGGTTAATCAGCAGAGTTGTTTCCCGGTTTACACACAGGCGTGTGGCGCGGCCCAGCGTCAGGAAACCCCAATCAACAGCCAACAGTTAGGCGATCCGCGTCTACCAAGCAATACGAACAAAACTCCCAACAAGCGAACTTTCCCGTTATCGCAAAAGTGCGCTTCTCTCGCCTGTGCCATGGCCCCTGATGTGCAGTGGTACAAGTGTTGTACGGGTTCGTCTCCACATGATATAGTCGCACAGTACGCATCTGGTAGAACTGTGAACGTCGTACAACTTGACGGGGTCTTGTTCACCTTCGACGACCCACAGGCAGTGCAGGTCCTCTCTACTCAGAAGGCGAGTGATGTAAGTGTAGCACTAGCAAAGTCCGCTAGACGTCCCACATGCCGCCGTCAGCTGTGGCCAGACGACCAGCAGAAAGATAGACCCCACGACATTACAGAAGGGGCTCCGTGGTACTTCAACTTTCCACAGAAAATCCGAGGTACTTTTCTATGGAACTACGTTATTATATGCACTCATGAGCTGCAATTCATTTCTATCAATTTGGTGTAAAATTTAACTCCATATGCACAAGAAAACATTCAAGCAACGGGATGGATTTTGAAAACTGTCAGACGTTTCAAGTAGCATCCACTACTTTTCGTCAGTGACTAACGGAATCTGTAGTTGAACAGGTATTTATCCGAAAACTATGAATTGATATGTAAAGAGGTGAAGACAAATTTTAGACAGTCCATGGGGAAACAATGTTTCAATTGGATGCCACTTGAAACATCTGACAGTTTTCAAAATCTATCCAGTTGCTTGAGCAACTGTTTTCTTGTGTATCTCATTACCTGGATGTCTAACCTTCATCGATTTAACTCCATATAAATATTGAATTTTTCTCTTCAAGGCGGCACAACGAAACGTCCAATTGACTGCACAGCAGATAGAAGTGAGGCCCCCACTCACATGTCACACGAGGGGCACCAGAAAGTGACACCTAGCGGCCACAGGGCCAAGCGGCGTCAACTCGACAGAGCCAACAGGACCTACAAAGGCTCAGGACTACAAGCCTGAGCTAGTACACACCACCGTTTAGCAAAGTCATCGTCTGCATATACTTTTTTTTACACTGACAACATCATAAAGTCTATGAGAATGACGTTTTCCAAGATGCATGATTCAAAGCTACTTTTGTATGGGGAATTGTACAATAAAGAATGAATGTAATTGATAGCACTGGCTACATAGTATGATGCTGGTACTGTTATGACTGTTGGTAGATTCAGACAGTGACCTCTGGACACCTAATACTGGTATGACCTTACTTTGGTGCGTCAGAGAACGCAGCTGTCATAAAGTCTCATGGTGACTTTCCTGGATAAACCGCTAGGGTGCCATACGCAGCTCCCGTGGTTTTCAAAGTGTTGTAGCCTTCACTTGTTTAACGTGTTCGAAAGTTACCACATCAGTGTAGTCAACAGATTTTGGTAAAATACATGTTGGCTTCCAGGCAAATCTATCACCTAGTGCGCAAGACTGTCCCATTGCCCGACCCCCCTCCCAACCCAAATATAGCTCACATAGCTACCATTCCCTGTCGGCCGAGGTTTAGGTGTCATCCACCCCCCTGTTTTCCTCTTGCTTAAAATCTGCGTCAAGACCGAAGTCCCCAGCCGCTACTAAGCCGCCCCGTCGCCTCTAAGACTCCCTAGAATACTTCGAGATTAGCAAAGCTGTCAAAGTCGGATCCCTAGGATACCCATCTGTTTGCAGACGACAGAAGGTACGTTTTATATTCCCATAGGCGGTGCAATGACATACACTTAGGTAAGTATATATAGATGGAGAAACACGAAGAGGGAGGGGCATACATATGTTTCCACATATTATCAGCTGCAAACATGTTGATGGCATTTGTGGCTGCTGTTGGCAAGTTCTTATCTTTCAACATGCCCATATGGTAGTGTAGAGATACGACCCAGTTAGTCGTATATGGGACAGGGATGGAATATCATATTTCGTATGAAGTTGGAAACAGTTATCTGTTATGCTACACCACACTCAGTGTATAAAGACCCTGGTTTTTAAAGAAAATATGATTTTTAAACCTCTCTATGCAACGTCAGACAAATTTGAACGTATTTTGCGGGCTCCCTTGAGTTGCGAAAACATCTTTAGTAGGAAAAGTTGGTTGAAAAGTTGGGTCGTACAATATTTTAACGATGATTCTTCCAGAGAAACACGAACAAAGTCTAAAACAGGAACCTTCGGCAAATTCATTCTCTTCAATTAGACTTTTATATATTACAATTTTGATACAAACACTGCCAAAAAGTCTCATATGAGAATGTGTTGCCGCGTGACATGTATTATGATTTGTTTCCATCTACTGACAAAAGCGCGTGTCAAGGTAGCATTCTTAAAACTTATGTATGGTGAAACAACCGTGACCCAGACAAACAAACATCAAATGTGAATCCGCACTTATTTCAAAATTAGATTCATGACAACAGAGATTTTATACGGGAGCATATCTGTTAGCTGAGACATGGCAGACACACTATAAAGATAGCTCTAAAATACCAAAATGATGAAGAGACGGTTCTGATTCAGGGCGAAGCGACTAGGATCATCAAAATACAATGTGGTTGATGGTTTCAATTTGGCACGGGGGTGGGGGAAGGGGGCGACGGCATAACACCAGTGACTCTTTTCAATTACAAAGCGTACTTCTTTCTCAGTCAAAATAGCTAAATGCAATTTGTTATCAAGACGAAAGTCTAATATGTTTTAAAATCCCTTTCACGGAGTTGGCTCGATCAACTTCTTCATAGCTGCTGTGAGTTGCGCCATAACAAATATGGCGGAATTTTATATATGGATGTAATGATCATGACGGGCGTTTGACATCTTTCGTACATGACTCCATCCAAATTGAGTCAGATCACATTTTCCAAAAGGGGTGAATAATTGTTTTTTTTTTGTTTGTTGTTGTGTGGTTCTTACTCCTTCAAATTCATATCTGTAAGGAAACAATTGTTTGGCTTGTGCGATGTCACCAACAACAACAGACACGTCCGGGCATGTACGAGTATTATCTATATTAACCTTGCAATGTTGTTGACCATGCCACTATTGCGATCCCCATACGCATGTCAGGGTTATTGCCCGTAAACAGACGTGGTTCGTGACGACAACACAGCGGGCAGCTTCTACAGGGTCATTGACCTTAGCAACCGAGTTGACTTTGTGGAGAGGGGTGGGGTTGCAATGTGATTGGCAGAGCTCGCTCAATGACATTTTGTTTTTGCTTTTTTATTCCACAGATATTGAATCATAATCAAAACCGTGTGACGGAGAGTTTCTACCCCATAAGGTACTATTTACTGCATATACATGTATATCTTACCTCGCAATAGTGTACTGCATAAATCATTTCTCCCCTTCTTACGATGCCAGAGCATCTTGTCACTTGCAACATTGAGTGTAACATACGATTGTCTAATTTAGATGGGAAGCAACTTATTCAGATGCACGGCGGTTGAACCGCCATCAAAACAACATTCACCCAATTCTACTGTCGCAAATAAGATAGGATAATGCTTTCTCATGCTTAAACCATCAATCGACGTGGACAGAGGATAGAAAAAACGCAAATGTTTTGATTCAACGTGCTTGCTTCTTCCCTTTTTTTTGTTGAATTAGGTTTGCATCCATGACATCGTTTCTGCGCCATCATCTGATATACTGGCGTTTCGTTCTCTTCTACATGCTTATCTCTTACACCAGTTTACCGCATATATGCATGTATGCATATTTGGACAAACCTTCCTGCTATGTTCGGCTAGCTCTACAATTATGCCTTTACTAGGGTTGGACATCCAGCATATATCACTTCAGTCCAAACAGGCCGCAAAGGGTTGTGTTTGAGAAAGTATGAACCGAATCTGACTATGACTGAATATATATATATATATGTGTGTGCTTTTCAATCCGTATTCAAAGTTGCCTTTGCAGGGTATCATGGGATTGCGCAAGTAGTACATATCCCATAATACATATCGAGCAACAACCGATTTCAAACGTTACTGATACACAAACAAGTCCTCAGGTGTATAACCTCTCCGTGGACTGAAGTGATACAATCCTGGTGCTTCCCTTGAAGTAGTGCTGACCGAACATACACTGTAACAGCAAGCTTTGACAGCGCCTCCTTCCACAACCCATCACAGTCTGTGCTACCCTCTCTCTGTGAACGAGAGACGTATTCAAACATCTAAATGACTAACCGTTAGATATATGTTACGCATTTTGCCTACATGTAGTTCATTCAATGGCCGTAGTTCGCTACTAAGTGCTTTTGGTCGGACAACATTCCACCTGCACATAATATCTAAAGCATTGTGTAGCACAGGTTTCCCTGTAGGCGATGTCAAAACTAAATGTAAAATATGACCAGCATGACTTTTTAAAACTTGCACTTTGTATTGTTAGAGTAACACTCACCAACTTTCATAGCGAGCTTACCAGCTTTTTTCTTTGACCTATCAAACATGCATAACAACCAAATGCTGACTTGGGACAATGACTTGCCAATGTATATAAACTAGGACTATTCATAAACGGTGCAATATGTAATAACACGAACCTGTAAGTTTTCCCCATCTTGTAGTGTGCAGTTTAGCCTAATCTTTATAAAGTGATTTGATAATGACTTGAGTGTTTAGTAGTACATACCAAAACACCACTACTAAGTATGTATCGTGTGTCGTAATCTGATAATACGTTACACGTCCACACCCCAGTATCGTCCTTAAATAGGGCGTTAACAGTTGTGCTTGTATCGTCTGTGACTGACAGTTGGTCAGGGGGTTTCTTTACGTCTCTCTCACCACAACATGCCCCCCTCCCCCTCCAAGATGGGGATTTGTTACAGCACAGAAGTAGTGCGCAGCACAGACGATGATGGGGCGCCGCCCGAAGTCGGAGCTGTGACCACCCGCCGGATCCTGATCAAACGATACAAGGATCCGTTCGGCCGGGTCGTGAAGGAAGAGGTCATTCACCTCGACGGAGACGCCGACGACGATTTTCCGGACTTTCCCGAACTCAACATCGGCCCGAAACCAAAGCCGAAGCCACGAGTGGAGCCGCGCCCACGGCTTCGCGAGCCCCAGCCCCAGCCTAAGCCTCAACCTCAGCCCCAGCCTCAGCCTCCTCAGCCCAGGCGTAACCTGCACAAAATCCAGGGGCCTGCATGGGATGACAAGAAACTACATCCTCAGAGGGGGAGGTCAGGGTAAGTTGGAGCATTTTTTTTTATCATTAAGAATAGGAAGAAGGGAAGGAAGAAAAGAGGTATTAAGGGAGTGACTGCGTTCTTTGGTGAGTGAGTGAACGAGGGAAAGGGAATAATGTACAAGAGGGACTTGTAGACGGGAAAGAATGAGAAGGGGCAAGGAGAACAGCATACAGAGAGAGAAGCGAGAAGAATATAGAAGAGTGATGATGATGATGTCGATAGGACAAGGAAAGTGAGACAAAAAGATATAAAGGAAAGGGGAAGACGTTCGTTGAGTTGAGATGAAACGATGTAGCACATGAAAAATTGGTGCTGGCTAAGGAGAGGATAAAGAGATGGAGGACAAAGAAATGAATGCATACACTACGGAAAAAGTAAGCAATGAATGAAAAAGTATCTTGTCACGGTAACAGCGTCTATTTTCACCCGCTTGTTATGTTTGCCTTCGCAGAAGGAAAACATTGTTTTTGTTCCGTTTCTTCTTCTCCAAACAAAAAGGTCAATAACCTTGACCAGACAACTGGCACCATGGAAATGGTGCTGTAGCAGACACCCTGTGGTGATGTGTTACATTATGTAGCAAGTTGCAGAACAGAGTTAGAGGGGCTGGTCACCATATATATGAATGTGTTTGAGTAATAATGAACAGAGCAGTATTTTTAGGGCCTAGACCATGTGAAGGTAGGCATTATGTACTTGCTTTGCAATTGTTACCTTTCAAGTATGACTTTGTTTTGTGTAGATCTACCATCAGTAGAGACAGCGGAATTGTAGATGAGGCTGATGACGGACTGCTGAAATGGCGGGAGAAGGAGAAGTTGGCGCCCAAACCTCCGGAGGCGCCGGAGCAAGAGGAGACTCACAGGAGGGACGATCTGGCTGACGAGGACGACTTGGGTGTCACGGTACGTAGGCCCCTTCAGCCGTTCACTTTGTAGCCTCCGCCAGGTCTTCCTATGGGGGTACTGATCGTAGAATTTGGTAAACATGGAAATAATTGGCCAGGAGAGTCAGTCCGCAGGAGGGTTAATTTCCCTCTCCAAATGAAGTCTAAGGTGGCCAAAATCCCCAGGCCAGTTATTCTCCCTATTTGGCTAAATTTTACTGTTTTTGAACCCGCGTTGTTAGTCTGGTGGAGACTACACTTTGGGAGATGTTTTATCATTTCCGTTGAAATGCGGATTCAATATCACTGTTACTTATCAATAAGAAGACTTAAAGGATATACCTTGACTATTTATGTCCTAGATATTTTTTCTTCAGAACGCACTTGGGTGTGCTATTGTCTTCTGCTTTATAGCCAGGTAGATGTTGATAACTAGAGCGACTCTAGTTATTAGTGTCCGAAGTAAAAAAATGTTCAAAGTAAAAAAAGAGGTAGAAAATGAACTTGTTCTATGTCTATGCGATGCCATGGCCATGTCTCAACGTAACTTCTTTTTGGTTTCAGGTGGTGAGTAAACTAATGCATGTTTAGCAGTCATGTCCTTGTGGTCATTACATTCTCTCCTTACAATGTTGCAATAATGTACTTCTCATAGACTCTCCCGGTCCCAATTTGCTTAAGTCATTTCACATTACATGAATGAAAGCAAGCTTTGGTATAATGATTCCATTTCTACGTGGCATATATTGTAGCAAATGTTTATTTGTTCACTACACTAATGCTATCATCATATTGTCCTATCTGTCTCATTCTACCTTTCCTTCTACATGTATCCACTCTTAGAAACTGTCTCATAGCACACTACACTGATTCTTTCCCTGCAAACGACTCGTACATGTAGCTCTCTCGCTTTTACATTCAATCTGTCGCCTGTCCTCTGTCCTTGCTTCCTACTTCCATGTCTCTTACGCTACTAAGAACTACAAGCGGATGAAGAGTCAGATTCTCGCCATGGGGCCGGGGGCGCTGTACTCTGACCCGGAATTTCCCGCCAAAGCTACGTCACTCTTCTACAGCAACCAGAACATCGACCCTAGGATCGTTTGGAAGAGACCACAGGTAAATTGCAGAGGGTAGGAACAGCCACTGCACGAAAAGTTAGATTTACCAATGGAAAGTAAATGCCAGTAAAGTCGGGCAATGTTTACTTTGTAAACAGTACCGGACTTTGAAATGGTAGTATAGTAAATAAAATTACCGGACTTTTATTTACTAACATTGTAAATTCAGGCACTGTTTACAAAGTAAACATTACCCGACTTTACTGGTATTTACTATCATTGGTAAATTCGACTTTTCTTGTAGTGATCACTCAGAATCATTCAACATTGTCACAGACCTACAGCTAGAAGATTAGAAGTGAACGTTGTGTGGCAAAACGGCCCTTACAGCTTACCAGATCAGCACCAAGGACAGGGATAACTTCATGTTCTTGACAAAATACCTACGGTGCCGGGGCTCTTTTTTGTTCTGTGGATAGACCAAACAGAAACAAATTTGTTTGAATATTGTACTTCCTTTGTGGTTGTACCAAGTACCTTAATATCTGCGTCCAGTCGATCAGATAAATGCCAAAATAATGATTTTTACACGTTTTTGATGGACTTATATAACTACCTGTGTTTCTAAGGACATGCTCATACTTACATTTAATGACATTATAAACGCACCCGTAACTGACCAGTACATGTTTCTCCAAAGGACATTATGGGGGTGACGAAACCACGCCTACTGGTGGACGGAATCAGCCGTGATGACGTCATACAGGGCATGCTGGGAGACTGCTGGTTCCTGGTGTCTCTTGCCGCCATCTGTCGGGATTCTGCTCTCATGGAAAAGGTCGGAACAGCTTTCAGAAGCGATATCAAAAGTATTTGAAGTTTTTAAATGTTTATCATTTTCCTTCTCTTCTAGCTGTTGATACAAAAGTTTATGCTTAAGGCATCCAATGCCATTTAAGGGCGGCAAAACTGGATTTTCAAAGTCAATTTTCTGGTCATTCTTTTTAAGTAGAAAGTTAAATCTACCCTATCCCGTAGCATACCGATATCTGGTAGGTAAAAATGCGGTGCCGCTGACGGAAAGACTGCTTGTTTCGTATCGTGTACTGGCTCTAGCTATTTTTTGGTGGTACCAAAAACTAAAGGACTCCTCACGTAGCTTGTTTCTGGGCTATTTCAAATGCTTCAAGTATGAAATGATGACAAAAAGAAATGGCAGTAAATGTCAATATCAGACAGATTTCCTCATCCATAATATTTTTGTTTTGCCGCCCTGAAATTGCATCGGATGCCTTGGACCCTTGTAATAGCCACGCGGTGCCTATGTGTTAAGATCATGAACTATTTAGGTGGCAGTGAGGGGCACTGAGCATAAATGCATTAAAACATTTGGAGTTTCAACATCTACGTTAACCCGGTTGTTCATTCAAATTTTGCCACGTGACCAGGTTGTCCCACGTGACCAGTACATGTGGCAGGAGGGAGAAGGCGAGGGGAATTACGTCGGCATGTTCCACTTCAAGTTCTGGCGTTACGGGAAGTGGGTGGACACCATCGTGGACGACATGCTGCCGACCATGAGCGGACAACAGCCCATGTACTGCCGCTCCAACGATCCCAACGAGTTCTGGAGCGCTCTCGTGGAGAAGGCATATGCTAAGTAAGTCGAGGTTTTCGTGATCTTAAAGCTGCATTATGTAACAAAGGGACGATGCAAAAAGTCAATTTTCTGGTCATTTCTTTACAAAGTAAGTTGAATCAACCCTACTCCATTGCAAATAAGTACCATTCAGGAAGTGGCGTGCCAAAATATGATGCCTTACGAGTGTGTTTAAAAGTTGGGAACACAGCTATCAGCCATGTTTGTTTACATTCTGATATTTTGTGGTGGTGTCATAAAATGAGTGTACCTCGTGTGGGCTGTTTCAGTTCCAACCATAAATGTCAGAAAGATGAGATAACTGCACAAATATGTTGAAAAGTGGACCTAAATGACAAAAAATCACATGAAGATGAAGATTTTTTTCAATTAGAATATCTAAATTTTTGGTGGACAAATGTTATATAATGCCCCTTGAACATGGGTTGCCTTTAAATTCAGAAATCACCAACTGAAATTTTTAAGGTCTATGGTGTAAATTCTATTCTAAATATTCTGAATATGTTGAATATCAAACGTGACATATTTCTTTGATGAAAACCTTTCTTTTTTCAATCCCTTATTTGTAGACTCCGTGGTTCATACGAGGCTCTGAATGGCGGCCAGGCTATCGACGCCCTGGAGGACCTGACTGGAGGGATGGCAGAGAGCTACGCTTTGAATAAGGCGCCAGGAAATCTGTACCAGATAATGAGGCGAGCCTTCAAGAAACGAGCTTTCTTCACCACCTCTAAAAAGGTCATCCAAAAGCAATATTCGCCTTAGAAATCAATCACATTTGTCAAACAGCCTGTAGTGCAACTCTGCTTGATCAGTATTGCATATGATTTCTTTGAAATGTGCGTAAAATATCTGAAAGAAGTTTACCTCAGTTTTTTTTTAAATTTCAGACGACGCAAGCACTGACCCAACATGGCGTCACAGCGCAAGGCCTTGTGGGTGGCCATGCCTACAGTATCACATCTGTCCACATTGTAAGTTAAAAAGGGGTGGGGCTACCTAAATAGAGACAATACTGTCCAATGTCTTAAGAAACAGGAAAACATGTGGTAACTGTAAGTAAAGACTACATAGAGAAAAGAAGAAAATTACACCGATGGCTTAAGATCAATTAAGTTAAGTTAGTGATTATTTGATTATTTATTTATAAGAAATCATGTGTTCAAGAAAAATATAAATAGCAAAGATATCAAACCAGAAAATTTTTCAGCAAAGATAACTTTCCACAAGTTTCTGACCCTTACCGAACAATTATGGACCTAACGACTTAATGAATCATCATTTGTTACTATTATTTATTTATTATTTATTTAGCTTTGTATTATTATTATTTTGAGTTATTAATTTTCACCAAATATTTGTTCTATTTCAAATGACCCCTTGATACTCCTCCCAACTTGACCTCTATGAAAAGTGGCCAAAATGGCCAAAAAGAGCAATTTTGAGTGTAAATAAAGGCAGAAACAAACAAAACCAATGATATATGTCCAAGTGACAGGTTCTGTTAAACAAATGTAGGTCCACAGCAATTTTGGCGACTTCCCTTTGGTGCGGATCCGCAACCCATGGGGCGACGGCACAGAGTGGACAGGGGACTGGAGTGACTCGTGAGTATCCGGGAGTTACTCTCGTTGTTCCCGTCTGTTGTACTTCCCCCTTGACAACTGACAAAGTGCAACAGTGTTGGGAACATGTCGGTCAGTGCAGTCTGTTTACCCTCTGTGCAAACCCCACCCTAGCCCTACACATCCCCAGTAGATGTCCTGTCCAGTGAAAGATGTGTCCTACAACTCATTGATGACAATGTCAACCCATGAATGCTAAACATGTTCAATACCCCCCTCCCCACCCATCCCTACACATCCCCTGTAGATGTCCTGTCCAGTACTAAAGCAAAGTGTGTCCTACAACCCAGTGACTTCAGTGTCAACCCTGTACTCATTTCCAGTACACATGTACCATGCAGACCCCCCCCCCTCACTGTGTCTGTCAACCAGTATACTGTATCTACCTACCTACCTACCTACCTACCTACCTAGTCCCTCCACCTGATTTAATCAAGAAATGGCTGCTGTTTTACCCATAGGTAATAATCTATAAGTACGTTCTCGAGACACCACGTTTCAAACCCTACGTTTAAACTTGTTTCTTGGTAGTACGTAAAAGTTACTTGGAAATTAGAAAATACTTGGAAATGGTGGCTTTTGAAGCTATGAGATATCAAAGCTGACAATATGTAAAGAAAGTCTACATTTCTAATAGCATAATTCTAAATTTATAGTAACTAGTTAATGGATATAGGTTAAAGCTGTTTGTTTTCAGTAACAATTGTATAGACTATATACTAGATGCGTATTAAGCATGTATTTGTGAAATAACTACATGTTTCTGATATGACATCAGCTAACTACTGTTGACTCACTACAGGAGCCCCCTTTGGAACCGTGTCCCCCAACAAGAACGGGACAGAATAGGCTTCACGGACAAGGATGACGGAGAGTTTTGGTGAGATACTGATGGGACAAAACTAAAACTATCCCCATTCTTCCCTATTACCAAAGTAGTAAGATTGCACAACCAGGATTCAAGCTAGAAGATCAGAAGTCTGGGCTCGAAAAACCTGCACTGGTCCAGGTAACATTGAAAATTACCTGTACCAGACAAATTTTACCCGCACCACTCAGAAGTTAGGAATAGAAGTATGGATCATACTAGAAACTGTTCAGAAATCATTGCCATTATAATATAATTTCATTTACACTTCATAAGTGGTGACAGTCGATACAGCAAATAAAATTCCATACACACTTACATGTATATAAACCCAGTACATGGACCAGTGCAGGTTAGGTGCAGGTAGACATCAGAAATACCTGCACAGCTCCAATTTTAGCTACAGTAACCTGCAGGTGGTATTTTTAGCCTTGGAAGTGAATGGTAAATGTTAAAGTTTGGCAAAATGGTCTGGTATAACAGTTTACCAAATCAGCACCAAGGACAGGAATTTCTCCATCTTCTTCAGGAAAGCCGTTTGGGGGTTCTTTTTAGCTTTGTGGATAGACCTAATACATACAAATATGTTTGAATATTGTATTACTTTTCCTTCCTGGATGAACCATGTTTGCCTTATTGTTAATGTATGTCTTGTAATGTTTTCATCTTCATTTTTCGTAACCCTTTCCTCTGCCCCTCACACCAAACCCTGATGTGTTAGGATGGATTTCAAGGACTTCTGCCAACACTTCACAGAAGTCACCATCTGTACAATAGGGCCAGACTTTGATGCTGATGCCGTTGCTGATGTGGGTAAGTTTTACCACACACTATAGTCTAATAATGATTCCCAAACACTATAATAATTATACATTTGCATTAAATGGTTATTTCAATAAAATTGTGACCTAAGAATTCTAAATGCAAGACACTGGTAGAATAGATTTTTGATACTATATAAGGCAGGTCTTACAAGATATTAGCCCTATACATATCTTAGTGTGTTTTCCTTATGTCTATGATGTACGATAACAATGTAAGACAGCAACCTCTACATTAATTTAGTACAATTATTCAGTTGAGCGACACTTTAAGTTGCTGTTGTAACACTTGTGCTCATGATGATGTTCTGTTTTTTCCCCATACACATATTCAACACTTCAGATAGTGGTAAGTTTCTGATAGTTATGTGCAGTGGTGAGAGGTTGCAGTAGGATGTACATGTATGTCTACTACATGTAGGTTTAGTACTGTCAAGCATGTCAGTAGAACGTACTGTGCCTGTGTGAAACCCGTAATGTATTGTGCATATCACTTTGGCAGAATGTCTCGTTTAAGGTCGTGTTCTCGTGTTTAAGGATGACATTCCGTCTATAGTTTTTAAATGTCGTGTCGGAAAAGATATCGCCTGCAACGGGCAAAATTCTGATGCAACGTTGACCAAACATCCAATGAAAACTCTGAAAAATCGGTTTTGCGCAGGCGCAGTACATTCTGACATGCTGTGCTGTCACAAGTAGTTGTATTAGTTTGAACAAATTAGCTAGCTGGCTATCTATTTAAATGATTAAACTTCTGTAGTCACATTCATTTTATAATACTACATGTAGATAAACCTTAATCACACAACCAAAGAAGATGGCATACTGGCTGTTATTGCAGTTATCTTAACAGAACTATAACTGCCATGCTATCCAAGATAATGTGCATCTGTTACAGTTTTTGCATTGTGGAATGGTGCTGCATGTTGGACTAACCTATGTGTTTTGATAATGAACATCTTACAAGACTTAGTCCAATGAGTGGGTCCTTTGGCATGCTCTATGTGTAACAAGGCCATCTTGGCAAGGCTTCGGAGAAAAGAAAGGTAACTATCATTACTTGTGCACCTTTATTGGACATTCATGCTAAACTGTAAGGCCTGGTGGTGTGATTTTTGCTGCAACCATCTAATTTAATATGTTTGTTTTTTTACATCAGAAACAAGTTTATGGTTGAACTGAAAATGTAATAAAAACTTTTCAAGCACATTAAAGCTGCTGTACATTTAACAGAATGGATTATTATGTAATAATATCATTAATGCCACAAAAAGTCATTAATGATATCATTTAAGGCCGCAAAAAAAGATAATCTAGGACAAAATCCGTCACACCTGTAATACATATTCATCACTGATATAATTTCTAAGGATGTCTTAAAATGTTTTATGCTTTCACATTTAGTAACAGTTCTTTTATAAAACTCAGATCGGGAGTGGCACCAGGCAAACATAAAGGGCTTCTGGGAGCAGGGCACATCGGCAGGCGGCTGTAGGAACAACATCAAGGCTTACGCAACAAACCCACAGTTCGCACTCAGAATACTGGAGCCAGGTAATGTGTACAAACCCACAGTTCGCACTCAGAATACTGGAGCCAGGTAATGTGTACAAACCCACAGTTTGCACTCAGAATACTAGAGCCAGGTAATGTGTACAAACCCACAGTTTGCTCTCAGAATACTGGAGCCAGGTAATCAAAGTAGACATCATATGTAATGTTAGTGTTGAAACTATTCTGGTACCCTGTAGTAAGTACAAAGGTTACCATCAAAGCTATTTTAGTACTGTTGAAACTAGAAAGGTAACATTTGCAAAGCAAATATATACATGTAATGTTAACCTTTACATGGTCTAGCCTACCAAACTGCTGCTCTGTTTATTCTTACTTGTTACACAAGTTGGTAACACATTCATAGATATGGTGACCAGCCCCTGCAACTTGCTACATAATGTCATCCAACACCACAGGGTGTCTGCTACAGCACCAGCTAACATGGTATACCAGATGTCTGGTCCAGGTCATTGACCTTTATGTGTCTATAAAGAAGAAGAAACAAAGCAAAAACAATCATCCAGGTCATTTGTGCAAAAACTACCTCTCAAGCACTATTGAACCTAACTGCATACCATTTGTAGTCGAGTCTTGCTGAGAGATTTCCATGCCATAAGTCTCTGTATGTTGTTCTCAGATGAGTGGGACCCAGAGATCGACCCACCAGAAGACAAGGGGAAGTGTAAGGTGGTGGTGGCCCTGATGCAGGAGCACAGGAGATCACAGAGACACCTGGGAGTCAGGAACCTACAGATCGGGCTGCACGTCTACAAGGTAGGGCTTAAAGGCGTCCAATGCAATCTCAGGGCGGCAAAAACAAACAATATTCTGAATGAGGAAATCTGTCTTATATTGATATTTACTGCCATTTCTCAGTGCATTTTTGTCATCATTTCATACTTGAAGCATTTGAAATAGCCCCAAAACAAGCTACGAGGTGTCTCTTCATTTTTGGGGTACCACCAATAAATAGCTAGAACCAGACTATGACACAAAACAAGCAACTGTTTTCCTTCAGTGACATTGCATTTTTGTCTCACAGATATCAGCGTATGCTATGGGATAGGGTTGATTCAACTTATCACATTAAGCGAATGACCAGAAAATTGACTTAAAGATTGAAAATCAAGTTTTGTCGCCCTGAAATTGCATTGCCTTTAGACATCTTCTCAACATTGTCTCCTTGCAGTCAGACGTAACTATCAAATTGAAAATAAATGTCTATTATCTAATTATGTGTCTGGTAATGTGTCTGGGAAGCCAATGGCCACTGTCAAATAGTAATGGAAAATCAGGAATACACGTTCAGTTTCTTTTAACAATATCTTGCAAGACATGTATGATGACAAGAATACATGACCCATAGTTGAAGTTTTGATACTGTCAATCAACACAGTAAAGAAGCTCACCTCAAATTTTCGGTTGCTCTTCCGTCAACCTTCGTCAGGAGTGATGATTCAATTACTCTGAGTACGTGACCTAAGGTTGACGGAAGAGCAACTGAAAATTTGAGGTGAGCTTCTTTACTGTGTTGATTGATAGTATCAAAACTTCAACTATGGAACTTTCCAACACAGATGAGCTTTCATGTTAAGAACACATGACATTTGTACAAGATAGAACAAACAGACATAACTGTTACAGTACTTACTTATTGTAACTATCATCATCTCGATTTCAGGCTGGTAAGGATCCCCACGAACGCCTCAAACAAAAATACTTCATGTACCACCGCGACGTGGCGAGCTCCGGGTCGTACATAAACCTGAGGGAGGTGTTCCTCCGTGCCAACCTGGAGCCAGGAGACTACATCATCGTTCCCTCCACATTCGGCGCCGAGGAACAGGGATCCTTCCTCATCAGGATCTTCACGGAGAAGAACATTGAGGTCAAACCACTCCGCAACCAGTTCAACATGTACTCCTACAACTGTTACGTACAGGACAAGTGGTAGTGGACGACGCAGCTGTTTATATTCTGGCTACTGGTGGTGCTGCAAAATCTTATCATACTGAAACTCTATTAGCATGAAAGCTCATCAGTGTTGGTATATTCCATGATGAAGTTCGATACTTTCGTTCAACACCTGGTAAAGAGAGCAATTACCTCAAACTTTTGGTCGCTCTTATATGTACATCAACCTTCTTCATGGAGTGTTGATTCAATTAGTCTGAGCACATGGCATTATCATCACATTAGAGCTATCTACATGATCTACACCAGGCAATTATGATTCATTATTGGAGTCACGTGCTCAGAGTAACTGAATAATCACTCTGATTCACTCCTGAAGAAGGTCGACGTTAGAGCGACTGAAAATTCAAGGTAAGCTTATAATCTTTGCTGGTGTTGATCAAAAGTATCAGACATCATACTGAAACTCCTTTGAACAAAACAAGCCCACTGCAAGGAAGTTAGCATTGTGTGGTGGGAAGTTGTGTGATGCATAGATGGGAGGATAAAACTAAAAGTATATGGTTGTTTTAGGTCATGGGGTGTACTGCCATGCTTGCATTGTAACTGTTAAATACATGATTGTGTATTTGATAAAGACACAAAAGAAGTGTGCACATGTCAAAATCATTAAGTTTGGAATACATGAAAAGAGGAGTTCAAACGATGTACTATTGTTGCTAGTTACAATGTGTAACAATCTTTATATCAAAATCCTTGGCAGTAAAATTCAAGTCAAGTTAGAGGGAAAACATAATAATTTTTGATCAACCTGTACACTGTTGGTAGGAAGGTCACTAGTAATGTGCACAAACAGCACTGGTGATGGTAGAATATGTGAACTGTTGAAAGAAGCCCAGGACCTGTAATTAGTATGAACGACAAGAAGTGCATAATACATACCACAGCCTAGCATACTCTTCCACTGTCGGATTGCATTTGCCCAACAATGCATATTAAGAGCTTTATACCAATGCCATCATACTTTGAGTCTTCACAAAATAATGTAATTACATTTGGAAGAAAGCAGACAATGCCATACCTTTACAGGGGATTCGTAGACGATGTATTATAAGAATGAATTTGAAGGTGGATGTTACTGAATGTCTGAGGTGTGAACAGTAGTCATGATTGTTCTGTAGCCGATCTGTTTAGATGGTAGGGAGACTTTGATGATACAAGGTTTCTGAGAGTTGGGAAAATGAAACTAGAAAGTCAAAGGATAATAGAGTTCTATACATTGTTACATCTGGTGAGAGAGTTGTCTTTCGTTTTGAGCAGCAGCACTTCTGAAACAGTATCTTACAAGATGATAATTTTTTAAAGCACAAGCACAGCTATGATACACACATTCTGCAATGTGTAAGTAAGCATCAACAGTGAAAATATGTTACAAGGAATTGAAAATAATATTGGATGAACTGTTGCAAGAATATCTGGTGTTTTCCTCTGACACAAGAATTCATCTTTTAACACGCAAATTATCTGTATGAGAAAAGCTATAAAAGGCTCAAAGTATAAGTTTTGAAGCTCACAGCCTATATTGCCTTGGCTGTCAAATTCTGGCTATTTGCATTATAAAGGTAAAAAACAGATTAAATACTATAGTATGAGCAGATAGATCTAACATATACTTTAGGCAGATTGATTTAAATGGCACTGTGTTACTGCCTAAGTTGACTGTTGAAAATACTGTTAGAAACCCAAGAAATGCTCTGAATAGTTGAATATTCAATGATATGACAATTTTTCTCCCTTTATATCTTCAGTGTAAATAGTAATTCCACACAAAGTCATGTGGACCCTTAAAAATGTGGCAATACAAAATGCACTAAGCTTCACCTGACGTAAGAATTGTAAGAAGCAGAAAGTCATATTGAGGTGCTTCGGGCAGATTTGAGGTGCATGTTCTTCGGATAACTTTATTCCTTAGCTACAGTATGGTCAGACATCATTTGTTCCCTATTTGAGTAAAGTTTAAGTATTAAATTGACAATGTTGGTGATAGATATTACGGTAAGGAAATAAAGAGACAATGCCACAATCTGTTGGTTAAATGTTGTTCTTTCTTTCTATGTATACCTCAATGAAACATGCCTTTTACCATACACTGACCTGTACATTGAGGAAAATAAGTTTTTACCAGACTTTGCAGGGCTTCGGTATGGATAGTTATAGTTGTACCTGACTGCATCTGGCAGGCTGATTGGGTATGCTGAAACTGTGAGAGATACTTTGGCAAGGTCACATGACATACCCGGTATATCAGGTACATGTATATCCTTTTGTATCACAAACACATATTGCACTGGGCTGGTCAAAACAACTTCACAACTTCATACTAGAAATATCATATTGCACAATGGGTTTGGCAACTACAAATGTACATGTATTTGCATACCAAGTACATGTAGTTCATTGAGGTTTAGTTTGTCTATGATATACATGTAAACAGCACCATATAGGTTGCAACAAGCTTTCTGGCTATATCATGGCATTGCCAGTACATATTTGACTTTGTAACATCATCATGATCTCAGGTTTCGGTTAGGGATGTCTTCTCAGATAGGATTTAAAGCCGGAGGCCCCAGGTCTAAGGAGAGCCACACCTTGAGCATGTAAAAGATCCCATCACACTTATCGAAAAGAGCAGAGGTCCTTCCCGGTGTGAGTGGTTCAAACCTTACAGTCCGGTCTCAGGGTTGACATCTTGAAGAGATGATAGTCACCTGTTGTGTCAATCCTTCCACAAATGTGGTAAATCTTCACAATAAATAAATAAATAAATAAATATGCTTGGTTGCTCTCTTGATCTTTGTAAAATTGTTCTGTAAAGTTTTATTTTCTCTTCATCCTCTTGCACTCCATCTTCAACAACTAAATGTATCTAGGCTATGTATGACATGGCAGCACTCAATCAAAGGTAACAGAAAGGACAAATTTCCCTTCACAGTTTGGCTTGTAGGTGGAAGGCACAATGACATAGCACCCAGCTGGGAGAACCAACTGTTTGGACACCTTGGTCAGATACTGGTGAGGAACACAGTTCCCAACATCTGCCTTTTTAAAGAATTCCCTGTTGGTGATTCTTTCACACTTCTCAACCTGAAAACACAGAGAAAATGGACTCAGTAGTACCTAAGCATGTCATGTAGCTTGTGTAGTCCAATGGTTAGCAGCCTTGCTTCTGGACTAAGAGGTTGGGAGTTCAAACCCCGGCTGTTGTCGCTTACCTGACATGCACGCTACTGTTAAGGGTCAGAGTCCTTAGGACGGGACGTTAAGCCATGGTCCACTGTTCATTGTGCTTGTTGAAAGAGCTAGGGGAATTTCCCTGGTACAATGAATGTGTAAATACTGTACTTATAATTAGTGTCTGTCTTCTCTATCATGATCACTGGGAGATTGGCTCTTCAGTGAGCTAAAACTGCATGGAGATCACTTTCCTTTTTTTCCTTACCTTATAGACATGGAAAGCAGCAGCATGGCACATATATGGTAAGTTTGGCTGTTTCTCTTGTTGTAGTGTGATCGCTACAGTTCTGCCATTTTCATCTCCTACAATATGGTGAAGAAAACAATACTTACTTTTTTTCATACATTGCAATAACTTATAATATTAGCCACTTTGTAGTTTGAACTTCTGTCAATACAAAGGATTTCGTATCTAAACATGTAGCAAATTCTTCTGAACTTTGCTTCATAAGTACATGTACTATAATTATTTCTTGAAGTCAATAACAGTGGAAAACAATTAGCAGGTACTGTCCTTGGTGCTGAAGATCAGGCAAAGTCCATGCAACAATGTATAACATAACAAATTGAAATCATCCACTTTACTAACTTAAAGTTAAACTTGACTTCAAATAGCCATGAACTACATTGTAAATAACAGTGGAAAACAATTATCAGGTACTGTCCTTGGTGCTGAAGGTCAAGCAAAGTTCATGCAACAATATATAACATAACAAATTGAAATCATTCTACAGCATCTACTTGAAACAATGATAGTGAAAAGAAGTATCTAACTTGTGGGTAGACAGAAGAAGTACTGTGGGTTGGTGTAGAAGTACTTGTAGTTCCTACAGCCTCCTGCATTCACACCTGCCTCCCACTGGCCATGGAAGGTCAGGGCGTGTCCTGGAGGGCGGGGCAGACCTGGGGCCTGGCTGTTACCCAGCAACATGGATGGGAGTTCCCGAAAGTGTACAAAAGATACAGATTTGGATGTATTGTTTGATACGGTGTAGTACTGAAAGTTAATAGTTTCTGCTCTCCTTTCCTGCCAAAGAGCATAAGCAAAGGCTGTGACAACTTGAAGGGTAATTTGAAGAAAAAAGTTGTTCAGGACAAGTACAGTACAAATACAAACATTTGATATACTCTGTGATACAGATAATCATTGCTTTCTTCCTCTCTGAATGTATCTACAGATCGTTAATGACAGATTTGTAAAAGAATGTTGTTGGGGAGTGGTCGCAATTCAGTTAATCTGCCTTTGTCTTGCCAATCATTATAGTAACCTTGAGATGCATGCCTCATGTAACTTGACCTCTGACCTCCACTCCACTTTTTGACCTCTATTGTGTTTGACCTTGGAATGGCTAAGACTTTGAGTAACAGACATTGCCTTTAATTTTGTTCTGACATATTGGATTTTATTTGTTTATACTGAATGTTGTCCACTTTTGTCTGACTGATTGTAATATGTTTTGTCCTGTATATGCTGGGCCCCCTCGGAAATCAGCTCTTGCAAACTGAAGGGGTAACCCAGCCATCTTGTGATGAAATAAATAAATATCAAATAAATAAATAAACCATTATAACTCATCCCCCATCAATTCTCCTCCTTCCCCTTTACTAACCTGAGTTCAAAAGGCCATGACGAGAAGATTCTCAACAGAAATCCTTTCCCAATGTCAGGTTGGAAAGTGTTGGGGATGACGATGTAGGCTTCGGGCTTCAGCAGGCATGTTAGGGTCACCTCTCTGGCATGGGCGTGGGGAGGGGTTGTCATGGCAACGGGTTCATCCTTAATGAGGTCTGCAGCAGTCAGTCTTGTGGGCATGTCTCCTGCCTGGAGAGAGAGGGCAGTTAATGTAGGCAACACCTGTGATCAGTGTAAATGAATTTGATTAATATATAATATCTTTCAGTAATATTTGTCATTTGGTTTGTTGAAGAGGTTATGCCAAAAGATATGAATTGACTTTCAGTTGTTGTAGAGTTTAAAACTTTGTTCCAACACTGAAGATGGAATCTTTCACCGTCATGGTTCAGAGAGGGCTGATGGGCCCTGATGTATACTGCCTCCTTCACACCCCTCACTACTTTCCAAACCCATCGGAAAGTCAGTGCAGTGGATCATTCATCTGACGAAGGTTGACGAGTCTGGCTGAAAATTCATGGTGAGTTTCTTTTTGTGTTGGAACAAAGTTCTACCAACACAGATGACCTTTCATTTGAATAATTCAAAGCATACATTACAACTGTAACTATACATCACATCATATTCTTGCAGTTCAGCAATGTCCTGCCAGAGGGTGCTTTTACCACACTAAAAAGTATCACAGCTCCACACCTGCATCACAACAAACCTGCCAGACATGCATCCCAATTGCTGTTTCCTGCAATTTCCAAGCTGGCTGGAGTCTGTTAGTCCTCTGCATCAGGGTCAGCAGTACAAAACACTCCTGGTCACCACCGTTGCTTCCCCGGTTAGCAGAAGAAGCTATAAGCAGAAATTAAGAAATACATTACTTAAAACATTCAACTTTTTTCTGCCCAAGTGAAATTCTGCAGTTTTGCTTGAGTTCTGTTACAAAATTTATGAGTGTCAGGTAAAGTATAGTGCTGCTGAACAAACAATATACAACAGAAGAGGGAAATATTGAACAAAATCAATAACCTTGGATGGTGACCAGGTACTGGGGGTTTGTGGGATACGTCTCCAAGTTGTTACGGCAACCACCAGCAGACACGCCCACCTCCCAGCATCCCTCTACATTATCCTCATGCCATTTCACTGTATCAAACATCAGAGATTCACAACAATTTTGAAACATTTGATCATAAAAATTCACTATTATAAGAAGAAAAAAAATCACTTGTTTACTTACAGCTTCACATGAAATAATCTAATTTGTTTGTTTCTGTTTTATTTATACAGGGTAAATACAACTCAATGCTAACCGCATTGCTTTTCAGGCATGCCCTGTTCAAAGGTAGGACATCACAAACTGAGACAAATGGAAAACAAACATTAAAGTTGTTAGTCCAGGCCAAGGTCAGGAGGTCAGAGGTCAGCAGTATTGCTTCAGAAGCCTCTTAAATGATAGGCTGGATGTAGCCACTCTGTGGCAGGTAGATCGTTCCATCTTGTTTTCAGTTGCAAGGGGATAATACACTAGTAATTCTTTTCTCCAGATACCTCATATATCAGAAAAGTTAAAATGACTGTCTGACTACTACATGCCTTTATATAAATATATAAAACACTTACAACAGCCATCAATGTTGTTGCCATGGCAACTGGTGGTGAGGTCAAAGAGCTGTAGGTCAGGAACAGGAGAGGCGATGGTGACCTCATGGAACTCCTGACAGAAGTCTGCAAATTTCATTCTGAAAAATGTTTGATGGTTAGACAATTGTAAATCATAATGCCGTATTGATTTGATTATATGGATGACATACACACGCGCATCAATTTTAGTCTGTTTCCAAAAAAAATAAAACAAGTTTTCGGTCATACTGTACATCGATTAATAGATATAAAAAGACATAAAAAGATATTTGAGTGGTTGTTCTGCTAAATATTGGATTTTGTGGCAACTTTTTGGCAATGTTTAAAATCAAGGTCACAACTTTCCCAAAACTTTCAACTGGGGAAGCACAAACCTTTGTCTTCTATTTTAGATTCTTAGATTTTGAAATCTATAAATTGGACAATTTCTTTCAGAAATCTATATTGTCATGTGTCATTTATTGTATCAAACAAATGACATTTGCTAAGAATATTAATGACATTGTCCATGACATGTTTTCACATCAGTGAAACCCTTTTTTGTCTGTTGAAATGTCAAAGTACAAGACAGAAGGTCATCAGTACAACACATGGGCCCTGGGGTAAAACTGTTGTAAAGCCATTGTTATGTTCCCAGAAACGGGGGAAACATACATCATCACACAGAGGCAAACTTTTGTGAGACCGGTAAGTTACACAGTTGACAACTTGCTCGGAAAGTTATTTCTGCTGTTGTTTGGTAAAACAGATGACCTTCAACACTTCTGAGCTATTCTAAAACTTTTTCTATTGCTCTCTTTCATATGAAACTTCAAAATATGCATGTACCCCTTCAAACAATATTAGTTAGTAATATTACTTTTTTTTCTACTAAAGTCACAATAGTTGACATGTGGAAGGTTTGAGTTATATTGCCAGTCATGGAAGCACTTGACAACTCAAGGTGGAAGTACAAAATGTACAATGTAGTGCAATTGCACTGCTTTCAATGTGCCGATGGTACTTGAACAATGAACAAGATGGCGGCCCAAGGTCGATACGTATGAGGTCATGCGACCTATTCAAAATATAACATGATCAACTAGTTGGCGTAGGGTGAGATCAACAGTCTGTCTTACCTAACTCTCAATCTGTGCAACCAGCAGTGCAACTATCGATATTGACTTATCCAATCATTACAAATCGGACAGTGAAATTCTTTACAAAGTTTAACATAACAAACAGAGATGGTTATTAGCTACCATTAGTCACTAAAAGGTCTAGTACTGCAAGATCACAGTAGAGTCTTTGCAAATAACATTTAACAGGTGAGTGTACTAGTTTGGGCAAAGCTTGGGTGGAGCACTGTCAGCTGCAACGATATGGTTCAACGACATAATTGCGTCTCAGGCATAGCAGGACGTTAATAATAGGATTGGGGGTCAAATAACAGCTTTTGTAAACCCATATCGTTCAGTCATCTGTAAGTCACGCAACGTGTTAGCCTTCCTCTGTCTGATGAGATAGACGTTAGATCCTCCCGCAACTTTGTTGCATAGCTATGGGTTGACTTGGTGGCAACCTTTCTATCTGCACAGGTTGCAGTTTTGTGCCGCTAATGAAATTTCAACTAGTGAATTTAGTCCAAGTTTCTTCCTATCATTTAGTATTGTTTGTCAGAGAGTGACTTTAGGTCTTTCTCTCGGGCGTAAATCTTCTGGTTTCAAGGTCACGGCAGTTTTTGTTGTTCTGTGACCAGGTAATCTCCAAGCGTGCCCAACAAAGCTTAGTCACTGTCTGAGATGCTAACCAGAATGCATTAAAACTGTCTCCATACTATAAGGTAAAGCCTTAATTTCATAGACATCTCTTTAAGAACTTTCTGTACACTGATTGACTGTACTTTTCTGTATGTGAACAAAGACACACCAGTTTCTGTAATCTATGGTGCCATTACTTAAGATAATGGTTTTGAGTGTGTTTGTGGTTTGGTAAATTACAGTCAATGTCGGGTGCATTTAAGGTGACAAGACTTAATATATATTTTGTATACTCATGGACCTCACTGCCAGTGACACAAACACACAGATATTGCTTAAGTTTAGACAAGTTGCTTTCCTATACATGTACTTGTTCCAATCACAACCTCTCTTATTCAATAGCATTGTCTCTTCCTGATATATACATACTGTGTAAATAAATAGAATAGGAACTTCATTTGAGTCAAGAATTGCTTCTAATAGATCAACCTTTTATCAGTCTTGACAAAAGCTTTTTACTGTGGTTTTTGTCTTGAAATTCACTTGAGCTACATAAAATGAGATGATTCAAAAGCATATTGAAATCTTTAGAGTACACATGTCAAGTTAGGAGCCAAATGTCACTATTAGCCCCTGGTAAGCATACCAGCAAAAGACCTGATCTCTTAGATCCTTCAGAATCTGAGTGCTTATTTTTTTTTTAAGACCTCAATTCTTTTGTTGGTATGCTGATCTGGGGCTGTCCTGTTTTACTGAGCATGACACTAGTACATTAATTCCTTATATTCTGTGGAAGCACCACTTTCTTTGACATAACAGTTGTTGACCTCACAAAACACCTGTTTCTGACCATAACACTATTTGTCCTGTTGTAGAGTGGATTCATTCCTCAAGCTAACTGACATCTTTCACACCACAGTCGTCCCTCAGTAAGACATCTGGAGCCACATAGTTGCCGTTTAGAACTTTTATTCAGCAGTGTCACAAAAGTGAGAACTTCGTGAACTTGTGTCATTTAGCCTCTATACACTTGAAGAAGCTGACAGAGCAAAACCGGTTGTGACAGGCTGAATAAAAGCTCTAAATCGGAACTATGCGGCTCTAGATGTCTTACTGAGGGACAACTGCGGTGTGAAAGAAGTCGGTTAGTATAAAGTACAGTGGATTCATTCCTCAAGCTATTTGTCCTGTTGACAACACACTACTGTGTCTCACCTGGAGTATGTGGTTGTTTGCCCTCCCCAGGGGTTATGTAGACTCAGCCAAACATCTTCCTTTGATTCTCCAGTTCCCTGAACAATAAAAAAAATATGTTTTAAGCAGAATGAGTATACATGTACACTGTGTCAGGTATTGCTGTCTCTATCAAATGAAGAGGTTATGTTGAAAAAGTTATGACTGGAATTTCAAGATCTTTTCCATTGGGTAGGCTTAAAGCTGCATTATGTAACATTAGGATGATACAAAAGTCAATTTTCTGGTCATTTCTATGTTGGATCAACACTAAAACCTACCCACATACCAAATATCACAATCCACAAAGGCCTTAAGTTACTTATGCTGTTCACAAGTGTGCAGAAACACAGACACACACACATACACACACAGAACCCCAAAAATACCTAGATTTTTTTATGGAGCTAACTAGTAGTACACAAATTCCGTCCCCCTTGATAGGCAAAAATTGAAACTTCATCACATCTTCTTCAGAGTGCCATGTACTCAGAAGTGCCCTCAAAATGGTGGAAAAAAGTGTTTTGGAGGATTGTTCAAAACACTTCTGACAACAACCGTTGTTCAAAACTTTCCGGGCCACTAGTACTTCTGGGTCAGAACCCTCGATCCAGAACACTTTTATCCACCATTTTGAGGGGCAATTTTTAAATGTCTTCATGTTGATGTGAGAGGACAGCTGGTGAGGGCAGCCCTGTGGCTGATGTTACCTGCTGTACAGAGGTAATGTTGTAGGCATGTGGCTGGCACACTTCCTCTCCATGCTGGCTTGGCTCTCTATCAGGATGCTACATAGACAAGACATTGATTGACATTGTTTACCAACATCAGGTAAAGAGTTAAAAAGGACATGAAGTTTCCGACTTTAAAGGGGCATTATGTAACATTTTTGCACCAAAAATTGAACCTACAAATGTATTTTAATTAAAACAATCTTCATGTGATTGTCATTTACTTCCACTTTTCAACATATTAGTGCAGTTATCTCACATTTCTGACATTTATCATATATATATTATGGTTGGTGTCAAAACAGCCAACACGAGGCACATTCAGTTTGTGGCACCACCACAAACTACCATGTAGACTAGAATGTAAACAAACATGACTGACAGCTGTGTTTCCAACTTCTAAACACACTCATAAAGCGTTATATTTTGGTAATCTCCAAGCAGATCGTAGGGTGGCCAAAGACAGTATCCTATTATAGCCCCAAATGTTAGGAGCCATGAAGTCAACACAAAAGACTGGGTTAAAATTTAAACAATGAATTTTGAACTTTTAATCAAACCACTGGTAGATGTAACAACTGTAACAACTAGGAAGAAAAGGACTTTCTTTAACTGTTGGAGGCATTTTTGAGTTGATTCAGAACCAGATTTTTTTTTTTGCAAATCAGAAAAAAATGAAGAGGCGAATCTGAGAAGCAACAAATTAAATTGGTGTGGCCTAAAGAATAAATTTGTATGCTTTCTTTTAGGTCATGTAACTTCAAGCAAGGGTGATCACGCAGCAACATTGGCGACAAGATTCAGGAGAAAAGTTTGTTACTAAACAATGGGCAGCGACGGACAAGTCGGCTGGAAACAGATCACTGTAGTGTTCTGTGTGTTGGTGGCGTTACTGTTCGTGGGAGCTGGCATCTTTAAGGCACTCGAGGAAAACTTCTACGACCCTGGAGCGCCACCGGAAAGAGTCCACAATGTGGATGATGTTGTGGTAGCGTTTGTAAAAAATCACAGCAACGTGACACACCATGAAGTGTATGAACTACTGGGAAAAATAGACATAGCAAGGCACGGATACAGCCTCTTTGACAATGGTGAGTACATTTACATATACCTGAGCCAGAATTCTGGGAACATAACCAGAAATCTGGAGAATTCTGTCTCAGTTTCTCAGAATTCTGGCTCAGGTTCCCAGAATTCTGCAGAATTGGCTTTGTTCCTGAGGATGTCTACTTTTAATTAATGTATCATACATGCACTTACAATTTTCAATTCATTTGGTTAAATCTATTTTGAAACAATAAATCATTTGGTTAAATCTATTTTGAAACAATTAAGGTTTTCCAGAATTAATGAAGTGTTTGTCCGGAATTATAATGGGGCCTGTTTATATTTTATATTCTTCTAGCATCCATGGCAGCTACCACTGGACATTTTCTTTTCAACTGTTGAAGTTTGTACAGTTTTCTGATAGCATTTGTTACCAATATCATTATCATTCAATCTGAACATCACAATACCTAATTTAAAAGTAAACTGTCGATTATATTTCATTTTCAGAGTTAGCTGAGAACATTACCCAATCTTACCACCTTGCCTACATGGAGTCGTGGTACTTCTGCATGACGATCGTCACCACCATTGGTTATGGACATATGAAGCCTTTGACAGATGCTGGCATGGTATTTCTCAGTACTAATATTGTTTATGTAATGTGTATGAAATGTAGTACCTTCAACTTATTCCTGAGCTTATCATTTTCACAGATTTTTCATAAGAAAATTTGAAAAAAAAAGAAGATGACTAAATCTAGAAATCTAATTCATAAAGTTTTTAACACAATCTTGCCCAACTTAATCCTTGACTAATTCAAGCCTTGCCCAACCCAACCCTTGTACAACCCATTTATCGATGCTCAACCCAACCCTAAGGCTTGTACAACCCATTTATCCTTGCCCAACCCAACCCTAAGGCTTGTACAACCCATTTATCCTCGCTCAACCCAACCCTAAGGCTTGTACAACCCATTTATCCTTGCCCAACCCAACCCTAAGGCTTGTACAACCCATTTATCCTTGCCCAACCCAACCCTAAGGCTTGTACAACCCATTTATCCTTGCCCAACCCAACCCTAAGGCTTGTACAACCCATTTATCCTTGCCCAACCCAACCCTAAGGCTTGTACAACCCATTTATCCTTGCCCAACCCAACCCAACCCTAAGGCTTGTACAACCCATTTATCCTTGCCCAACCCAACCCTAAGGCTTGTGCAACCCATTTATCCTTGCTCAACCCAACCCTAAGGCTTGTACAACTCATTTATCCTTGCTTAATTTCCTACTCTTTCTTCTGAAAGTCTGCAAAAATAAATGAGTATGTTTGACCTTGAATAACTTATAAATTACAGTTGTACCTCCACATTGGCTAAGGTCTCTTTGGAACACAGACAAATGAGAAATGGTGGACAGATTCAAATGATCACTGTCATTTATTCTTTGACATGATGATTTTGATATTTTGGTTGCATCTAACGTTACATGTATGGTCCGTGATATTTTACAGGTTTTCTGTAGCATCTATGCCCTCATTGGTATTCCAGCATGGATCATCCTCCTCACTCTTGTTGGGGCACAGTTGAACGATTCAAGCAGGTATGCTGTTGAAAATCATATTTTGCATGGGCCATGCATGGTAGCTACAAAAGCAACAGTTACTGTTACTCTACACTGTAGTTTTTGGTTGTCTCCTGAGAAAGTGAGTAATTTTGTTCGCAAGGTACCAGTTCTAAACTAACAGTAAAGCCCCTGCTACACATAGCCGAATATGGCCTCCCAAACACTGCTGAACAGTGCACTCAGCTCCACCCAACCATGGTTAGGAGTAGGTCGGGAGCAAGAACGGCAGTGGTTGTCTGGTGTTCGGCGAGGTTGTCTGGTGTTCGGCTTCAACCATTCAGGTGTGGACGTGAGGTTCAGCCATGGTTGGCTGTTGCTCGGGAGTACAACGGTGGTTGGGTGTGGTTGGCAGTCAAATTTGACTCAAATTTGATTTCATTCGAATCAAAAAGGTAGGCGTGGCCTACATTTTTGTAAATCTAGTCAGACTGCTCTCAAGGTTGGCTGGTGTTCGGTGGAAGGTTCTGAATGTGTGACAGGGGCTTTACCCAAGGTGCATATCTGGGTATCTGGGTATTAACAATAATACAATTCCTTGAACAACCTTCCCTTCCCTGCACAGGTGGATAGAGAAACGTGTGTGGGAGCTCCTGGCCAGACTAACTCATCAAGATCCGATTTCAAATATTCCAAAGAAATTTCGAGCACCAGGACTGGTCATATCACTGACCATCATGATGTCTGCATTTTTCTTCCTTCCTGCACTCCTCTTCCATAAAGGTAATACATGTTTGTGTCTCTCATATACTGGGATCAGTGTTCTAGCCAGCCTGAAATTTTTTTTCATCTCAATTTTGTTTGATGCACGCTGGCATGTCGAATGCCGACGGCAATCTTAGGGGGGTCCAGGGGCATCCTCCCCCGGGAAAATCTTGATCCTGACTGAAACGCTATTTCCTGCAGTTTGAGGGGCAAATTCTGCTGGTAGACTACGCTTAGTTTATGACATCTCTTTCCATATTTACACACTGATTTTTGTCTGTCAAAGATGACAGATTGGGCAAATTTTTTGTCCATCACGAGCGGCAAAATTCCGCCAAATGGCTAGAACACTGGTATAGAGAGAAGACACAGACAAAGAACTGAAACAGACAGTATTTCTGGGTACTGTTCTTAGACTATAGTCTGAATAAATTGATACCACTGTGAACATCAACCATGCCAACAGTTAATAGACTGAGGAAGAAAGAAAAGGGAGCTGTTACAGTCACTGTTACAGTTTTACAAAATTTCCGGTTTTAACAGCTGTGTTGCTTTTTTAGGTTTCGAAAGGTTACCATTTCAGATCTGATACTTTCAGACACTAACTATTGTCCATATTGCCAATGAAAATCCGCTGGACTTTAATTTGGCTCAAAGAAAGACAACTGTCTCTCGAGAGAGTGCAGAGGAGAGCCTTGAAGATCATCTCTCTGGGGGGAAGGAGGAATGTTCCCGACCTCCCTACACTCCGAGAAAGACGGGAACTTGCGGCTGTCAAGTTGTTCAAGCGCATGCTCAGCCCTGACCACCCACTACATGATTTGGTACCGGGAGCCAGGTCGGACAGCACAGGGAGGTGTTTGAGGAACTCTGGGGGAATCACGGTGCCCAAGGCACGGACAAACAGACTGTACAACTCGTTCCTCCACTGCACAATCAGATTGTACAATAGCCAAACGCAGACCTAGTGTTCTAGTGTTTCATGTCCCACTTTTGTATGTAATTGACTTGTGCATTTCTATACTTATGTAAAGTCCACACAATTCAGGAGTACTACGTACCCCTGCTATGTAGACTGTTCTTAATAAAATTGAATTGAATTGAAAAATTGAATTTTTCTGAATCTTCCAATTCCACTGTAACATTGCATTACATATGCAAATTCTTAGCTGCTACCATTCTTGTTTTTAATTATCAAATTGACTATTTCTGTGCTTTATGTTCTAGTTGAGACCTGGACGTACCTGGAAGCCATCTACTTCTGTGTGATCACCCTAACCACAGTGGGGTTTGGGGACTTTGTTCCAGCTCTACCAACAAAAAACATGCATACAGCTGCTAACATTGCCTACAAGGTACGACGTACATTGTAGTTCACATTGTCTGAAAGTCTGGGATGAAAGAATGTTGTATGCCACTTCTGTTTTGGATACAATTTTTTAATGAATGAAACTTTCGGCTGGATCACTATGTATTGTACACTACAATAGTACAAGTAGTCTTCCCAAAAGGCTCAGCTTTGATGTTACCCCCCTCCCCCAGATTTCGGTGTTTCTGTGGATCACCGTGGGCCTGGCCTTCCTTGCTGGTTCCCTAGAGAGAATTGGGACAGCCCTGAAGCTCCTGGGAGAGAAGGTGATTGACATGGATCTAGATCCGGCCGAGAGCACAGACGAACCTGAAGATGAGGTCATCGGTAAAAGAGACGAGGAAGATCACTCCCAGAGCGACTACTTAAACAGGGCAGGGCACAAAAATGGCTCGAACAATGTCACAAATGGCAGAAAGTTGGGGGAAGAAATTCTAGAGGTCAAACCTCAGAGACCAGCAGACAGGGGGGAAAATGGACAGTACAGCCACTTGAAAGAATCCTGTCTGTGATGTCATTACTGATCGAAAATATCAGATCATGTTAAATATCAATATGATACATAGCCATGCAGAGCTTGAATTATTGGGTGCATATGCACTTTTGTGCACCCAAAAGTGGATTCTGTGCACTTCATTTTTGACTGTGAGTGCACTGGTGCACCTCAATATTTGTGTAGGGTTATGTAGTAGTACACGTAAAGGTACTACACATGTATTGTACACTGATATACATTTTACACATGTATGTACTAACTGCATATTCTTGCCATTTACTTTAAGTGTCAAAAAAAGAAAAGATATAAAAAAAACCTTTGCTTTATTACTTGTTTAAAATTTTGAATGAAGCTGTAGAATATATGATTGCAGATTCAAGCTCTGAAGAGACTCTGGCAGTATGGCTTATGTAATTATATTATTCATTATTTCTAAATTAGGTTTTTGTTTAACAGTAATGGTGACTGTGCTAAATATAGCAAAGCTGTTGGTCATGAGTTTCATGCATGGAATCATGACTTCAATATTCTGCCCAAGAAGAAAATTACCATAGGTACCTAACAGTGTTACTGTATGCAGTGATGTATTATATTGCGCATTCTATATTATTGTTTCAAAACGAATAATGTAAATGTAGTATATCTGCATATACAGTAGAAGTAGTTACTGTAAGAGGTGGCAGACTCCATACATGTAGTTTATCTATCTACAATGTATCTATCTAATAGTATCTATCTAATAATATCTACAATGTATCTATCTAATAGTATCTAATAACTTAGTATCTATCTAATATATATACATAATATGTTATATATTTCCTAATAGTATATGGTTTGTATTGCTCAGTATTACAACTGAAAAAACTTGGTTGCTTAATACCACTGTGACAATAAAGAAATATACAAGAGTTAAAAAAAGGAGCTTGATGGATATATCAACATCATAATGTCAAAGTTTGCAAAGCTTACAGGATTATCATTGTTAGCTTCAGCAACAATGTGCAGTTAGTCTGTTGTTGTCAACTTAAACATTGTATGAGGTTATTAACTATGACCCGATTTACACGGGGGCCAAAACCTGACGGCACAAAAACTGCAAATGCACGCAAGTGTATGAAAACTCCGTTGAATTGCATGTAAATTGGCCTGCTTTGTTGTACATTAAGAATGTACGTTAAGATTGTATGTTACCTCATGATCAAGAGCTCAGAAGTACAATCTGAACGTTCTTGATGTATTTCAAATAGCTAGGCCGATTTACACGCAGGAAAAACTCGACATAATGATTATGCAGTTTTTGTACTGTTGGGTTTTTGTCCACGTGTAAATCGGGTCTATGAAGTCAGGTTTAACAAGCACACACTCAGACATGTACGTCACAAAAACTAGTCAGACAGGATATTAATCACTGCAACCTTAGTGCTTGTTGCTTCACCTTCAATCAAGAACAGGTAAAGTACTCATAACAATGTTCATAAGACTACAATATGGGCTAAATTGCAGGTTATGCTAAGCCTTCTTTATTTTTCGCAAGCTTTTGGGAAACTTTACAGTTTGTACCTAACTTGATAAATTTTATGTGAGTCACAGACAAAACTGGGTCATTTTGCCAGCTGAATGGATGGCGTGGCAGGGATGGGTTAATTTGATGGAAACAACATACAAACCTGTCGTGGGAAAACAACGTACATATGTTCCTTTTCCTTCTGCTGAGGAGCATACTTCTAGTGAGTTTACAATGTAGTTGTTCTAAGCCTCTGGAAAGCTGCTGCATGTACACTTAGTCTATATCCAGACGCTTACAATGTAGCTTAAAGGCATCCGATACAATTTCAGGGCTGCAAATTAAACTGGATTTTCAAAGTCAATTTTCTGGTCATTCTTTTAAATCAAATAAATATAGCAAGTTGAATCAATCCTATCTAGTAATCCTATAGCATACTGATATCTGTGAGGCAAAAATGTGATGTCGCTGACAGAAAATGGTTGTTTGTTTTGTATTGTAGGCTGGTTCTAGCTATTTATGGGCGGTACCCAAAAAATAAAGAGACGCGTGACGTAGTTTGTTTTTGGGCTATTTCAAATGCTGTAAGTATGAAATGATCCCGAAAATGTGGCAAGAAATGGCAGTAAATGTCAATTTTTTAAAAGTTCTGCTGCCCTAAAATTGCATTGGAGCATTAAAGGCCCTTTAAAGGTTCCCAGAATTCAAGACTTCCTACGAATTCTGGAGGACAGGCTACTAGTATATCCATGCATAGAGACAGACACACAGCTAATTCATTACATTTTGTTAAATCTTAGAGACTGATTCGTTTGGTCAATCTAATTTCAGACGGTTTTCCGAGTTCGACTGATCTGGTTAGAGTGTCTGGTATTATACTGTTTAACCTGTTAGTTTAATGTTTTTACCTGTCAGTGACTAGCTATGATGGGCATGTTATACACATTTAGCACTACAGCACTTAAAGTACTAATAAATCATTAACCCAATGCAATGGATGACGTCTACCAAACAAAAAGACTTTTATCTCTGTGTTGTCTTACCAGCACACATTCATGCAAATATATTTGATTTGATTGGGTCAGACAACTACATGTACAGGGAAGGGTTACCATTACCAATGATTTTGTCTAAGTGTGATTTCCTGTCATATAAATGTCTACAGAATATATGGAAGCTGGTAAAGCAGCTCATAAACAGTGTAGCAGAGAATGTGAACCAACAGAAGAATGTTTTCTTTTAGGTCAAAGAAGAAGCCAGTCACGTATAGGGTAAGGGTGATCACACATTATACAACAACATTGGCAACAAGATTCAGGAGAAAAGTTCGTAAGCAATGGGCAGCGACGGACAAGTCGGCTGGAAACAGATCACTGTAGTGTTCTGTGTGTTGTTGGCGCTACTGTTCGTGGGAGCTGGCATCTTTAAGGCACTTGAGGAAAACTTCTACGACCCTGGAGCGGAAAGAGTGCACGACGTGGAGGACATTATGGAAGAGTTTGTAAAAAATCACAGCGACGTGACACATGACCAAGTGTTGGAACTACTGAGAAAGATAGACATAGCAAGGCACGGATACAGTGACATTGACAATGGTGAGAGAGATACATAATATTCTAGCCTCCATAGCAGCCACCAGCAGATACAATGTATTACGTGCAGTTTTCTAATACTTTAAACTGCTTGGACAGAATCAAATCTTGACAGATGTCAGATCAGAAACTGGGCCATGTTGTTGTCTATTGCAATTCATACAAAACTTCACAATTAGAGAACTTATGCAGAGCTTCGAAAAGCTTGAACTTACTCTGCAACATTCCAAATCTAAGCAGATTACAAGATGGTATTCAAGTGCACCAGAGTGTAAATCTGCTAACTATAGAGCCCCCTCCCCCCAAGAAAAATTATATCTTGACCTTGACAAATACAATGTATGGTATCTGTGACCAGAATATGGGCTAAGGCCTAAATAAATAAGTATTTGTGATACATTATATTAATATTAATTGAATATAACTATTTTTTCAATCACAACGAATTGTCAAATATGTATTTCATTTTCAGTTTTACCCAAGAATACATCCCAAACCCACCACCTTGACTACATGGAGTCGTGGTACTTCTGCATGACGATCGTCACCACCATTGGTTATGGACATATGGGGCCTTTAACAGATGCTGGAAAGGTATAATTTTTAATTAAAATCATGTACAAGACTACTGAGTACAAATACTATAATTATAAAATACAACTTTCTACCTTTGGGCTAATACTATTTTTACAAAAAAAGTTCCTAAACTTCTTACCTGAACAAATAAAAATATTAAATGCCACAAAGAACTGTCAGCTTTAAATATCCTTGATGTTTTTTTTGCTTCATCACTGTCCCTTTATTATAAGTCATCATGATTGTCATATTTTACAGGTTTTCTGTTGCATCTATGCTCTAATTGGTATTCCAGTATGGATCATCCTCCTCACTCTTGTTGGTGCACAGTTGAGTGATACAACCAGGTAGAAACAGTTTTTGGTTGTCTAGGAATAGAACAATTTTGTTTTGAATTCTAAGGTCAGTGCAAACAGTAACAATTATCCAAAAGTAACCTCAAAATGCAAATCTGATTGAAGTCTGCACAATGCTAATTGAAGGCAATTCTCTTGTTGCTCTAAGTTGTTTTTCCTTGAAAAACCTTCAGAGAAGGGCTGTATATTAATTAAAATCGTGGTAAAGGTAGGTAGTCTCGTAGCCTTGGTGAGGCCGTAGGTGTAGTGGGTTGATAATTCACTGTGTCTACAATGTAGGAGGAGCCAACCCTCTCCTTCCACCACCTTCTACCTCCCCAACTGAAGTCAGGTACCCATTGTACACCTGAGTGGAGTGTAAAGTGCCTTTCCCAAGGACACAACGTCTAGCCAAGAATGCCAGGAATTGAAACTGTGACCTCTTGCCTTGCCACTCGGCTATTTGATGCCACTAACATGATACATATTGCTCTATCTCTATATTTTGAAAGAGTATATCCAGAGTTAAAAACACAGAGAGAAGTGGACTACCCCCTGCTGTAGTGCTTGCATAACTGTGTGACACAAGGGCTATGGAATCGGAGATAGGCTCCACTCTATAATCACCAAATGGTGTGGGAGGGAATCCAACTTAGTTTGTAACTTTCCCTGCACAGATGGATGGAGAAACGTGTAAGGGAGCTCCTGGCCAGAGTGACACAGATTCCAAGGAAATTCCGAGCACCAGGACTGGTCATATCCCTGGCCATCATGATAACTGCATTTTTCTTCCTCCCTGCCTTCATCTTCCATAAAGGTAATGAATACAATGGTCATTGTGTTAATTTTGTATCTATCATACTTGGGATATATATGACGGTCACCATGATATAGTTTAGAAAGAAGACACTGTTGTTGAGTCAGACAATGAATTGAAACAATGAATAATTAAGTAATACTGGTACAGACTCCGAGACTCATAATTCCATCGGGACCCGAAAATAGAAAAAAAAGTCAGCCTTTTCAAGAAATGTCTTCTTTGCCAATGTCCATATTGCTTTTTAAAATGAAAAGCCTACATGTACAACCTTAACTTGAGGAAGATTTTGTTTCTTCCTCCAATTCCTTGATCATTGTAACAGTAAACTGTGACAGTTACATTTAGCATTATATACAACCTTTTAAAATTATTGACAAATTGACTATTTCTGTGCTTTATGTTCTAGTTGAGACCTGGACCTACCTGGAAGCCATCTACTTCTGTGTGATCACCCTAACCACAGTGGGGTTTGGGGACTTTGTTCCAGCTCTACCAACAGAAAACATGAATACAGCTGCTAATGTTGCCTACAAGGTATGTCGTACAAAAATAAAGTTCATGTTAATATAAACTTTTAGAGGAAAACATGTATGAACAATTGCTGTTTAGGCCACACCAATTTTATTAGTTGCTTCTCGGATTTTTAAAAAAAAAATATGAAGCGACAGGGCGAAAAAAAAATAAAAATAAAAACAGGCCTGGGCATCCTTTTATAGCCCCAAATGCTAAAATAGGTGCCATGAAGTCAATACAAAAGACTGGGTTAAAATTTTTACAATTTAAACAATGAATTTTTAACTTTTAATCAAACCACTGCATTGGTAGATGTAACAACTAGGAAGAAAAGGACTTTCTTCAACTGTTGGAGGCAAAATATGAGCATTTTTGAGTTGATTTAGAACCAGAATTTTTTTTTTTTTTTGCAAATCAGAAAAAAATGAAGCGGCGAATCCGAGAAGCAACAAATTAAATTGGTGTGGCCTTATAAAGCAAAAACTTGACGATGAGTTTATCTTTGAGCAGAGGTTGGATCTGACCCGCCCCGGGGTGTATATGGTGTCATAAGGCCTGATCATTTTCTATAACCACCGATTAAACTACCGAGTGAGAAAAGCGAACAAGTGGTTTAAGAGGTGGTTATCGGAAATGACCAGGCCTAATATGACACCATATACACTGAGGAATAGGCGAGTCATATGTTATTTTACCCTATCCTGTTCCACCATGTTTGACCTGCTGTGACTCTGTCGACCCTGATTGGTCGAGGTGTTTCTGAGCTCATTATTCACCACTGGTGAGGATATGGCGTCATAACCAATATGAAATGGGGACTTCTGATTGGTCGACATCTTCTGGCTATATGTTAATATATTAAATGTTTATCCCCCTCCCCAGATTTCAGTGTTTCTGTGGATCACCGTGGGCCTGGCCTTCCTTGCCGGGTCCCTTGAGAGAATTGGGACGGCCCTAAAGGTTGTGTGGGAGAAGATGACGGACATGGATCTAGATCTGGCCGAGGTCACAGATCCACCTGAAGATGACGTCAATATCGATGGTGTAACCAACGTGGCACACGACGCCGACAGTAACCACCAAAACGGGGCAGACCACAAAAATGGCTCTAACAATGTCATGAATGGCAGGATGCAGTCAAGGAAAGAAAAAGAGATCAAACCCCAGGAACTGGCTGACTGGGGGAAAAATGGACATTACAGACAAGAGGGAGACACTGCACTCTGATATCACAAATGTCCATTTATAAAGAAAGAAAGATAATTTCAAAATTGCAGCGCTGCTGGTCCTTGAATTTGTTATCTTTTTATTCAATAAGACTTTGCGGGAGAAATATCAGCTTGTGCAATAAGAAGTCAACTTTCACTTTAACTATTATACATGTTAGAAGAAATCATGACATCAGATAGGAATTGGGGCCTCAAACTTGAGCCAAATCCATATGAATAGACCTTTCAAAAGAATTAAGTCTTGTTACAAATTTCAATAACTCTTTGGTATGACCAAGAGGCAACTGGCATATTAAGCAACTGTTTGATGCTGTAAATACTGTAAAAACAATGTGTACATGTATCATATCATCAAATATGTGTGCAAAATACAGCTCAGCCCATGAATTTCATGCATAGAATCATGACCTGAATATTCTGCATAAGAAGAAGCTTATCAGAGGTATAATCATAATGGTTTAGTTTATTTATTTGCCTCAGGCTATGGTAGTGTTAAGGTATGTATTCTGTATTTATTGCACAGTACACATTGTTTTAAAATGCAATAATGTACTATATTATATTTGCATTAGGCCACACCAATCTAATTTCTTGGTTAACGGATTCGCCCGCTTCATTTTTTTCTGATTTGCAAAAAAAAAAAAAAAATTTAGAATCAACTGCAAAATGCTCATATTTTGCCCTGAACAGTTAAAAACAGTCCTTTTCTTCCTAGTTTTTACAGTTATTCCATCTTTCAATGCAGTAGTATCATTACAAGTTCAAAATTCATTGTTTAAATTTTGAACCAGCCTGGTGTGTTGACTTCATGGCTCCTATCGTACCATTTTGGGCCATAATAATTAATAGGATGCCCTTGAGGCCTGTTTTTATTTATTTATTTTTTTTCGCCCGCCCGCTCCATTATTTTTCTGGAAAAATCCGTTAACCAAGAAATTAAATTGGTGTGGCCGTATATAGTACATTTATTTAGGAAGTGACAGACTTCATTTGTAGTTGGTAAAGAGTGTATAATGTCTGGGCAAGTTAGAAACACCGATTCTACACTGAGAGATCAGATGGGAGTCTCTGCTGGTAGAGATTCTGATTGGAGTCTCTGCTGGTACAATCTGTGATTCATGTTCAGTATCATACACGTACAGCATTAAATGATATTAATAGGTTTTATGGCAAGCATAGACTATTTATAAATGGTATCAGTAGCTACCAGTACTGTGGTTGAATGTTAAACTTTTAGGATATGTTGGGCAATGTTAATAGCAATAGACTCTCTGCTGGTAGAACTGGCAAAGATCCCGATCAGAGTTTCTGTTGACAGAGACTCCAATTGGGATCTCTGCCGGTAGAATTGCTGATTCTACCAGGTCGGAGTTTCTACCCTTTTATTTCCTAGGTTTGTACAGCCCTTACCTGTTGTACTGAGGAAATGTTGTGTGAATGTGGTCGGCATGTTCCCTCCCTGGGTTGGCTGATCCCACTAACGTGCAGTACTTCAGGATGCTACACATGAATGGAAACAAGACAGGAAATAATACATTTTCCAAAACACACATTTTATAATGATTATCATTATCTTATATATGATTCTACATACCTTTTATAATATTCTGGTTTCTTGATGCATGATAAAAGAAACTACATGTAGTATCTCAAATGTCTTTGACTTTTACTTGTAGAAATTATAATCTAGCCTCTACCAGGCTTCGGGAAGCGGCTGGAAAGAGTACACATAGAAATTGGCCAAATAGACAAACATGCCAGGGGAGTTGGTCCATGCTAAGAGAACAGTTTGCCGTTCTTGAAGTGGCTATAAAGAGTAGAAATTGACCAAATAGACAGTCAAATATACCAGGAGACTTGGTCCATGCTAAGAGAACAGTTTGCTGCTCCCGAACTGTTCTCTTAGCGCGGACCAACTCCTCTGGCATGTTAATAATAATTATTGTTATCTGTCTATTTGGTCAATTTCTACTCTTTCCTGCCACTTCCCGAAGCCTGGTAGAGGCTAGAACTTATCCTTCAACTTCATATCCAATCCTGCATTAATACCAACCATTTACCAGACTGAGATAACAATTAATAGTAACAATTGACATAGAATGAATTATTGCCTTTGCAAAACATAGCATTAGGTCATTCCCAAGGGGTGTGGTATCGAGAGAGTTCAAAACCAGCCTACAGCCGATGGATCAAAGCCACCCACCCACCCGCACCGCCCAGAAACTAAACAACGCCACGGCCAACTGGGGTGGTATTATAGTCTACATAAATTAGTCCTTAAAAATTCATGACCACTTATAGCATCACAATACTACAACACAACACTGGCGTCTGACTGTCCAAGTCCAAGTCTAGTGGGAAAAGGTAGCCTGTACATTAGAGGCATGGATATGGAGACATACCTGGACATACACTGTGCGTTGAAGTCTGTTATGATATGATTAAACATGTCACTTTGAGTTAGGATATTGGGAGGACTCAATTAGAAATCACCTAGCAACCATACACCCACGGGAAATCACTTTTTTATGGGACCCTTTCAGATGGTGAGACAAATGGTTGGACCTTGACCCCAACATTGTCTTGTTTCCGGGGAACACAGGTGTGAATGAAAAAGGTGTGCCCCAGTTCTTATTAGACATGCAGAAGCCAAGTTAGTGAGTCTGGCAGCAGATGCGTCCATGCAGGCTTGTTGAACACACTTGTGGATGTTCAACAGTGAAGGTACGTGTACTTAATGTATGCCAACATGTTTATGGATACTCAGATAATTGTTTGTAGAATCTCCAATTATAGTGTTGTTTTACATGTAATTCATTTTTGTACGTTTTGAAGGCGGCAACAAGAAAAGCAAGTAGTGTGCTACCTAAACAACTTACTAATGGAGACAAAATGGCATATTTACTTGGAGGTTGGGTCTCTTAAATACTCATCTAGGTCATGTCTATACCTTCATAAAGTACAGTATTCAAGTACTGGACTAATTTTTTTTAGAAAGCCTACTAGTAGATACATACTATCAATGCCAACAGAAACAAAGCCTACTTACACTTATATACAGTGTATATAAAATGCCATAAAGAAGATCTTGAAAATTTAACAGTCTTTTTCCTGGCATTATTATGAGGCTGATAATATTATACTTGATATTACCTCCAGGGATTTTGTTGGGTCACAGTGTGGCCCAATATACATGTAGGACTGTACATGTAATGTCCATTAACCTAAAAGTTGTTTCTTAGGTGACCCATATATGTCATCTTCATGAAGAGATTTATGGACACGATGTTGAAAGTTGTCAAAGTTTTTACTCTTCAGGCCACACTAATTTGATTTGTTGGTTCCCAGATTATCTTAGAAAAAATATATGAAGCAATAGGGAAAAAAAAACAGGTCTCATCCTATGATAGCCCTAAATGCTACGATAGGAGCCATCGAGTCAACATACCTGAGGGTGGTTTGTAATTCAAACAATGAATTTTAAACTTTTAATCAAACCACTGCATTGATACTATTAGATGGAAAAACCAGAAGAACTCCTCTTGGATGGGACGTAAAGCCGGAGGTCCTGTGTTTGAGAGAGACAAAACAATCACAAATGCTGCTACATACATGTACATGTACATGATTGATACAACGTATACTAATACATATCCCATGAGAATAATGGTATCAATAAGAGATTGTTGTAAAAAGTGAGACACTTTAAAATCCACGGGGACGTCCATGTAAGAGATGGATTGACAACACAAAGGAAGACTTTCATCTCCTCAATTTACAAAGCATATATATACAGTAACCCATATGACAGAGGCACCTGGCAGGCTGCCATTGAGTCTCACAGCTACATGCGAGCACGTCTGACCCCCCATGAGATTGGGATCAGCAGATGCGTCGACGATAAACTGGATAATTGAGAGTGAACGAGTAAGTGAGTAAGAGTATACATGTAGTTAATACATGTAGGAAGGATCGAGTATTACTAAGTAATTCTATGTTTGTAGTACTACATGTACATGTAGTAGGCATGCAGCCTTCCATCTCGATTGATGATGGTAGCACTCCAGGTCTGGTGTTACGGCCGTGTACAGCATCTAGTGTGGTTTACCAGCCCTACATGTATCTTCGCATGGCAGTCCCGGCCACAGTTGGGACACATGAAAGCTGAGATATTTTATGGCTGTGGTTTCTCTTTTCTATTCTTTATATATGTACACGTACAAGTTGTGTTAAATATTGTGTCTGCTGTTTTTCTTCTACAGTATTTTAGCAATTTGCAAACTTCAAGCTCTTTGAAGTTCATGGTCTAATCTTGTATTAATAATAATAATAAGGAGATTAAAAAAAACGCCCCTACTATATAATATTTTCAAAATCAATGGGTGGAATCTCCCTGATCAAATAGAGCCCACCCAGTGACCCTGTGATTATCATTGATCTGTAAATCATGAAAAGCCTGATAAAGTGCCAGGTTCTTTCTCACAGATACGTGCATAATTCTGTATAATGAAGCTTCACTTTACCTAGGTGTTAGTCCTGACTAAAGAAAAGTTATCATTCTGTACACTGTCAGTAAGTGTTATAAACCACTTACAATGGCACACAAAGTGGATTTTAGTAATGTCTCCAAAACTGGGTTGTGGTAGAAGTTCGTTAACCTGTTTAGCAAAGCTAATTGTTTCTGGTGGTATGACTCCAGGTGTCTCCATGTTGTTTTCCGTGTTGACAGCCACAACCTTGAGACTTTAATCTCTGAGTTCATTTCGACTTGAGAAGAAAAGCAGGTGTGGTCAACCGCCTTGAGGGTTCTGTGAGCTCATATATAATCTTCTGCACTCTTACAGAGGTGGGAAGCGGCCTGGTGGAAGACTACATGCAAGACAGAGGAAAAAAGGCGAGGACACTGTCAACAGCAGCTACGACAAGACTCCTGAGGAAAATTACGTTTGAAGTCGTACTGCCGACGCCATGGGTGAGGGACAGGCAACTTGGAGGCAGATATTACCAGTTTTCATCATTTTCTTGATATTCCTGTTTGCTGGAGCTGGCATCTTTAAGGGATTGGAAGAACATTTCTACGACCCTGGAGACCCACCACCGAGAAGGCGCAAGGTCGATGAAATCATTCATGAATTTGTTCGGAACGTCACGTTAAGTGGAGCTCCGACTGACGATGAAGTGCACAGTTTGGTGAAGCAAATTGAAATTGCAAAGCACGGAAGAATCCTTGAGCAAGGTGGGGAAGATATTCTCAGACTGTACTTTCTTTGAAGTTACATGATAATATACAGCAATCAACAGTACTGGTACAAATTACATGGCATACCAGTAGAACTACATGTACATGTCTTAAATATACAGAAATACAAATTTAGTAAACCACAGTAACAGCAAAACCTTCTTAGAGAAAGAATTTCCTTTCAAAAATAACAAGTTCTTAGAACATCACATTTACGGATGGCCTTTCTTGTTTTGGAAATGACAGGATTTCTTTGAAAAACCTATGAAAAATTAGCAAGATAGCCATTAAGCTTAGAAGACATGGTTCACTACACTAGTCTAAGTCTTATTTGACCAAAATGCATAATGATTATAATTAAAAAGGTTGGAAGGACACAAGGGCACTTAAACCCAATCAAAGTGTAGTCACTATGACCTTGATATTAGGACACAGTAACTTATTATATGCAAACTGCTGAAGCTACACATCACAGAATATAACTCTAGGCCTCCAAATTTTCACATTTTTATCACAAAGTTGTATAATATGACTGTCACTGGAATGTAAATTGTGTTACCTTGATTTTAAGACTGGCTTTAAGCCAATATTTGCTAGCGAAAGTGTAAGATGATTTTGTTTTCATTTGGGTAGCAGTTTTCAAAATGTCACCAATTGTTATCAGATCTCAGTGTGTTCATGTTTTGAAATAATTTCATACATTTGTAGGCATTAATGATTCACATACCACCATGCAGAAATTGTCTGCACATAACTGATCCATAATTTGTTTTGCCAAAAATCCTCAGGTTCAATGTGGGGTCACCTCAACCAGTCACATTCCTTTTCCTACCCAAAGACCTAATCTAATTGTTTGTATAATTATAAATCTAATTTATTGTTTTATATGATTATACTTTTTAGGTCTAGCATGATTATATAAAAGTCTAGGAACAATGTGCTTGTAGAAAAGCCCACACCTTAGAGATTGCGGGTTTGAATCCTTATAAGCTCTGAGTGCTTTAAACTATGACGGTGAAAGATCGGGCACTGTCTAGACCAGTATTGTTGAACAATGGAACAGTCTGACAGTTCCCTGGGGGTCCCCGTGAAGATTAAAAGTGCCGTGGGGGTATACATTTGTACCTACACTATAATCATAGGTTTGACCAAAACAAACAACACCAACCTATAGCAGTTTGAATCTCTTAAAACTTTTGACCTTAACTACTCACTTGTGCATGATGTTGTGAAATTATTGATTCGACAGTAATTATTTAATAAGGTAAACACACTAATATAATGTTTAAGGTTTGAGTCATGTGGGGGCATATTCTGAACTCTGACATTTAGTTTGTGTACCTGGTCCTGTCACAAATTTGATAAAAATTCAAGTGGGTGTATAATACATGATTGCCTACTTAAAGCTCCAGTGGCTATAATACATGTATGTTTGAGTCTAACCCAATGCAAATTTGGGACTATGCATGATCTTGTGCCATCTTAATATGGGTGTGGTCGATTAGGAGTTGCTAATTTAATTATTACCAGGACAGTTACTGCAATGATGATAATAAAGGTGTCATCAGTTCTACCTCAAAAGATAAGGAGTTCAATGAACTCTGTTGTTTAAGACTGCTGCATAATTTTCTGGAGGCCAGTCATAATGACAGTTATATATTACATCCCTGCTACAGACAGTGCCTACGTGCAAGAACACAAGGGAACTGATGACCTTTGAATAACAAGGTTAACCATTACTGTAAAGGCTCCCCTGGTTGAAAAACAAACAAATAAAAACAAATTAAAACAAAACAAATTTACCTCCAGTGTTCACAAATTAGGTTAACTTTGTAACTGTAACCTTTGTCAAGAAAGTTATGTGTTAGGTGGTGCATGTAGGTTGGAGTTGGTAGGCACATGTAGGTTGGGGTTGACAAAAAAGGTCAAAGTCAATTATGGGGTAATCTAGCGGCTTTGTACAGTACTGCAGCAATGTACATGGGTATGATATCTCGTGTTGTGGACATGCTTTGGCCTTGATTTTTGAGTGGGAGATATTGGGCAATGGGTACCTGGTGTAGTTTTCAACAAAATAGTTTCTGCTGTGGGCCTTTTATGATGGAATTTGAGTAGACAGGATAACTTTTGATGTTGTGATTGTGTTTCCACAATACTTTGTTGGTAGGTTGGAACGTAAAACTTTATTCCAACACAACCACTTAGAGCAATGTCTTCCTCAGTCAAAAATTTGGCACAAGTTTTTGTGTTGGAACAAGTTTTAGGTACAAGACTATATAACAGGTAAAAGTTGTGTAATGTGAGGGAAAAAAACAATGTTAAAGCAGATTATCAAACATATCTTCACATGCTATTGACTATTTTGTTCCAGTATCTTATCACAATGATACATCGTACAACCTTGACTATATGGAGTCGTGGTACTTCTGCATGACGATCGTCACCACCATTGGTTATGGACATATGGGGCCTTTAACAGATGCCGGAAAGGTACATGTACATGACAGTTTGTATGTCTTCCTTATATATGGCTGTGACATATAATTACATTTTAGTTGACAAAAAAGAGCTAACAACACTTTCACAACCAGATGTCAGTTGCCATTTTTTGCCATTTCAAAAGCTAGGGGCAACTGAATTTTATTATAATTGTATATCAATATCAATGAATAATTTGCTAAATTCTTAAATCTATAAGAAGAAAACAACAAGACTTTTGTATTAAAACACATTGCTGTTGTCTGCCGGACAATACAAAAATAATTTCTGTGAGGTAGCATCTGTATGTTCTTGTGCTGACATCTTACAGTAACTGTAGCATTTCAGTGATGGCCAGTAGCATGTCAGTACTGTCAAGACAGTTCCAGTCAGTAAAAGATCAGTCAGACTGAATAACTCTAGGAAGCATCAGTACAGTCATGACAGTTAAATTGCTTTACTGAAATGTCACTGAAATGAGACTAATCAGTTGCTGACAGTCATATATCAGTACTGGTAGTTTAAGGGTAATTTTGCTCATTACTGAAGGCTCATCATCCCTACTGTTTTACAGATCTTCTGCTGTGCCTATGCCTTTATCGGCATTCCCATCTGTCTCATCCTACTGGCACTTGTTGGTGGACAACTGGGCGATGCAAACAGGTAAACTGGTTTGCTTATTCCAGTTGTAGATAAACACGAGGCAAGATGTACTAAGAAATGGCAGACAGATTTTCTCATCCAGAATATTTTCCCTGAAATTGCATTGGATGCCTTTAATAGGTATGATATTCAAACAGGTGCTGTATGTAACTAGTATAGTCAATTGAAGTATATTATGAATGACTTTTCCACGTAGATGGCTGGACAAGCGTGTGAAGGAAGCACTGTCCAAGAAGATAAAGAACCCAGGGTTCATCAGCATAGTGGGGATTCTGGTATCCCTGATCGTCATGCTGAGTGTATTCTTCTTCATTCCTGCTCTCATCTTCACTTTAGGTACGTCTCACACTTAGATATTCTTCTGAATCAATAATCATTGCTAATTTTTTCGGGGTAGCCGTTACAAATCAGATGGCACCCAGGCTATTGTGACACAGGAATCATGTAAACTTGATATTTGGACATACAGTTATAATATTATATATATACTAAAAAGAACCATATATATCGCTCTCTGGAAAATTCAAATTAATACAATTTTCTTTTTCTCCCAGTTGAAGAAGACTGGACGTACTTAGAGGCCCTGTATTACTGTTTCATCACATTGAGCACTGTTGGGTTTGGAGACTTTGTGGCTGCTCTACCTTCAGACACCCAGGCCTACGTTATCAACACTGTCTACAAGGTATGTACATGAGGACTACAATGTACATGTATAACCCAAATACATGTGTGTCTGTACATATTTGTTTAAGTGCATGGTATTAGCTATACTACTTATTACCCTGCATATAATAAATATTAACAGTAACCACCTCTTTAGTCTAATTCAAATAAAAATTTGTAAAGCCATAATTTCACACTTTTTTTTGAGAGCTGATTGCAAAGTGTTTTGACACATCATCAGAATTGCAGATCCCTGTCCAATGACCCAATATAATGACCATACACACAAGTAGTCCTTTTTAGTTAGTTTGTTGCGACAATAAACTGTCAGGCTGAGTGTCTTTTCATGATTTAAGTGTCTCCTTTTTGTCTCCCCATAGTTTGTTGTGTTCCTGTGGATCATGGTTGGCCTGACCTTCCTGGCTGGTACCCTGGACCTGATGGTCACAAAACTGAAAGAACTGGGATCCAAGGTCAAGGACATGCCGAGCATAGACGGGGTCAACGTGGACATGACAGACTTGAAGTTGCCTAAAGGGTTCAAGTCCAAGAAGGGCAAAGACATCAAGCCCAAAGAGGTGTCAGAGTGGGGAAAGACTGGGAGGTACAACGGAGGGTTTGACACTCCACTATGATATGATTACAGATGTTAGACGGAGGACCCATACATAAAACTATGAAGGGATCCTTCTTTGTAAATGGTGAAACTAATAGAGGGTCTTACAGTCTAAGAAGATTCCGAACAATTCCAATTCCGGATACAATTTTTAGAAATCAAGCATGAACCACGAGAACTAAAAGAAGGGTTCAAAATACTTTTTTTTCTCAGATTTCCCACTGGGGAACCTAAGCCAAAAGCTAGGTTGCCCATCAACATTTCAGGTTGCCGTCAACACCGGCTGTTTATTTTAGAAGGCAAGCCGTAAGCCAGGCCACCTGTAATGGTATCACTGGCCGTGGGGGGACACAGTTTATTTCAGAAGCCTAAATCATATATAAGCTGGGATGCTGTAAACTTTAAAAACGTCACTGTGTATGAAAAAAAAAAAGATAACTTGCTGAGAAACCAGACGTCTCCAATAAGTCTCGTACAGAAAACATGACTTGAAGGAAAGAGTGGGTATTTTTAACTCTGTAAAACTATAACACAGCACTAAGGGTTAGGGGCTTAAATCTGTAGCTACTCTCATTTACAAATGGAGTTACTGCGATGGATTCTAATTTCATTGTAGCATCTAAAAAGCTGATTTTAAACAGATGCCTTACATGAGTCGCTACCTGTTGGTATTAACAATAGGGAACTAGCAGAACAATAAACCTAACAGAATTTACCTAATAATGACTTCACTCAAGAAACAAAAAAATGGGTTCTGATATAACTGAACACTAAGACCTAATTATGCAATCACTGATCACTGCTTGTGGAATATTATATGGAGATGTCATCTTACAAAAAATGTATCTGGTGCAACAAGAATCTAAAAAGCCTTCCAGGAACTGTCATGATTGTAGAGGAAGTTCAAATATTATAAATTTAATATATGACTATAGGTCCTCTTTTGAACTACATGTACATTTTGTACATTATATATTCAAGTGTACAAACTAATCATGTTCCAGCTCAATCAGGCACAAACTGCAACTCCCTTGCTCCATTTCTAGTGAATCATCATGAATGTATACGTCTAGTGTTTCAAAAACTATGTTTGCAACAAAAAAAAGGTACATAATAATGTAGTAAGGTGGCTATTGGGTATATATTAATAGGTCAATACAGGTGTCAGTTACAATATTCAGAATTATCTAACATTGGGGCAGGTAAGATTGGTCCAAGTTTTCAATTGCTATTTTCCTACAGACGTGGTGAAATAACAATATGCCACTATTTTGTTCCATAAGACATACCGGTAGTCAAGAACATTGTAAGAGGCTTTTTGAGACATTGTAGAGCAGAGATTCTCTGAAATGAAACATGAAAGAACTGCTGCTCCTAGATACAATGTCATGTTTGTATGCATGTATTCTGACCGAAAATTTATGTCAAATCATAATGTTTCCAAGCAATTGATTTGAGAAACAAATGGGGAACTAATTCATGAATATGAACAGATATTTTGCATGACAAAACTTGACTTTGATAAGTGCTACATGATATCATCAGCTTTAATGAACTACAAAATATGTTACTGCAATCATTTATTGTATGATTCTGTGGTGAATTGGAATATATATATATATATGCCTGGCCCAGTATTTACAACTTGCTAGATTAAATATAGATGTTTAACATAATTATTAAAATGTATATTATTACTGTGTGTATTTTAGTGTTTAATAATAAACTCTTATGCTTAGAGGAGATTCCAAGGGGCTATCAGAATAAAGTTGTCATATAATAGCTCTTACACTCTGTATGACATTTTCCCATATAAGGCCACACCATTTTAATCAACTGGTTCTTGGATTTGCCCGCTTCATTTTTTTCTGATTTAAAAAAAAAAAAAATCTGGTTCTGAATCAACTCCAAAGCTCATATCTTGGCCCCAACAGTTGAAAAAAGTTTTTCCTAGATGTTACAGTTTTTCCATCTATCAATGCAGTGGTTTGATTTAAAGTTCAAAATTCATTGTTTAAACTTTAAACCAGCCTCATCTGGTAATCATTGACTTCATGGCTTCTATTGTAGCATTTGGGGGCTATAATAGGAGGCCTAGGCCTGTTTTTTTTTCACCTTCAAGTTGGCACTTCATATTTTCTGAAAAAAACTAAGAACCAACAAATCAAATTGGTGTGGCCTAAGAGTTTCAAAAACATCATGAGTGGAACATCCTGCATATCATTAACACCCAGTGTCACTGACCCTAAATAACCCGAAAAGTTGTTCTGCAAGTCTCGAGCAGAGCTGCATGATTACAGTCTAAAGATCATCAGAACACAGCCTGACATCCCAGTGAGGACAAATGTCACGTAGGATTGACCTGTCATCTTTGAGGACTCAATTTGCTGTTGTTGAAGTGGTTGGCGGCATCACGTTTTGCCTTCAGGGTGCGTATGAGTAGTGTACCATGGCGGCAAGAAACACTAGTTGGACAACACTGCTAGGATTATTTGTGGTGTTCTGCAACTGGCTTTTTATTGGAGCGAAAGTATTTCAAGTATTGGAAGAGCATGAGGTAAGGAATGTAGCTTCAGAAAAATTGTTGCTGGAGCTTACAATAAGTTCTTACTTAGAATTAGTGGAAGGGAGATGCTGTGTGACTGTCAACTACACATCGTACTTAACAGCAGCCAAGTGTCACAGGTCATGCATGAATGAAGATTCTTTTTGATGACCTTGACGACCTTATCCATGCTATACAGAAGATTGTGTCTTATTTATTGGAGGTCTCAATCACGTGTGACCTTCCTAACAGTGTGTTTATGCGCAATCTCAAGGATGCTTTCTGTAGAATCACGTGTGTTGTACAAATGTCAAATGTCATGCAAAACAATGAAGGCTTTCAGACTGACTGTGACTAACATGTATTCTAACAGACCTAGTCTAATATATAGTCTGTAAGTTACTGTTGAAAAGTCAACTCAAAGTAGTAAATATGTCTGTGTGAATAACTGTATCATGGTCCTATAGGTATTACATATAAAATATTAGATATGAAATTATCTTTCTCAATGACACTTTATAGGGAGAAGGCATAACAAAGACAGACAATGAACTAGTGGAGAAGCTAGTGAAAAGTGTGGTGGGCAGCTCATTTGAGAGTGAAGATGAAGTGTTCAAGTTCATCAAAGAAATAGACGCAGCAAGGAATGTGACTGTGAAATATGGTGAGTCCCCAACATATCAATTATGCAGAAACATGATTATGAAATACCCAAATGATACATGTAATTCATATGAGGTTGATTCTAAGTGTGAGTGTCACGCTATAGTTCAAAACATTTTCGAAACTATAATATGAGCTCGAATGTCCTTGGATATGCATGCTGCATCAACTAGAAAATTGGCTGACAATTGTACTAAATCTAATTCATAATGTATGATGTATCAGGCACTGACACCAATAACGGCAGTACCGGCCTCGACTACATGGAGGCGCTGTTCTTCTGTCTCACCATTGTGACCACCATAGGATATGGACAAGTTCAGATCACAACTGATGCAGGGAAAGTAAGTTACTTTCTTAATAAGGCAGTCAGAGACAGCAGGCTCTGGTGGAATCTGTAAAGAAAACTACACTGCTCTCAATCTCTCGAACACAATAACTTGCAGAATTCTATTTTATCACGTATCATGAATTTTATCCCTGGATTTTAATGGCGGCTTTGTAAGCAATGACGCATTTCAGGTATTTATGTTATATTGTACCTGCTATGTCGTTGGGAATAAAATCTGAATCTGAATCTACAGTGAGGACACGGATGTGCACACACACACGCTCAATCAACTGCATCCAATTAACAAATTCTCTGACTTCATTACCATTGGCCTAACTACCATTATGATAATTCTTATGGTTGAAATATTTTCAGATTTTCTGCTGTTTCTATGCATTCCTTGGGATCCCCATCACCCTAACTATGCTGGCTGCCATTGGTGGGAAGTTGGCAGATGGGAACAGGTGACATTAAACTTACACTGTTATTTTCAAGTGGGACAACCCATCCCACACACATGTAAACAAATGGTAGGGCCCAGGAATGGTCAAAAGAGAGCCCAGTGCCTGGTATCAGTTACGTCGGGAGGACGTCTAGATAGAGTTTCTGAGAAGTTGAGCTGTGTGGACAGGACTGGAAAATAAAGTCTGTGTCACACTGCATCAAGATGTGGTGTGTTCGACTGATCCATAGTATCCTAAGTACAGACCTTTCAACAGTTACCAGCTTTCATTGACAACCGCTCTTTGTTCAAACTACATCTACTCAAAGACAAACCTAACCAAATAAAACTCTGTGCTAATACGTATCTATTTAAAACAGTAAACTTATCTATAAGCCTTTACTGTAACAATGTTGTATCAGTAAATAGTCTATTACTGTAACAACGTTTCTATCTTTCAATATATTAGTCTGTTCAGTTTCTCATCATTTGCATCCGTCGTTTATCCAGATTTCTAGAAGATCAAGTCAAGAAGCGACTGAAGAAACATCCAGACACCATCCGCTTCGTCAATATCTGTACCGTCACCACTGTGAACCTGGGTGTGTTCTTCTTCCTGCCTGCTTATGTCTTCTATTACCTGGAGACTCAGTGGTCGTACCTGGATGCCCTGTACTATGTGTTCATCACCCTGAGTACTGTGGGTTTCGGAGACTATGTGGCTACACTGGAGCCGCGTCCAACTTACACACAAAATGTGGCATACAAGGTAAGAAGAGTACAAACTAAGGCATATTTGAGACAATCAATACATCTTAAAGTTTGCACATCAACACATCTTTGCACTAACAGTTACAATTAGATGTAGCTGATAGTTCTGTTCTTTCCTAGTATCATAAATATAAGATGGTTGTAAGCTGTAAGTTGTTGTGAGAATGACTAATGCTCAAGCATATCATGTACTACCTGTACAAATAGTGTCAAATGAACACTAATGCACTAGCTGCACTTCCATATACAACAGCAAGGAGGTGCTAATGAATGAGTCACATTCTCTTTTCTCCAGATTGGGACATTCTGCTGGATCATGACAGGCCTTTGCTTCCTGGCCTCTGTCTTTGACCTCCTTGTGGAAGAGATGAAAGGAATAGAAGACAGAATAAAGGAGGGGATGACCAAGCCTTTAGATGCTAGTGACAATGGAGAAGAGATGAAAAATAACACGGAAAAGGACATTCAAGGTCAAAACAAGAAATACGAACCGGGCGAGGGGATGTCAATAAGAGCCAGAACATCAAAGAAAGCAGTTTCCTCTGAAGAAGTGGAAGAGACTGGAACATGTCTGCCCAATAAAGAGAAACATGCTTAACAATAACAGGTGTCAACTAGAAAGGTAACATTTGCAAAGCAAATGCATAATGTTTACTTTCACATGGTCTAGCCTAACAAATTACAGCTCTATTCTTACTCAAGCACATTCATATATATGGTGACCAGCCCCTCCAACTATGTCCTGCCACTTGCTACATAATATAATCCAACACCACAGGGTGTCTGCTACAGCACCAGTTACCATGGTGACAGCTGTCTGGTCCAGGTCATTGACCTATTTGTTTGGAACGGAAGAAGAAATGCAGCAAAAACAATATGTTTTCCTTCAATCTGTGAAGGTAAACATAAAAAGGGTGTACACCACTGTTACAGCACAGTTCCTTGCTGTGAAGTATCATAATATGAATGAGACGAATTATGACATTTTCTTGACCTTCTTCAGACAAAGGTTGTATTCAACAGTGTTGACCTTGATAGATGAACGTGTAGTTATACAGTCTAGAATGATTGTAAATGAGAGTTCCTTCACCTAAGTCAACTTGACAATAGACATCTCCTGCTATTGTTCATACCTGAATGTTCGATGCCAGCCAAGGGTAACTATCAAACAGCCTTACTCACAAATCTGGGTATCAACAAAATAAGTAAAAGATATGTTGGCTGCATGACAAAAAAGAATGATACAAATGACTTTTCAAGGTGAGGAAAATTTACAATATATTTCTTAAGGTTCTTTTTAACCGTAGTTTGAATCTTAGGGGAGATGTCAAGAAAAGAGACTGCCTTCAGAAATGAAAAAAAGATTTAAGAACAAAAAATGTAGAGAGGAAATAAATAAACCTGCAAGCAAAGGGGATGAAAAATGTCATACCAATATTAATCGTTTTTGAAATTGTTTTATGCACCCCCGCAAGATAATGACATTATACAATTTTGATTCAACTTCAAGGCCAGCAATTAGAACATAATAAATCATTCAACTGACAAGCTGGCTTCCTGGCTATACAAGAAAGGTGCTACCCCTTTGCTGGGTAAAGGTTGGATATATGAATATTTAATTCCCAATACTGACATGGGGGACTTTCTTCCTGAAGATTCAGGTTTGATATGTTGGTGGCATTGTCCGAGACTTCTGCCGACATGAAAGTTTGATGAGAAGTGCATTAGTCCACATTTTAGCTCACTGCTTTCAAAGAATGGCAAAATGGCTGTAAAAAATCACTATATTTAAAGAACGTGTAAACACGAACTGTGATGCAGCTATGTCAAGACATTGATATGACGTACTAGACAGAGGTATATAATGTCATGTATATGTATGTAGCAAAAACTGAATGAAGACTAGTTTTGGTCATAAATGTCAATATTACATAATTGCTGGATCTCAGTCAAAGCACAAAGGCAAGTTCATTGATTTTTTTCATAACAAAGGGACATTGTGTAATACTATACACATATCTCTTATTCAGCATGCCAAATATAATTATTTGCCTTCTCCATAATCATTGAACACTGAGCTTAAAATTAGAGTATCCCTCACTGACAATACCATGAAAAGAACAATGGAATCTAAACTATTCTGGTAAATCACAAAAGGGTGAGTAGTACAGTCTCCTGGCTCCCGGGATTCGAATCCGCGCCAAACCTGGGCCACCAGCTCATGACCCAACGCACTAACCGCAAGGCTAAAAGGTCCAGACCAGTTAGACTGACCAGTTGGTGATGCTTGAACCTCACTGTTACACTGGTTCCCTCTCTCCTGTTATGTAATGCTTGAATACCCTAATGGTTGCACAGTCATACCAAAGTTTAACGTTGCCCATGGTTTAAAGGTCATGTTCAAAATGCTTGCTCTAGATGATAACAGTTTGACTAAGACAACTTAAACTTGACCCATATACATTTTGTACATGTATCTTTTGAATGATACAATCCTCTGCTTGATACACAATAGATGATTGTGTCAATTGCAAGCAGTAGTTTACAACTACTTACTAATGAAATGTAATACTCCTCTTCTATGAAATGTGCAGGAAGCACTACCAGCGTTGTTCTGGTGTAACTTTCAGTTTCAGGACAGACAACGTATTGACGGAAAATTTTGAAATCTTGACACTCTGAGATGCAGTTTGAGGTGCAAATTTTGCAAATGGCATCTCCTTCCGTATCTTTGTATCGATGTTTGTCCGTCTGCAAAGATGACAGATTGAGAAAAATTTTTGTTCGTCATGAGGAGCAAAATTCCTTCAAATGACGGAAAGACGGACGCTGGAACACTGCATTAGATGGTGACTCACACAATAAAACCCTAAGCAGGAAGAGAGGTTGGAGGTTGTGTTGACCCAGTCAGTCCGGGAGTCATCTAACCAACATTAGACCGATTCATCACTGAATGATTGCTCACTTGATGTCGTAATAACACCCCAGAACCAATTCATCAACATCCACCAATTTGAATAATTTGTCTGCACTTTGGAAGTGTGTCTCTGAGTTTATCTTTCATGGTTACATTCAACTGCACTTACAGATCTGACGTTTAAAAAGAAATCATTCAGAGATGAAAACTTCCAATTTGCCCCGCATGTGCTGTCTAGAGCAGTTGCTGTAATGATAACAGATGACGGAACTGTTTGATTGCAATGACCATGCAAAGCAGCAGGAACCTAGAACTACATGTAAGTCTGCATGTCTTTGAGGACTATCATCTGTCTTCCTTTTTCATGTCCTAGCTAGTTGATACGAAAGTGACAAATTCTTTTTGGGGGGACCTAAAATCTCTTATCAATAAATAAGTATGGTTGTGTTTCACAACTGTAGGCCACACCAATTGAATCAATTGGTTCTCGGATTCGCCCTCTTCATTTTTTCTGAGTTGCAAAAAAAGAAGAAAAAAAATTCAGCTTCTGAATCAACTCCAAAATGCTCGTATTTTGGCCTCAACAATGGAATAAAGTCCTTTTCATCCAAGTTGCTCCAGTTTTTCCATCTATCAATACAGTGGTTTGATTGAAAGTTCAATTGTTTGAACATTGTCTGAATTATAAACCAACCTGCTATGTTGACTTCATGACTCCTATCGTAGCATTTGGGGCAATCATAGGATTCCTAGGCCTGCTTTTTTTCGCCCTGTTGCTTCATGTTTTTTCTACAAAACCTCCCTCCAATGAAACAGTTGTCAATACAGAAAAAGACACAGTGAGACATTTAATACCTTGCAATGTCGGAACATATAAGGACCCCCTGACAGCCACCCACTTATGCAGCGTTGGTCTCTCTGGTGCGGAAACCTTACCCAACCTGATGACAGGGTGATGGAATGATGATGATGATGAGAAATGACACATGTCCCAACAACTGTGCTGTCAATCAGGATCAAGAGACCACAATCTCACACTCTGGTAGACAATTTTGTCCCTGCACAACATTTTGCATTTTCTGACAAGTCATTCTTTTTTCTAAGTTGAAAAATACTGTTATTTATACAGAATATAAAAGAACGATAACTTATCAGAGAAAACCCTCCTTAAAGACCTCTTTAAATACCATGGCCCACATATGAGCCTTCCCAATATTATTGTCAGACTGTGGCAGGAGGGTCACATTGGGGTTGCCAGGGGCAGCATACATCACAATTATGACATTCCCAAAGCAGCATGTCAAAGAACCACAATTTGTAAAAAAATTGCATACAATCACAATACAATGTGTTTTCTCTGTGTGACTATCGTTTCTGATACTTGAACACTTTATGAAATTTTGTGAGTTGCTGTAAAAGCTGTGACTTTTAGTTTACAACAGTAATTGTATTCACTGGTAGATTGTGGGATTGTTTATTTAACTTAACCTTTGAAATACTGTTTTGACTACTATGACACACTACCTGCAGTTGTATTTGTCTTTTTGTGGTAAAATTGGTAGTATGATTCTTAAGCATTTGAAAGTGGATTATCTATTATAATATTATAATGTAGAATACATAAAAAAGGAAGGAAACATTGTACAAAGGAATTCATATTTTGATATCTATCAAAGTGCCTTCAAAAGACTAACATTGCAGCTTTATATTGGGACAATTTGATCTTATGGAAGAACACAAATAAAGTTGTCACTGATCCTGCGATCACAATTTGTTTTACATTTCATAGCGGCGCGGTTACATGCACTGAATAAATAATTGTGTTCAAACCCTCTTGGGTAAAATTCGACTTATGTCTCTGCAATGCTTTGCACATGTTACAACACTATGCTGACAATGCATAGCAAACTTGCTTGAATCAAAATAAAGTAATTCTTCAAAGAAATATTTCAGAAACCACTGGGCTTAAAGCAAACAGACTGCATCTAAATCTTGCTGTCATGAATGCGGTCTTCTTCGGTGAATAAAACTGATAGAAACTTGATTACACAACTTCTGTGACTGTGGCAGACTACAGAAAATTGAATTATAACGATGATTCATTTTGTGATGGGGTATTCGTACTGTCATTTAATAGTTTAGGTCGGGTCGAGTCGGATTTACGATCATTGTAATTTTTTTCCGTCAGGAATTTTGGCGTTGGATCTCAGTCAAGTCCAGATATGGTCAGAATAACATCTACATATAGACATGCAATGGACTGTACCATCACAAACATGGGGAGGATGCATTTTGTACAATGTTACAGTCAAGCTAAGAATACAACAATGCTTTACAAATTGAGCAATACAGGCACATGCCCTGAAGGGCCTGAATATGATTTTCAGCACGACTGCACATTTATGACTGTTTACCCTCTCTATCTAGGTAACAGGTTCATACACAAAGTAATCCATTCCCTGTCATTTCTTTGGTACGGCCCTTCCAAACCATTCCAGCCTTTAAAGCAAGGGTGCTTGCCATAACCGACACTGGGGGCATTGCCTTACAGTGGTCCACTGAATATGGAGAGGCCGATTCACTCAGCCGCAAGTTAACAGACACTGTTGACAAACAACGAAGACTCTCCGAGTCAAGAGGGCACATGTGATCTTCTGTTCCCACGTGTGTGTTGTCTGACATCTCGTGACCAAAGTTCTATATCATCCGCTGACAGTCGTGTCACTATGACAGGCTTGTCTAGATCTCGACAACTGGTAGTGTGTCGCCTCTAACTGCAACAGTTATATATTGCTTTTGTGAAGTAACGTAGCGAGCAACTATGAATTGGAAAGCGCTCCTAGGACTGGCTATAAGCTATGTAGCAGTCTTGCTGGTGGGTGCAGCAGTGTTTAAAGTGCTGGAGGAGGCCTTCAGTCCGCCCGTGAATGAGACAGTGGGACTGCCGAAGAGAGCAGACCTGGAAGGAGTACTACAGAACTTTAGCGATCATCAGAACCTGAGTGTTTCTCTGCAGGAGTTACTTGGACTGATCGATGCAGTGGATGAAGTCAGAAGTGTGAATGTCAAATACGGTAAGTTCTAGTCCAAATCTGAAATCATTTCCAGTTTAAGGTAGATTGATTCCTGACTTGCTGCTGGTGAGCCTTTTCCTCAGTTTTCTCTTTCACTATCAGTGCTACTAATGATACTAGGCTTCAGATTCTGAAGGTACTCTGCTATCTACAGAAATACTCAAATTAACAAATATGATATTCTATGATTATATTAAGCAAATCTAACTCCTATTAGCCGAAGTTGTTTGATGTTTAAGAGAACAATACACCTTGTACAGTCAAAGGCAACAAGATGTACAAACCACAATGACTATTCAGGATATGAACAATCATCTTTTATAATGATAAATTAATGACACCTGTCACTCAAATGCCATTACCAAATATGGAATGTTATATCAAAAGCTGAAACTATGACTGACAGAAAATTTTCTTTTTGTTACTGGACTGCCATAATTCAACTTCAAGAAAAGATATTAGCCCTTCAAAGAATATTCATAACTTAATCTACTTAATCTAACAATATTTCCTTAAAATCATCTTTCGAATGTTATATAATTTTATTATATATATATAATTATACATGTATATCAGCAATTTATCAGACAAAATGCACAGATAAACTGAGTTATGGAACCCAACAAGGAGTAATAAATTTGTAAATAAAGCATCTATCAATCTAAGGCCATCGCACACTTGAAACAAACACACAAAAAACAATAGAACAGACCAAAGAAAACAGAAAGATTGGAAAAGTCTTTCTTGTTTTCTGTGCCATAAATGACTTTCCAGAACTTCTATTCTTTTGACAGTTGGTTTTGTCTATGACTCCTGAGCTACAGCCAGGTCCTGACATACAACTTTTATTACAAGTGCAGGGAGATGTGATCGATAAACCCTGACAATTGAGCAACTGAAGCTGAAGTAATTTCATTCCTCATCGTTGATTTCCCTAATGTTCATGGTCCGACATGTCACGTCAGATTACGTGCGGATAGAACTGCAAATTTGCAGATGGAAACATGCACGAAGTCTGTGGACTTAAAACAGTGTTCTAGCCAGCATCCGTCTTTCCGTCATTTGACACAATTTTGCTGCTCATAACGGACAAAAATTTTGCCCAATCCGTCATCTTTGACAGACAAAAATCGGCATGTAAAGATATGGAAAGAGATGTCAATAAACTAAGCTTAGTCTACCAGCAAAATTTGCCTCTCAAAATGCAAGAAATAGCATTTCAAAGGGTTAAGATTTCAAATTTTTCCCAGGGGAGCATGCCCCACCCCCGACCCCCCATACCTTTGGTACTCAACATGATGTTACGTCAAAAAAAATTGAGCTGATAGAAAAATTTCAGGCTGGCTAGAACACTGGGACTGGATGCTTTATACCACAAGAAAGGACGTAGCACTTTTATTAAATATTTTGAGAAAATTATCTAAAAGGGAATTTTTGACATAGGAAGTAATTATATAATTATTTTTTCTATTTTGAATGGGTACAGCAGGTATGAGTGATTTGCAAAATAATAGACTTTCAAACTTCATTAAAATACAGGGGCAACTCTGTATTTTCAACAATTCACTACGTACATGTAGCGTGCATAGTGTCTGTCTCCACTGTCAAGACCAGTGGAAGAGTACTTGTAGCTCTTGAGGGAACTAAAACTGGATTTACATCACTTTCTTTCTTTCACTACGAGTAGAAGTACCTGCATAGACAGTGTTCTTTACTTTCAAAGTCATTGCTGCAGAAATTCATTTGTATGGAATGCAACATAGGTCAGTTACCAATCTATTGGCAGGTTTAGTCTTTGTAGCCAGGCAGACACTCAGACAGATTATTGTCTATAAACTTCATTTAGTTCCAGTATAATCTAAATTTCAGATAAAAACTTTTACAGTAATGGTTTAGGAAGATGAGATTTATCTTGTTAACATTGGCATGTGCTGTTAGAAGTTTGCTGAAACTAGATAAAAATGGCATTTTTAAGCAACTTATTTGATTTATTGTATGAGTAAAAAAAATCAATTGATTCATACGAATGAAAACTACTGAATTATACAATTTTAGAACATCTGTTGGTAAGTGCTTTGGAAAATCCATCTGGGCAAGAGTTTTGGTATACGAGTTCTCAGTTCACCCCACAGCCCACAAATCTCCCAACAATTTAACCTCCCACCACAGTACATGTATGGCATTAGTACAGATACCTCCTTAACCCCTTTTTGATCGATTTTCCTCAAACAACCCTGTGCAAAAGCTGCATAAACTTAAAAGTTTTACCTCAGTCCATAATCATGACATACCACATGTAGATAGACAGATTATTTTATAAATATGTACTAAGTAGTTTGGTTAGTGGGGGAAAACTCTATACCCCCTTTGAATGTTTGAGTATAAATAGATCACCCAAAGAAACCAGCTGGCTCGCTGCTCTTAACAACTGTTGAAAGAGTAATCTACTAACCAGATCTGAAGTAAGTATGGCTACTATGCACCCTGTATATTTCTGTACAATTTATGGCAACAGATGTGAACATCTTTGAACACATTTTGATAGCAGAATATTTCATTGAAAGCCTAGGCAATATCAATCACTAACTGCTTGAGGGTACATTATTGAAAGTCTTGCCATATTTTCTCAAAAATTAAGAACACAATTATAGGAGTTATGAACCAAGTTTAAACTGTAATTTGCAACACACCCAAATTTCTGCATCACAGAGGCAGTGGATCTGTATGTGGAGTTCAAAATTTGGGTTAGCAATTTCTTGTGTTGGAAATTACAGTAAAACTATTTAAACTTCATAATTGACTTCATAATTAAAGCTTCATAATTCACTTCTACCAAGTTGAACACAGATGAACTTTCAAGAGCTTTCCTTCATTCTTTATTGTATAAGTATGTAAATCAGTCACCTTAAACTTGAGTAGCAGCCAAGAGGCCATGCACATAAGTGTAGATTTATCACATGTACAAAATAGATAGGACTGATTACAAAAGGGAATAAGATAACACTCGTGCGTGAGATATCTTGGAGATCTGACTTGGCATCTAAATGTAATGCTCGTAAAGTGTGTTTAGCAAAGGATGATATACAGTATACAACACCCAGTATGGAGTACGTGTACCATATGCCAACAAATTGGTCTATTTCCTTAAATTACCAGACTGCATTGTATGTGACCTACATCTAAAGTACATTCTGCAATATTGCTTACAATGGTATGGTAAAAAAAAAGTAAAGATAGTCCCCTAGCCTTTTTGAGGCTGTAGGGACAGTGGGTTCTTAGTCCACTGTGTTTAGGGCACAGTATTGGAAGACAGAGCCCATCCCTCTCCTTCCACCGCCTTTTACCTCTCCAACCGAAGTCAGGTACTCATTTTACAACTAGGTGGAGTGAGGAATGTCGTGTAAAGTACCTTTCCCAAGGGCACAGCATCTAGCCATTCTTAGAATCAAACCCGTGACCTCTTGATCTCATGTCTGCTAGATTAACCACTCGGCCAATCGACGCCACAATGGTATGGACCTGTGTGATATTCTTTGGTTCTAAACAATTTAGAATCATGATGGAAATTAGTTATTTCCCTCTTCGAAAAATACTGTTTCAAACTTGATGCAAGTACAAAATCCTCGACTCATTCAAGGCCCTCTACATTTGTCTACCTTTATGTTGAAAACAACATTACAGAATTTGGACTTGTCATGCAAATGTAATAATGCTGAAGTATAACACAATTAAAAGAAATAGAAGTCCTGCACTTTATGAACCCTGAAATTGTGATCTTGTTAACATTGCGCTATGTTTGAAATGTTGTTTTCAAATATGGCACGACGCAAAACAACAAGGAAAGAATGACTGAGTACGCAACCTATTGGTTCCATAAATGGGAACAAGGCTTATTCTAAACAACACTGTGACATTAAAATAGCTGGCCTCAGAACACCGGGAAACGATACGTCCCAAAACGCTCTACCAGCCAGTTTTATAGTGCTTGTCCCAGGCAGCAGCTGGTTTTATAGTTTTTATAGCAATTACTAAAATAAAAACGGTACAGATTATTTTTATTAAGTTGGACAGGTGCCTCCCTGGGTTGGGCTGTTATTCGGAATCTTGTGGTTTAACCCTTCCCATCCTACCCTCAACTTTAACCAAGATTCATTGGCACAATGAGCCCTTGGTGGAATGTTAATTGAGTTCTTAGCACTAGATAGAATGCTAAGTGAGGTTCTATGCATTTAATAAGTAATAAGACCTACATGTACATGTACAGTTATTGTAGTATCAGTAGCATGTTTACATAACATTGTATGTTAGACATAAAAGCCAGCATTTCTCTCAGTATGTTTCCAATGCAATGCAAAAATATTTTGAAACACAGCCTGAGAGCTTGTAAAAGAGTCATAGTCAAGAGTGCTAACAACTAGTTTGGCATGTCCATGTATCTTAAAATATTGTCCCTGTCTCTTTGAATTGATGCAGCATTGAGGCCTTTGACTTCCCAACAATGTCCTAACCATCTGAACTGTAGCTCTTTAGCTCTGTAGGTATGACACTGCATAGTCAACATACCAGCAGTGCAGTCACACCAGGACAAGAATATTAATAACATTCAGATTGGCATCACGATAGTGTTTATATAGGTTTAGAAGACACAAACACACATAAACTGGTACATGTAACTGTGTTGATTGTCCTGCTATTGGCTAGTGGGCAGTTTCAGAGGTGGAAGCTTTTTCTGTGATAGTGTAGCTTGTGGTGTTTTAGAAAGAAGGAAATAAAAACCTCAGAATCTATTAGTTTGGCAAGAGGATTCAAATAAAATGACTCGTCTGATGTTTAAGTAACACCCTCCACTTTAAGTTTGGAATTCCACTCTTCCCATTTTGACAAGTAATATTTTCAATATCAAAGACAGTATTTAAATAAAAAGTGTATACATATAATTGACAAGTATGATATAAAGTTATGTATGATAATAACTTTCATCAATATTCATTTTGAAAATTTTCTTCCTGGAGAAATTTCTGTTGTTGTGTAGCGTGCATGTTCCATCAGACCTGCTACTTGAAGTTTATCAAGTATCAATCAAAAAATAGTATTGCATGTTTCATTGATTGCTTTGCCTTCCTGTACCATTGCAGCTGAGTCGGTGAACACGACAGCACAGTTCTACATTGACTTCTTTGACTCCCTGTTCTTCTGTGGGACCATCATCACCACTATAGGGTATGGCCACATCACACCACAGACTGATCCAGGAAAGGTAAAGTGCGGAAGAGCCTAGGTGTAACCATCTCTTTTCTTACCTCCATGGTGTAACAGATCAGAACACACACCCCTGGCCATCATGTACTTTGTGAACACGTCGGCAGAACGTACTGCACCTGCGCGAAACCAGCAGGATTTTTCAGTTTTCGTTGGATGTTTGGTCAACGCTGCATCAGAATTGTTTGCCTGTTGCAGACATGTCTTTTTCAACACAATATTTGAAAACTATAGATGGAATGTCATCCTTAAATACGTGAATACGACCGTAATGAGACGTTTTACCTATTAAGTACTATGCACAATACATTACAGCTTTTGCGCAGGCCCAGTACGATCTGCCGACGTGCTTACTTTGTGTATATATGACCTGGGGTATAATATGACCTGTTATCCTGGAAAAGGTAAAATACACTTTGAGTAGATAGCATACCACCTAGTTTGAATCCAAGAATAATTTTTTACATGTCCTTTCATTTGTAAGATGTCAGTTTTTTAGTTAAAATATAAAGTTAATAAAATTTTAAATATTCAATTTGTTGGACACAAGGGACATCACGCATGTTGCAACTAAAGTTTCCAAATCTTTCCCAGAAGTAAGTGAGGAATCTTTCTATGGATGATGAAAAATAAATTCAAACCAGTCACAAAACCTATTCTAAATGGGGGTTTACCTTTAAGTTAGCTTTCTAATTGTTCACATTGTCAAAGTTTTTAGACCAATAGTAAAAGAGCATCTCAAGATACTAGACTAAGTGTTTTAAAACAGTTTAGCAGTAAAAGTAGGATTCCCCAAGGATAACATACAGATTACTGGACAGTTGCCTTTCTCTTCCCTTCTGTAAGGACAGTTGATTGATCTATTATTGATGAGCTATGTCGCCAGTCATGTGTTTTTACTGTCTACTAAGTGCCCTTCTGCCCCGTCCATTAAGTAATGATTTAACGCTCGAATTTGCAGTTAGAAAAAGCAGTTAGTACTGACAGAACCAACAGAGCAAACATAAATGCACATGATGTTGACACATGCCATGTTGCCATTGTACATTGTGCTCTCACTGGTGGTGTTTACTTCTTGTGATGTGGCTTTTCTTTTTTCTTGTGTGTGTGTGTGTATTCAACATTGTGCACATGTTTGCATGCAAGCTCCTCCACATAAAGCGTTCACATAATATTTTATTTAAATATGAATCAAATAGTAGCTGCTGTAGTTTCACTTAATAAGCGATCTAATAGAGTAGAATGAATAAGAGAACTTTCTGACTGAGAATATAACTTTTGTAATGGGTTGTGAATGTACATTGTAGATTGTAGTTTCTGACTTCAAATATTCAATAATCTACTACAGCAACAGTAACAGTAACAACTGTTAACAGTGACTGTAACATTACAGTAACTGTAACTGTAACAATGACAAGTTGCAACCAACTATTTTTTTTAGTAAGTGGTCAAGCCAGCCTGAAGTTTTTTTCCGTCATCTCAATTTTGTTTGACGTAACGTCATGTCGAGCGCCAAAGCGCAACAATCCTAGGGGGGTCCGGGGGCATGCTCCCATGGGGTGATTTTGAAATCTTTACCCTCGGAAATGCTATGTCCTGTATATCTTCTTTAATGACATCTCTTTCCACATCTTTACACACCAATTTTTGTCTGTCAAAGATGATGGATTGGGCAAAATTTGTGTCTGTCATGAGCGGCAAAATTCCGTCAAATGACAGAAAGATGGATGCTGGCTAGAACACTGAGTTGCATTGTTCTCTTGATGCAAGGAGCAATTGAAGTACAACATCACATGTCACTGAATGTTCTAATAATTAACACCCATTTTGTCCTGTGTTTGTGTGTCACAGCTCTTCTGTATTGCCTATGCTCTCATTGGCATCCCCATCACCTTCTTTCTGCTGGCGGCGATCGGCATCAAAATCGGCGATGCCAATCGCTGGGGCGAAAAGAAAATCAAGCGGGCTTTGAAGGTGTTAGAGCGGTGGCCGGGGGTCCTGCGTTCTTGCACCATCTTCCTAATCTTGGTCATCGGATTCGGCATCTTCTTCTTCGCGCCCGCGTACCTTTTCATGATAGTTGAGGGATGGACTTACCTGCACTCCATTTACTATGTCTTCATAACGCTCAGTACCATAGGGTTTGGGGACATGGTCACCACCTTGCAAGACATCGAGAACATTTACTACGACTACGCCTACAAAATAGCCGTAATCGTTTGGATAATGACTGGACTGAGCTTCCTAGCGACCATCATCGATCTGATTTCCGACGCGATGAAGCAAACACAGCAGCAGATGCAGGAGAAGCTGAAAAACGTTGCTACGGGAGTCAGTTTAGATAGGTTTGGGAACAGTCTGGCCGGTAGCGTTAAGGGGCTGGGTACGCCGCAGATGCTGAAGAGAAAGGGGAAAGGGAAGAAGGGGAAGGCAGAGAGTGCACCAGACATAAGCAGTGGTTACGACACCATGGAGAAGGAGAGGGGGATGGCCTGGGGGCCAGACAGGGAAACTATACTGTAGGATGTAAGTTCACTGGGTAGCATAGCCTCCTTTGCAGGTGTTCCCGGTGTGGTTGGCGCTTTTAGGGGGGAGGGGGGGCACTGTGTTGCACTCTTTTCCAGGGAAGGCGTTCAGAGAAGCGCATGCGTCAGAAAACTTGGGCGATGAGAAAATAGTGCAGACTCGAAAAGAGTGCAAATCAGCACCCCCCCCCCTAGCCCTAAAAACCGCGAACCGCACCGGGAATGCCTGCAACGGAGGCTAGGATAGCATCACTTCCTTGGTAGAATTCACATCTGTCCGTAGCAATAACATTCTGTCATAGGCTAATACATCTGTGCACGAACTTAGTGTTTGCTACAACAGTAATCAGCATGGAAACCCCTGCTCCAGTTATCATCAATACAAGGATTAATGTATGCAAAACACACCTTAAACATGACTTTCATACAGTAGCTACAGATGTATGATGCATGAGGACTAGTTTTTGACCTTCTAACTAATGGAATAGACGGAATGTCCTTAACATATAGAGCAACTGTAGATAGTAGTAATACTAGTATCACTTTAGAATTAGAATTTAAGTTTTCATAGCCACTACTAAATATCTAATTAATAAATAACTAATATCTTAGTGCCATTAGACTAGAATTTTAACATTAACTTCTTGAGATTAGCTTCATCAGTAGAATACCACAATGTCCTGACCTTCCATGTTGCTGAATGTGCAATTGCTTGCTGTTGCCTGAGTTAGTAACTGTTTTCTTGTGCTATGTTGCAACACTTATATCCTATGCTGTACATTATGCTGTGCCTGCTACTAAACACATATAACACATATGTATGTAGATATCATACTGTATCATATTAGTCCTCTGGTACCACCTTCTCATCAATTTAAACCATTAACTTACTTGCCAGCAGCAGGGTATGCCTAAATACCTCAACCGCCCTCAACCCCCCTCAACCGCCCTCAACCCCCCACTTCCTGGGCTAATATGCAGTGTATATGTGCTAAGAACCCTTGTTTACACTCTGTATACATTGTCTATACGATTATAAATAAAAATCACATAGTAACGTCTAAGTATTTGCGATTTTTTTCAAGTTATAACTTTTAATATATCATAAGTGGAGTTACCGTCTTTAGGGAGTGATACACCCCGCAAAATATCCGCCCTAAAGTATTGAGCGCTAAAATCCACCACCAGAAACATGATGTTTAAAGAGGTTTCCCTCTATATCTGCTGAGTTTCCGTGCTGCACAAGCTTTTTCACTTTCCTTATTTTGACTTGAAACTTACGGCACGATGCGTTCTGGCGGCGTGACGTAAACAAACAAGATGGCGGACCCTGTTCCTCGGGCGCACGGCGCGCCGTAAAAAAACTGGTAAAACGCCAGAGTTACAGTGATTTTCCTATTTATAATTGCATAGGCAATGTATCCAGAGCGTTAAAAAGCGTTCTTAGCACATGTTCACTGCATATTAGCCCAGGAAGTGGGGGGTTGAGGGCGGTTGAGGGGGGTTGAGGGCGGTTGAGGTATTTAGGCATACCGCCAGCAGCATGCTAATTTCCCCTCCAATAGAACCTGTATAAAAATCCTATCTGATTTAGCATTAAACCTTAGGGCAGAGAATTGCTGTCTCTGTATAGTTAGAAGGCAAACCTACATTGTGCTGTTGTCTATTATAGTATAAATAAAAGCACTTCTACTCAACCCATCCTGTTTCAAGACTTATCAACATCATCTTACTCACCCACACTTCTTCATCCCTCTACTAACCTAAAACCTAAACCCATCATTTTCTCATCTCTTCAGTAGAAGTATGAAATCATCACTAAGGCCACACCAATTTAAGTTGTTGGTTCTCTGATTTTTTCAGAAAAACTACTGCAATGATAGATTGAAAAAAATGTAACAACTAGCTAAGGAAGACAGGGACTTTCTTCAACTATTGGGGCCAAAATATGAGCATTTTTAGTTGATTCAGAACCTGAAAAAAATTTTTTTTTTTTTTGCAAATCAGAAAAAAAATGAAGTGGGCAAATCTGAGAACCAATTGATTGAATTGGCATGGCCTAATCTGCAATATATCCTTGCAACATTGTCTATCATCCCAATCCTATGCTTAAGTCTAGAATAGATCCCCACCAACTTTTTGTAAATTAAAGTTTTTTCATGATTAATTTATGAAAACTTTTCTTCCTTTCTCTCAGCTTTTCTGCATCGCTTACGCCCTCATCGGAATCCCCATCACCGTTTTCTTCTTGGCCGGGATCGGCATAAAGCTGGGCGACGCAAACCGTTGGGTCGAGAAGAAAGTCAAGACGGCTGTCAGCAAACTGGCAAGAAACCCTGGCGTCATCCGTATAGCCACTCTCCTCATTACTCTATTCATAGGTTTCGGAACCTTCTTTTTCGTTCCTGCTTATATCTTTACTATCGTAGAGAAGTGGAATTATCTGGATGCAATTTACTACGTGTTTATAACGCTGAGTACGATAGGGTTTGGGGATATGGTAACCACTGTGAATGAGTTAGAAGGGGTGGAAGTATTTTATGATTACTTGTACAAGGTCGCTGTGATTATTTGGATCATGACTGGTTTGACATTCTTGTCCATGATTATTGATCTTGTGCAAGACGGACTCAAAACGGTGAAACAGAAAATGAAAAGCGAACTTGGCGCAGTCAACCTAGACAAGTTTCCAGGGCGTAACATGTCGCTGATGGCTTTGAAGAAAAAAAGAGGCGGTTCCAAAAATGACAGTCCGGCTGATTCTAACTCAGCAGTGGACTCGGAAGATGATAAGGAAGACAGACTGCTTCCTGAGGAAAATAGAGACAAGGGAGTCAAAGAAACTATTATCTGAATACAATTTTCAGACTCTTTCAGGGCATGGCTTCTTTGAATTCTCTCTGTATCAGTTGGATCTAGATTTCTGAAAATAATTTAATCAGGTTGGTATAGAACATAGGATATTGGGATTCTCTTAATATTAAGAAAACCCCAATATTCTACTTGGATCTAGAATACAATTGCCAACAATTATTGTCTCATAAACTTTGGAAATAAGGTCCTAATTTGCATAATTGATTTTGTACAATATGTATTCATTTTGGACAGAAGACAAGAGAAGAGATGATGACTTCTGACTTGTCAGATTCTTGGTCTGTGACTACATTAAATTGGCCTAAGGATATTGACTCTATCCTGACATATACATGTAGTTCAATACAATACCAAATGGATATGGAAGGGCGTATAAACTGAATCTCCATATTTTGGACAGATTTGGAAAGAAATCCTACATAATAGTAACTTATATTATCTTCGAGAGGAGAAGTTTTGGAAAATTTCAACAACATAAATGATGACTCTTTTAGTCATGTGTAATTAACATTTAGTCTATGATGTCAGAAAGTTCAAAAACACCATTAAAGCTCAAATAAGCATTGTAATTAGCAAACTTTATCATTATCAAAGTTAAGGCATGCATGACAAACAATAAGAAACATTTAAGGGTGAAGTTGACTTTAGAAGGTATAGGAACTAGTGGGCTAATACAAAGTTATTACTAAGAAAACAATGTGACATAGTAAGAATATTAACAAACAATAAGACATGGTATATAATATATGTGTCATTATCTTATGGTGCTGTCTTTTCATTGTAATGTATAAAGTTACGTAAGATAACAATTGCTTGATCTACTATTAGATCCTAGCCGATTCGTATCCTTCAAAATATATTGGTTATAAACTTATACGTACATGTAAAACCAGTAGCTAAGCTGTACCTTCGACTTTTAAGCTGACAATGAAAGCAGTATACTGGATATCAATAACTGTATATATTGATCTTCAATTGCATGATTGTACAAAATGTACCTACTACATAGCACATTACAATACAATAGTGCAACACAACATACTGTCTCGACTGTCATTGGCAATATTTTGGTTCAATGTAAAAAAACTGCTGGCTATGGAGCAAATTGTAAAAAGGCTCAAAAAAACTCCAACAGTCCTGTAGCATTTATTATTAATATAATAATATGTGTTCTGTTAAGAACCTCAGTCTGACCAACAACATAGAAGACAATATCAACAAGCCACTAGAAAAGCCCAAAATCTAATCATTTTGAGGTCTTATCAAGAAGTACCCACCTACCAAAAAAGCAAGTTTCTCGACAATCCATCTATATCTTCTTGAGTTAAGCCACATACAAAACCAGAAAAGTGACTACCTGGCATATATGCATGCGTGGACTGGCTACCTCAGAGAATTCCTAGAATTTTTCCAATCTGGACGCGATATATACTAAAAGCTCCGCACCAGAGGCATCGCCAAAAATATGTGATGAAATGTTTCTGAGATAGCCTATTAGTAACTCGTACATGTCATAGGCATGGGGTGCAACTGCTATTTTGGGTTGTTACAATTATAATACTTCAAAAACACACACATACCAGTGTCGGTGTAAGCAAAAACAAATTTGTCACACATTTTTCGTTGCAGCAATAGGTGATAGGAATTAAAGTGGACTAGTGAACTAGTGTTTTTGGCATGTATGTGTCTCAGTGCGTGTTTCTGGTCAATGTGAGGGGGTGAAGTTTGCCATCTCTGACTGCCTTGAAGTTCTTAAACTTCTTTAATATATCTTATTCCCAATCATTAACAGTTTACTCAGGATCAAGATGTTATTCCAAACAGCCTAAACTCAGCCAGCACAAAGTCCAATGCAACACGGTCAAATACTGTACATTGTATTGCTGTTGAGCAAATATGGTAAACTGATCGAATCAATTGATCACAGTACTTAATTAAATACTAAAGTTGTCAGGGTATAAAGTTCTGCGTGCTTCAAAGAATGGTTGTTATTGACCCAAAACATGGACAGAACTCAAGGGCTGGTTACACTACGTGAGCAATCAAAGACAATCTACAGGGGGTAGGGTCTCGTTCTACCATTCGAACAAAAAAGTTGATAATTGACATCCTCTTTGAAGTTGCAACAATAGCTATTTGCATTGTCAGCCACTTTCAATGTTTGATCTGTAAATTTAGACTTCTGGAAATCCCAATTGCAAAGTTCACTCGAGGAAAAGTTTAAATGTACAAACTCAGCAGAGACCCAGTGTTTCAGACAACAAAACAGCCGATTCCGAAGTGGGTTTAGAGAAGCTCATTTAGTAATAAGGTAAGTTGTACATTTTTATATCTCGTTATTTTTTTGAATTAGTAGATCTGGACTTACTTCTCCATTTCTTACCCTGGCAGCCTTAATCTTTTTAGTCTGAAGAGTACTTTATGTCATTAAGTTAGAATCATTCATTCTCTATTTAAGGCACATTTGATGGATTCAAGTATCAAAAAGCACTACTGAAGGTCACTAGTTCCAAAGTTGCAAGTATCAATTTAAGTACTAAGTACTAAGTACTGGCATACACAATTGTTATGAAATGTTCAATGAACATTTGAATGACATTGAAGAGAATAGTTTTTTCTTTACTGTCTTTAGCACTCTAAATCAATATCCTGTAAAGACCTTCTAATTCTACTTCCAATACAAAAATTTGCGGCTAAGCAAATTGCAGAAATCCAGAGAGACTAAGGTTCTATCCTTCAGTGTACATTTGGCTTTTCCATTTATTAGCAAGAGTGAAAAAAAGCTTAGTAAACGATACATTTGGCAAAAATATTGAAATAAACTACATACATGATGTTATGTCACACTTAAACTTTCTCACTGCTAACCTTTTTTTGTACTCTATATGTATCAACTACTAAACAACAGTTGTGACAGAAACTTTTCCCTTAACTGGTCAAAGCTCTTTGAAGCAGACAATGGAAGGCAGTCCTGTACAGATGGCCAAAACTAAAGAACCAACTACAACGACTTCAAAACGTACTGAATGGTTTCATATACAACCAGCAACTGCCCATGGATCAGTAAAATTTAGAATACATCTGGACCAAAACGTGCAGCACAGGCACAGCAGCCATGTAAAACAAGGCAACTAAACAATGGTTGGAGGACACCTGATCATCCAGGGAAGAAAACATTCAAGTGAACTCTACCATCCACTCAACATTATTACATGTAATAGGACAAAACATCCATTTGAAAAACTACTCAGAAAATGTCTGGTACTTTAAATTTACACTACATCTGGGCCCGGGGTTTCGGAGACTTTTTTCCCGTCATTTCTTGCTGATATGGCGACTGTGCATTCTTATCAAAGTTTGTTCACTGTAACAGTTGTTTTATTGGTTTGATAACACAATAAGGTAAAGGGTTATGAATGGATTTTCATCGTTTTTGGAATTCACAATAACAATTAAAGTGTAACAGTGCTGTGAACCTTAAGCACTCTACATCTACCCAACACTAATCCAATGTTATTCCCCTTGGATGAAGTCAGTCTCTATAAATAAGTAACATTGTGATCCCAGTGTTTGAGTAACCATACAGTGGTGGTAGCTGTGACCACAGCCAAATATTTGTTCACTATTAAACTACCTAAACACCAGTCAACTTTGGATTCTCAAAAATCCCAGACTTCAATACGCTGACAAGACAAATTTGCAAACCGACTGCCAAATAAAAACTTGTGGTCAAATCTATACGAAGTTTGATGAATGTATTCACTCTGTGGGGGTCTTGACACTATTTTTCCCTCTAAATTAAAAATAGCATTACAGTATCTTGAATAGACTTCTCTACCAATGACATATTGTTTGCCTTGGTAACAAGACTGGCCATTGAAGCTATTAAACATTTCCTAACGAACTGTTTGCTGTTATTTGCAAAACCACAGGATTGAATGGATGACCTGTACAAAGATCCAGGTAAAGCATTGAAATAGCAGCACAGGTTAGAATGGTCGTGTTGGCATTGTCAGCGGTACCTGCTGAAAGGTGCTGGAATGCATTGTGGATGTTTGTTCAGGACTGTTAGCATTTGTGTCCCACAAACTCACTCTTGTATCTAGCAACACAGAAGTACAGATAAGTACGATGTTTGCTGCTGGATTGCACATGGTTTGATCTTCGGTTTACAGGAAAGGTAAGCTTTGCCTTTAAACATCAAGTGATTAAATGTGTGCTTTTATAACATGCACATTTTTAGTTGTCTAAAAAGGGTAAGTCTTTCCATACCAATGCAATCATTTGGCTTCAACTCATAACAATTCTTCCTACCGGTATTTTACATTCTTTTCCGTGGCATCAGAAAGAGTGAACATTCATCTAAAATAGATTTTCTGGAAAGACTGCCTTCCTGTTGCAATGTAATGCAATGCCTGTAATGCAATGTACGACAAAGCAATGCCTGTATAGGCAACTTGCATCTGTAACAATCTTACAATCTGTAACAGTCTTAACAATTGTCTAGTAGGTTCAAACCGTTGGATACAAGAGGAAACATGGCCGTACAAAATATGGGTACCTTTAGGTTAACGTGAAACCTTATATCTAAGATCATATTGCTCAGGAAATTTTCTAAGCCTCCTTTGTCACACACACTGTTCTTAGGCCCTGGGATCAGATCCAAATGAACGCCAAACACAGAGAAGTCCTTCGGAAGAATCGTGTGGCTCTTGTGGAGTCCCTAAGGGTGGAGGACATCCGTTCACACATGATACAGGATGGCATGCTCACTATCTCTCACTTCCAGTCTATCACCTCGAAACCTACGAGGAAGGAACGGGCCGAGGAGTTCCTCGATGTCCTCGTGACTCGAGGACCGAATGCCTTTAAGTCTTTCACCCGAGCTCTGAGATACGACTACTCTTTCTTGTATGCCTCCTTGATGGGAAAGGGGACGGAGAGAGAGCTGGATCTCGTTGAGGAAAACAAAGCTCTTAAGGATGATAACAAGACCCTTAAGCAGTATCTGCACAAGATATATCGTGTCTTTGAAGGCTTGTTGTCAAGGCCCTGTACAAAGGCGTCGCTGATGTCTGCAATACACAGGGAAAAGGAAAACCTGAAAAAACTGCTTTATCCAGCGAAGGCTCCCAAGAATCAAACTAAAGGACTGAAGACCATCAGCAGTAAAGTCGTCAGCACACCAAAACAGCTGTCAGTAAAAAAGGTGACTGAAGAACCAGCTCCAAGAATACAGACGGCAAAGTTAACAGAACATGTACAGTCAGCAGAAGAAATGGTCAGACCGAAATCCGATGGAGCTCATCAGGTTCAGCAACACAACAGTGAAGACAGCTCGAAAGGAACCAACTCAGCACCGCTTTCCAAAACTTCAGCAACCAAGATCACCACTGCCAAACCTGTAGTCCAAGACAGTCAGAAATCTACAAGTGGCACATCGGCTAAGGAAAGAACAGAATCAAAAACTAATTCAAAAATAAGTAGAACAACAAAGGGAAATACAAATACAAGCCCTTCAAAATCTCCAACGGAAAAGGAAAAAGAAGCTCCCACAGTAATGTTGTCGTACTCTCTACTGTCAGAGACAACGACACCTAAACAAATCGATGTTGACCAAAACAGTGAAGATGAAGATAACGGCAGAACTCAGAATGTTTTCCAACATACAGTTCAAAGAGAGGATGCAGGGAATAGAACGTCAAACAGGAAGACAAGTCAGAAAGAAAACGATACATTCCAAAAGGGCTGCACATCACCTTTACTAACTGATTCAAGAGAACGCAGTGTGGTAGAAACACAGCACTCTAGGACAGAAGCAGATGCTATGCAGAAACCAACACAAGGAACTCCTGGTAAGAAATCTATGAAGCAAAACTTGGCAGGAACATTTGAAGAAGATTTGTTACAGAAAGCAAAGCACGGTATGGTAGCCATGCATCGAGAAGGACAAGGTTCTACTCAGAAATCTAACAGTAATACGCAAGGGATAAAAACAGTACCTACCCAGAATAATAGTAGCAAACATGACAGTTCAACAGTTACTGGACGGGTGAAAGTATCGGGAACAGCAGGGGTCAACAGACAATCTACCCATCAGCAGGTTGTGGCAGCAACATCACAAGGGGACAGAAATCAGGCTGTAGAGAAGACCACATACAGTCCAACCAAAGTCACTGTGAGCGGAAGCTCTGGTAGTTCCACAAAGACTCCAAATGCAACAAAAAGACAAAACACTCCTCCTGTACTGCCAAGAACTCCAACAAATAAGGTGGAAGAGAGGAACGCCATTGTTAGAGATGTACATGAGGAGAAACCTGTAACAAAACTTCTCAGTGCAAGACCGAAACAGGCCCCTCCTACACTGAGAAATGTGAAAGAAGTGCAGAAGGCTGCTGAGAAACATTCGCAGACAACCCAGCAGTCTTCCAAGAGAAGGGGAAGTGTTATAAAGATTAGATTTGAGGAGGGTCGCTTGTCCAGAGTAGACATAAGGGAAGACAATGATGATACAGACAGTGCAAGTGCAACAGGAAGTACATGATTTCCCTTTGTAAAGTACAGTTTTTAACAAACTATGAATTTTTCTAAGAAGAGCATTCTATTTTTGACAGTGCCAACTTTTGTATGTACATGTATGTGTGTTTGATGTGCACTATCACAATCTTATGCCTTGTACTGGAAGCTGAAATATGGAAGAATTGACAGGTACAGCATTTTAACTTTTCAAGGTATGAAAATTATCTTGTGCATTACAGATATCACAAAATAGCATTCTGTATCCTATAGCTTATCCTACGGGGCTTTTTAGACTTAGCTAATGCACTATAAGGAAGTTTAGGTGCATTTAACAGGTAAAAGTACAGCTAACATCATGTAACTCATAAGGTCAAAAAGCCAATTGCTGGGTTAGCAAACAACTTAGGCCCTGAGCTATTGACACCTGTTAAAATGGCACCTGCTACACAAATAACTGCTGTATACTCTATTGTGGCATGTTCGGGCATGCCTATAAATGGGTATGAATAGAGCAGAACGGAGTGGTCTGGTGAAAAGAGGTGCAAAGGGGAATCCCCGTAACTATAGTGTCAAGATAGCAACAGTCTACATACAATAGAATTCATGACCAAACCAACATGTATGTTGTATCAGCATAGGTCTAGTGCAGGAAGGACCTCTACCATTTTACTTTCAAACTGCAGGCATCACAAACTAAAAAGTACAGACAAATGAAGTACACTTTTTCTTACAATTTTAGGAAATGGAAACTTCGTCATTATGTCAGAATGTCAGCAATTGATCTCTCAGTCAAATGTGCCTGAAACTGAGAAAACATTTTATCCCTTGAAAAAAATTGTAACATCATCAATTCCAACATTCGAATCTGGTATTCTAATTTTCGAAAGTGGCGCACATGAAATGCATTTGAATTATTCTATGGAACGTTCGGAAGCCTGTGTGATAACCATTAGAACCCTGTGTGATACAGGTTGTTATCACGCGGGCCGGAACACCCGTATTGAACATTATCGCGTCCCAGCTATGACATAAATGCTTCTTATCCTTCGCTGCATAATTACACTCACTTGCCCACCCCTGTTCACAATTCTAATAGCATTAACTTCCCATTGAGCAAGCACAGCATTTCCTATAGAGTGGGAAACAAGCAGAATGACTAAACCAGTCTTGCATCTATACCTCCCCTTCTTCAGTTTCAGAGACACATTGTTCCATCCCATATTCTTTACCATCAGCTGATAAAGTTACAACCTCACATTATTCCAACAAAACAGCCCTAAACAGGCAGCATACAAGCCTATAGACAATGCCACCAGACTTGTGTTTCACTGCTACCGTGTTAGGTTTAAGAACTTTGGACTGAAAATAGGCTATGTGGTCATCTTGGTCACCGCAACAAGAATAGCTAGCCCGGGAAAAACCGCGGTAACCTTTTGTGTTGGCTAGTGCTGGAAAAGTTTTGGTTCTGGGGAGGAAACTTGCTTGTTGGGAAGTGAGGCGGACTGTTGGTACAGGAAACATAGAGCACGACAGAGAGTTTGGACACGTCACCTGAAAACACGACCGTAGGAGCTTACAGCAGATGGGATAAACACAGCGGTAGGTCAACAACTCTGTCTTGTATTGGCTTTATAGTACAGAATAGAACATAGCTTCACAACGTTGAACAAAAACTAATGTCTACACAATCTGCATTTTTAATCACGTTTCATAAATTTCTGTAAATGCTTACGAATTAGGTACATGTATTAAGAATCATGTGTCAACCTTTCAAGATTTCATGTACATACGTTCTTGTCAGAACATGAAATTTGATCAAATCAGCATATCACCATTACAGTTAGACTTGGCTCTTTAACTGCATGAACAATTTAAAGTGACAAGCTTCTGGTTTGGATCTAACAGGACAGACAGTACAGAATTCATCGCTTTGACAACATAGCTGTTAAGAAGTATGGATGAACAGGACAGGAAAAAACTTGTGCGTAACCGTGTCGCTATCGTGGAATCCTTGATCGTGGAAGACGTCCGGGCGTTCCTGATAGAAAGGGAGGTTTTTACAAGCGACCAGTTTCAGCAGATCACACGGCAAACGACACGAAGACACAGAGCGGAGGAGTTGCTTGATCTGCTTGAGACTCGAGGGCCAAAAGCGTTCCAAGACTTCCGTAAAGCCTTGCAGCAGTGTAACTACTCCTTTCTGGATTCTCTCCTTGAAAAGGGAGCTCCAGATGGCAAAGCTCAACACGCAGAAAGGCATAAAACGATCCCAGAAAGTCTCTTAAACTCCTTGAAGAGTCTGACGGAGGAAAACGCAAAGCTAAAAGCAGAGCTGAAGTCTCTGAGGGCAGAGAACGCTCAGAAACAAAAGAACATCGACAACTTGAAAAGGCAGAACGATTCGCGGGTGTTGAAGGAACACGTGCAAAACGAAAAGACGAAGAAAGTACAAGAGGAGTTGAAGACTTACAAAGAAAAAGTAAGGATCATGTCTTCAGTAACTACTGATAAACTTCTGCGAGACCTTGAAAAGGAAAGAAAGCAGAAGGACATGTTACATAGAGAGAAGGAAGAAATGAGTAAGAAGTTGAGAGAAATCTGCAGAGGATACGAAGGGTTGAAAAAGAAGGTGGAGGAATGCAAGAAGAATCATGGACGGAAAATCATCCACTTAGGGAGTAACAAGTTGGTACAGAATCCTGAAAAACCACAAGTGATAAAGGGAACGGGCGTGGTCACGTCTTCTATGAAAGACGGAGGAAAAGGACCGCGTGGTTTACAGAGAACGCAAACTATGTACGCGGTCGGATCTCCTGCTCGAGTGAGTCCAGACAGCGCAAGATGTAACACCGCACCGGGGAGAGACAGAGCCCAGAAAACAGAAGCCACGCCTGTGACTAAAACCATCATCGTACCCTCGTGGAATGAAGTATCCAAGGAGAACAAAACGGTTCCACCAAGTACAAAACCCATGGTAAGAGTTGGAGGTACGTCGACGGTAAGTCCGAATGGAACAAACGCTTCCCCACGTCCACCGACTTTTTCACGAGGAGCGACAGAAGAAGCTTCAACTAAGCAGGTAAAGAACAGATCCACATTGAGAAGCACCGTGACTACACAAGTGGTGAAGAACAAAATACAGAAAGTTGCTACGCAACCTACAACACCACAAGGGCAACAGTTTTCCCCAACGCGACTGTCGCCCGGTAGGCCACCTACCGGCTCTAGCGGGTATCGCTCCGAGTCCAGAAGCACGACTCGAACACAAGATACTGAAGACACCTCAGAAGATACCAGGTCTAGGACTGGTGATAGACAGGGGCTGCTTTCTCGAAGAGATAAGGCATCTCCTAACAGAGTTTCGACGGGAAGGTCTTCTGTTTCAAGTGGGAGACATTCAACAACTAAAGTAAAGATAAAGGTACCTTCTCCAGACTTGAGAGGTCCCATAAGTATAGAGTATGAAATTGCTAACGAGTCACAATCTGTAGATTCAGATAGTACAGAAGCATAGTCTGATAAAGGATGCTGTATCTCAATACAGAATTAAACTTGACTCCAAGATTGGAGTTGACTATTTGTCACATATGAATCATACTTTAAATGTACAAAGATGTTTTTGTTCCTTATGTTTTGTTCCTGATTTAAGTATCTTTTGTCCACAGAAATGATGCTATGGCAGTGTTCAAAATACCGGTAGCACACTAGCAACTGCAACCTGATTTTCTTGTGCGCTAGTTGCTCCGACTCAGGTAGCGCACCATGCAACCTGAAAATATGTACCGCTGAACTCAAAGGTGCACACTGTACTACCTGGTTCAAAAAAGTATTTCGAACACTGTATGTTCATTACAGTGAGAAAAGTTTTGACCTACAACTATAAGAAACATCAATAGCAAATTTCTGTGAACATATACATTTTTGTACAAATGGTCTACAAATAAATTATGATCTTCATATTCGCAACCATTGAAACATGGCATTGTTCATGTGTACATGTACATGTTTTTTGTACATACATTTTGAAGACAATGTATTAAATTCAACTTCAATAACTTTGAAATGTATAAATGATAAATGTACATAGCAATGACTGGTCTGTGGAAAACACTGATACATGACAAAGATAAATTGTAATTGAGATATTTATCTGCTGCACTATGTATAATATTTTTATACAATGTATTGTCGAAGATTAAACCTATGCTATATCTCTATGCCCAAGATGTCATTTTTATGCAGCCCTTCTGCAGTATGTAAGTTTTGATACTGTGGCAGAAGTAAACCTCTACGTCTCTGCCTTATTCTTGCAAGAGCGCTGCTAGGGAAAATTATATCAAAATAAAGTAACTGTTAGTAAAACATGGCATCTACAGGGCTGGAAATACCACCTGCATATACAGGTTAGTGCAGGTAAAATTGGAGCTGTACAGGTATTTCTGCACCTAACCTGCACCGGCCCATGTACTGGGTTTATATATACATGTAGGTGTATGTGGATTTTTATTTGCTGCATTGACTGTTACCACCTATGAAGTATAAAAGAAATAATGATGATGGTTTTTGAACAGTTTTTAGTATGATCCATATTTCCTAAATTCTGAGTGGTGCAGGTAAAATTTGTCTGGTGCAGGTTATTTTCAACGTTACCTGCACCAGTGCAGGTATGCAGAAAAAAAGTATTTCGAGCCCTGCATATAGAAAATACAATATGGTATCCATGCAGCTCATGTACAAAACAAACTAAGTTTTGCCAAGGAAACCAGTCTTAAAAAGAAACAGGACTCACATTTGTGGAGCAGGTCAGAAACATTCCTTTTCTATAGACTCTGAGAAGTCTGTCAGCCAACTGTTGTGGTGGAGTCTTCAGGGGGATTTTAACAGCGACGCCACCAGTCAGGTCCACTAGTGCATCCCCCACCTGTCCTGCAACTAGAGCCTCATAACATCCTTGCAATCTGGGACAGAAAAGGTCAACATGGTAGTAAAAAAGCAGTAAAAGTTGGTGGTCAATGACTACATGTTGTATACCGGTATGTCATTGTAGAGACTCCAATTGGAGTCTCTGTCGACAGAGACTCTGATTGGAGTTTCTGTTGACAGAGACTCCGATCAGGAATCTCTACCTGTAGAATTGCCGATTCTTTCACATCGAAGTCTCTACCCTGACATTTTTATATCATAAGCGAAATTTTGTGTCTTTTTGAGTTTAGGAGGATTTTAGTTGAGTAAAGGTACAGTTGCTAGGAGCAAATACTTTACCACATATTTCTCATCCCATCAATTGTTTGACCGTTGGGGTACCACAACCTGTCCAAGACCATCTTACAAGGCACCCTGGAAGGGAAGTGATGGCGAGGCCAACAGAAGAAAACCTGGCAAGACAACGTGAAGGAGTGGACTTCCCGTTCTGTCCCACAGCTCTTGACGGCTGCCCAAGATAGGAAAGCCTGGCAACAACTTTGCTACATCTGCCTTGTCCCCCCGACGGCCGGAGTCGGTCATGGGACTAGGTAAGGTAAGGTAAGGTACCACAGATGATCTGACAAGCAGTTTTCTCTACCATTCTCGGTTTTCTGTTTGTTTCACTTTGTGTCATGCTGGTCCGATATCTGATGTTATCCTCCCATCTTTTCCGTTGCCTACCCCTCTTTCTTCCTCCCTGTACTGTTCCTTGTATGATGGTTTTGACTAGTTTATGGCGTACCGGTATTTAATAACGCAGAAGAAATATATGACTGTTACTTGGCATAGGCTTTCTCCAGCAGGGGTAGCCAGAAGTGCTGTTTGTTGGCACATCTGGAGTAGACCAGTCTGTTGTCTCTACAGGGCAGTCTGTCGTCAACTGTCACTTCTGTCCACTTCCCAAACTTCCAGAACGTGAAGCGGAATTTCCCGTCATACTCCTGGTCACCCCACATTTTCTGGTGGACTGGTATAACCTGGGATATCAAGATATTGCATCAAAACTTCATTTTTAACAACTACACAGAAACTTACTTACTTACAATCAAACTAGAGGTCAACGATCTCATGCCTTCGTCAAAGGATGTTATCGTTATATAACTTAAGAAGGTAGAAGTGATATATTAGTCCCCCTAAATATTGAAGTTGGATTGTGAAAACTACCCCTGCCGATGCAATCTGCAATCGTGCATTGCGCAAGGGAAAAAACATCTGTGCAGGAAATGTAAGGCAACACCACCGCCTGCAGCTACATGGACTGCTTAATGAATATCCCCTCTGGGACAGCCTGTAGCCCATGTGTCACAATGAAGGTAGAGTATCATGGAAGGTACCGGTAACTGAATTATAGAATTGCTTCATTTATTATGCAAATTACATCATCATTTGCATACTGGTCATCTAATTATGTCAAGCATCACTTACCCTTCCTATGCCCCAAATATCAGGATGATCCGTCGACCGGTTATTGAGTTATCCTACTTTAAACATTTTCATACAAATGCTCCTGCAGTTCCAGAGCAAGCCGCTAGGGGACCCAAACTTATGTCACTTCTTCCTGAGCACAAGACCTATCTACCATCCAGAAATCATGACCCTAGCTCCTCCAGATCACCATATTTCAAAACCAGAAGTTCCGCTGCAGTACCATAACGAGCCGCCAGGGGGCCCATATTCCTATCACTTCTAGGTCTCATCAAGACCTACCCACCTACCAAATATGAAGACAATCCATTAAAGCCTTCTCGAGTTATACTGTTGACAGACTCACGCACACACGCACGCCCATGAAAACATACCCTTCTTGACGAAGGCAATGAAGATAACACTGCAATTTTAAAATGATCTTGTTATGAAAAAAATTAGAACAAAGTTTTTAAGCTGATCTCGAGGTCAAGAACATGCAATACTTATATATAAGCAGGGTTCCCACTAGACTGTTTGAGCATAGGGGCCCCCTACGCTGTGATTTGGACCCCCTATACTGTGATTTATCCCCCTACACTGTCTTTCAACCAGCGTAGGGCTGTTTTTTTGGGGGGGGGGAGAACTTTGTAACCCTTCATATACATGTATCTTTCAAAAATGAAAATTTGACCTAAGAACGAAGCTACAACAGGGGGAAAACATAACTTGACAAAATTTCTCCCTCAAAAAGCAGGAAATAGTGTCTCATCAGAGGGTTGAGTTTAAAATTTTTCGGGGAGAATACCAGACCCCCAACTGTGGTAATGTTTTTTGGACTCAATGCGCGGCTTGCACCGTGGAAAGTTGTTGTTCTGTATGACCCCTACGCTATGAAAAAATTCTGGTGAGAACCCTGGTAAGAGTTGAAACTTGCTGCTACCCTCTGTATCAGTTGTCTGTGTGGTGCAATAGCAGCACAGGCACACAGGAACCAGCAGTCTCCCAGCCGTCCCTGTACCACATCCCCGACACACAGGTCAGCTTCAGCAGGGACCAGCACTGGGGCCTCTACAAGCTCCTGAAAACAGCACAAGGTAATTCGGCTAGATGTTCAACATATTGATACTTTGATTGAGTTTAGATTACCGTATATATTGCTATAACAGGGTCCATTATTCATTTTATGTAGCATTAAGGTTTATGGGCCAAAGGATGACAATGATTGACAAAAGTTGAAAGCTGCTTGACACAAAGGAAAAATCATGCAAAAAAAACACCCCTGAGCAATAACTTTCGATAGCCTGGATGCCAGACTGTTCTCAGAGCCAATACAGAGGCCAGCCTTGCTCAGGGTCTAACTGAGGGGGGTCTGTGGTAAAATTTCCTTGGGGACATGCTGGCTCTGGAGCTGAGGAGCTAGCATATATACTGCCCTTGGCAACAGTCTGGCACCCAGGCTAACTTTATCAGGGATGGATAAAGATGCGCTGACTTTAGACAACTTCATACACACACAGCCATATGTTCATGTTTGACCAGACTTGTCAAAGCAAATGAAGCACAATGTACAATTACATAAGCTACTCTACAATATGTTAACTGCATAAAACCTGTGGTCTTTTCCAGACCATCTGTCCAACATTCTCCAAGCTGCCTTTGTAATACAGCGCTGAGTCGCTCGCTGGGAAGTCCGGGTCCTCAAACAGCATTTTGTTCTCTGGTAGACATTCGTGATGGAAGCACTGATCTGTGTTACAAATACACAAACAGAGGTTGAACTGAAAGTAGAGTATCTTTTTTTTGCTCTTATGGCAGCAATACAAGTGATCGCTGCTTTTATTTACATCATAATACATGCAAATTATTTGAATACATATGCAAATCAGCCAACCGTAACCCACTTTCTACCTATCATTCGCTGGCCATGACATCATGGCGATCGCTCGTATTAGATTGTGATGAAATCATTTTGACTCAAATTATACTGCAGTTTTTAAGTGCAACGTAAACTTTATGGCAATTTTGGGCATAAAATTGCTCATATCATAATGTTTTGAACATCTAGCTACTAAAAGCTTCACGATTGTCTTTACAATACTTGTATTTGGATAATATGATCGACAAATTTCAACAAAATGCGATGAATATAATTGGTAAAGATGCAGTATGCCACTGGTACACCCTGATCTTGAAATAGCCATATGCAAACTACCCTGTGCGGCAATACTACACAGTTGCACATGGCCCGTTCTATGGTACACATTCTTGACCAACTGTTTACCAAATAGCGTTGTTCAAATCCTGTTCGGTGTGCATATGTTGAAAACCAAGCTCCGGTTTAGTACCGCAAGTCAACCGCCCCCCTCCCACCTCCAAGTCGACTACGATATCCTCGCATGCCCGCCTACCATAAACGTATTTGTCGAACCAAGTCACCCTTACTCTGAAGCAGGGACTGATACCCTTCTGTGATCCCACTCGAGATGAGCAGCTATCAGCAGTCCGCCACAATGTTCATTTTCCCCCAGGGTTTTCCTCCGTTCAATTCACCCGCCGCCATATTGACTCCTTCGAACGCTACCATGTGGACAGAGGGGGGCTTATGATTCTGACAGGGGAACCTTTTGTCAAATATTTCTTGTGAAAACCAGGCAGTATCGAGCGAAAATTATTCGTAATACCTGTACTCATTTAGTGAAAAATAACCATTCCGAATCTTTGGAATATTATGATTTTTTTGTAACAAGTTTCCCTTAGTTACCCCTATTTCGGATGGTGGACTCATCCATAGGCTCCACAGCTGGATGTATTACGTCACTCTGTCGATTTCACCTGCTGGGAATGCCGGTCTCACAGTCTTGAAAAAGTTTAATTATCCTCGTTCCTTCAATGAACCAGCTCAAAATATTTATTGTACAGAAGGGCCAATGCCATCAAATACTGCAGAAATGTGCAAATACGATCACCTTGCCAAAATTAATCACCTGATGGCAATTCAGCACCTAGGACAGGATTGGTTACTTTTACACACACTTTCCTGGCTATGGTCAGACGTTGTATGTAATATGTATGTTAATGCTTCGATGTTTGAAGCAGATTTCATCTACATGTATGCTGGTCACTTCCAGATTTAATCAGTGTTGTGAACTTTTTGTACTCTTATAGATGATTGATTCTCACCTATTTACCTCCATGAAAAATGGAGGTATTGTTTTTGGTCTGTGTGTGCCAGCAGGCCGGCAGAACGTACTGAACCTGCGCAAAACCCATAATATATTGTGCATAGCACTTTGGCAGAACGTCTTATATAAGGTCGTATTAGAGCATATAAGGTTGGCAGCCTGTCTCTAGTTTTCAGATGTTGTATAGGAAAAGATATCGTCTGCAACAGGCAAAATTTTGATGCAACATTGACCAAACATCCAACGAAAAGCGTGAGAAATCAGTGTGTTTCTGCATATTTGTGGTCAGCATAACTTAGGAAGGCCTTATGCATAGTGATAATATGTGGGTAGGTCTTGACAAAGACAAAGGTCAAGATGTTTAATATGCATTTCCGGTTTTTTTCAACTTATGGTGTCAAATTTTGAGAAGCTTGAAGAAGAATATACAAATATTCATACACAACACAATCAACGTTGCAGTAATGTTTACTTCAATTTTGTCCTTCGTACATGAAGTATTTGTACAATATTTACAATGGGTGCATTAACCATACTCTCTGGGCGAGTGTTGCTGGATGCAATTATACCAGAAATAACTGACACAGTAACACAGTAAAATATGACAGGCTTGTAACCAAGAACTTCTTCAATGCATCATACATGTAATTGCTCCCTCTCAAAAGGTAAGCAGCAAAACGCATTTGAGAAGGCACACCAAAATGTTAGCCTGGGTACCATCCTGGTTAGTTTACATCCACTCCGATATCTGATAGTTGCTAGCGACTATCGGAGCAGATGTAAACCAGGATGGTTTTGGTGGGTAGCAACTATCGGAACGGACGTTAACTAACCAGACTACCAAAATGTTTAACTGTATGTGGTATTGCTATCATTGCTAACAGAGAGCTACATGTCAATGTTTTTGCCTGCACATTTCTTTCTCAAGTGTAAAAATCTGTGATACTTTCTGTACAGGCAAATTGCTATTGCAACATTTACTAGTAACTTGTCTTGTCTGCTAGTAGTGTTATTGTAGTACATTTCAAACACTGTGGACTGTACACAATATCCGGTAGTGTTATTATTTACTGTGAAAAATTAATAACACCAGTAAATGTAACATACTAACAAGTGCTTCTTGATACGACAACAAATTGTACCTATACAGCACATCCTACAAATGGTGCACAAGAATTACACTGTCATTGATCTTTTTGTAAGTAACTAACACTCTATTCAAGTTTCACATCATCTCTTAAACATGTTGTCATGACAGTTTGCTTTTCTGCACATCAAGATTGCCAAACATATTCAAGCACAAAAAATCAGCCGTATGAAGTCCTGTTGTTACTTGAACGTAACTTATCACATTGTCTTGTTACCTAGGGTTATGGTTGAGTATAAAGAGTAAGTATTTACTTACTAGCAACTGTGTATCTTACATACAGTGCTACTGTTTTACTGAGTCTGATTTGTATTATATAATCATTATCCTGATTATATTACAATGATGTAATCTTATCATTTGCTAATTATTAATATTTACAAAGCAGCTACTCGTTTATAAGATTTTTATCATCCTACAGTAGCTGAAAATTTTCATAAATCAGTTGTTTTAAAGTTTGATAACACAACTATTGCAAGAAGTACAATATTAAGTACACAAACTAAAATATTATGAAACTAATTGAGTCTTTTCTCTTCTTTGCCTCATTATTTACATTTACAGGGTAGTAGGCATTTACATGTGAGATTGTTACATTTTCTTCTTCTATACTGAAGATACATAACTAGTAAATATCTTTGCTTGGTGGGTTATCCATGGTTTCAACTGTACATTATCAACAACAATACAGTACTACATTTCTGGTAATGACTGTTCAGTGGCAGTGAGTTGGTATTTCTACAAAAAAAGAGTGGTCAAAAACAATTTTCTATTGCTTGCTACTTATCAAAACAATAGCTGCAAAATTTCCTGAGCTTTGTGGTTCTTCAACAATTTTGACGACGACGTAATTGGTCTGGTAAATGATGACTTATATCACAACCAAAGAAAAATCAAACTAGAAGGACAGTAAACAAATAAGGGTAAGGAAATGAAAACCTAAAACAGTTTTCTCACATAATACAATGTAACAAGGGCAAGCCAACAGCAAATTAAGTAACAAGTAGGACAGAGCTGGAAGAGGCAGGTATCAACAGTCTGGTCCACTAACACAGAGAACATAGATGGCTGTGACGATGCCTCTAGACAAATGTGGACTCTGTCGTACTGTCCGTTGGCAACGCGCCTTCACTGCTTGCTTGAGAACTCCTGTTACTCGCCGAGGAGTGTCTTGGCGAAGATCGTCGACTGGCCGATCTTGTTGCTCTGTTTGCACTGTCTTCCCCTGCAGACGTGTGCGACGCTGTGGAATTTCTGTGTGAGCTGGACCGACTGGACGCAGTGTCGTGGTGACTGGCGGATCTTCGCAAGTCCCGCTCTTGCTGTCTGACCAGTTGCTGGGTCTCACTGTCTGCCTGCGGGCTGCTGTCACTCTGCGGGCTCTGGATTTCTCCCATGGGGTTGTCTGGCGTATTCCGCGGTGGCGGCCCTGCATACGCTGAGTCGAACATGATGGCCATGTCATATGGGGGTGGGGGTTTGTCCCCTGGGGTGACAGGGGGGCCTGGCTTGACAGCGCTGTAAGGTGGGGGTGGATCGTCGTAGGGAGGCAGGGCAACGTGCAGGTCACCTGACGGTGAGAGCGGGGGAGGGCGGAAGAGGTGGGCCGGGATGATGTTGGTTCTTGTTCTGCGTACTCCGTGGCGAGATGCTCTGTTTCGTCGACCATCTGAAAAAAAAAATCTCAAATTGTTGGAACAAAACAACTTATGACACTCTGCCCTAATGTTAGCATCAAATCCTATTTTCTAGTCTTGCCACAAATTTCTAGTTTCAACATTTGATTGCTTTTCACCCACAGAAAGTTACATCATCAGAATCTTCAGTTAAAGAATGAAACTGCTTAAAATATTAGCTGAGATGTTACTATGTCATATAGCATACATATGAGCATCATACTTGATGAGGTTACCAACTACAAATAGCACACACAGTCCTCTGAAGCTCTAGCCTGGGTGCCATCCTCCACTAACTATGAAGGATGGCACCCAGGCTATCGAGGCTCCATGGAACTCCAGAACTCAATATAGTGCCACCTCATAAATGCAACAAAAGGTCAGCTTGTCATAAAAGTTGCTATGTACTACCCCGAATTCGCAATACCAGCCTTGTATTTTTTTTTTTGTTTGCTGGATTTTTTTTGCCCTCTTGCATTAAGTTTTGGGGTCTCCAGAGGATGTCATACATAAAATTTAAGTCAGTGAGGCCTTACTGTGGTAGCTGAGACACTTACAGTGATTTCCGCCGTACATAGCCTCCAGTCTGCGCTGGCGGAGTCGGTACACCATGAAGAGGAGCAGAGACAGGATCAGGAAGGACGACAGACAGCTGACCACCAGCCGCATCCCGTGGGTCATGCTCAGTTCTGAACCGTTGTCTGAAAACAACAAAGTAGCATCTCAGGACTTGCATCAGAACATTCCCTTGACAGTAACAGTACCTTTTTATCCTGTTTTTTTATCAACCATACCACGTTGATACAGAAAACCTCCCAGTAAAGCCCCTGTTACACATTCAGAACCTTCCCCTGAACACCAACCAACCAAGGTTGGCTGAAGTTCGGGAACAGTCTGAACAAAGCCTACCTTTCTATACAAATCGAATTTGAGGTAAATGAAGTCAAATTTGACCCCCGAACACACCCAAACACTACTGACCTACTCCCGAACACCAGCCAACCACCAGCCAACCATGGCCGAACCTCCGGTCTATACCCAAATGTTTGAAACATTTTTAAATATTCGACTGGCGCAGCCTACCTTGCCAAACACCAGCCAACCACAGCCGACCTTGCTTCTGACCTGCTCCTAACCATGGTTGGGGGGAGTTTGGCAGTGTTCGGGAGGCCATATTCAGCTATGTGTGACAGGGGCTTAATGCTACAGTACACACAAGTGACATTTTTGCACAGCATAGAAATGAACACACCTACACAGTGATACAGTCTAATCTGCCCATAACTTCATCGCAGCCTAGAAAACTGTTAACTTGTAAATTACTGTATTTCACAATTTTTGGGGGGTACTTATATGTTCGCGGTTTTCATAGCCACTTCTGTACCGCAAACATATCATTACTGTTAACAAATAATTCACCGACTTTCCTTTTTCTGCCCTTGCCGCCACCGTGAACATATAGTTCCGCGAACATGACCATTTTTCTCAGACCGCAAATTTTTGCTACCGTGAACATAAAGTGAATTACAGTATTACAACGTTCTTACAGCTCTTACTGTTGTTGTTCTCGTTGGGGTCCATACAGGTGAACTCGCAGCACTTGTCAGGAGACATCTGGTAGCTGGTGCACTTCTGCGGCCGGTCGCACTGTGCGGTGATGCACATCTGTGCCTCGCCCATGTGACAGGTGCAGGTCATGCAGGCGTCGTGGCCCTGTGGGGTGAACACCTGTCCGTCCGCTACCTTCTGTCCCTTGCTGTTAATGCACTTCATCTTGGCAAGATCTGTAGGATCGGGTAGTAACAAAAACCTCATATAAGCATGCTGTAGTCATTCTAGTTATCTCTATATTGGTTGCGTTATATACAGTATTTGGCCTCTAGTAAGAACAAGCATTGAACTGACCAAATAGTCATGCCTTCAAGTACCAGAGTTATCAGTGAAGGATTGAGGTGTTCAAAAACTTGTGTTTTCCAAGAACTATCGTAGAGTGGAACTCGGTGCCACCAAGTACAGTAGGGGCATCGTCACTAGATAGCTTTAAACAAGTCCAGCAGTTAGATGGGCAAAGGTTAGGTGTAACAAGTCGTTTGGTGTAATATAGCTAGCTGCCGCCGTGCCACGTGCCTACGAAGCTGGTGTGTTAGGCCAAAGGGCGGTTATTACAGCTATACAGATACAAAACTGCAAAATCTCTATCTTCACAAGTTAGAATAAACAAGTAATATCTTAAACTGAAGTCAACAACTCAATACTGATCACACCATGTATACAGGTCAGTGTTCTCACCAGGATTTTTTCACAGCATAGGGGGCCAGAGTTTGGCAAAGTCGCACATCGAGCGCCGTAGGCGCGAGTGTTGTAGGGGGGTCCGGGGGCATCCTCCCCCGGAAAATTTTGAAATTTATAACCCTCTGAAACACCATTTCCTGCATTTTGAGGGCCAAGTTTTCATCTTTGTTACAGCTTTACTTTTGCGAAAATTTATTTCAAAATTTATTTCAAAATTCCTGAAGGGCCATAATAAATAGAGTTACTCATGCTTATATTTCATGTTGTACTAAGTATTTAGGAATCATTTACAAATGGTTGTAAATCTGTTATGCATATTTCATAAATGTTTAAAAAAGGGAAATACAGGAGTACACGTGTATCATGTTTTAGAATTTGTTCTGATAAACTTTGTGACATCAAAGCCTCGGCACAGTTCGAAGGGTTTCTTTCATCTGTCAACAACGCTGTCAACAGCGGCAGCCAACAAGAGGTTCTTTGGTTTGTAAATTACGTTGTGCTTCCCCGTGGCATTGGTAAATTATATTGGTAAAACGGTAGAATTACATGATAATGAACTATATTGCCTATATTACCGACGAAATCGGGAACATTCTAAGGGAAAACACCGTAAAAATGGGCTTCTCTGACACGGCCGAGGTGCCGGCCGCTTGGGAGGGTCCATTTTGTAAGTAGGGGGAAAGTGTCTCGGAAATATTTCTAACCCATGTCAAATCATAAAAGATACGACATTGTGCAGGAACAACATGGCATACTTACTCCGTAATGCTTAGATTTTGAACTTAAAATCGTATCGACAGATGTTGAAAGATAGACAACATTACATTTCAGAAATCATGGTCCCTTGATTGAAATAAACTATTCCAGCATGCCGCCCTCCTGCATGCCTGGACCTGTGCGCCGTCTGTTTTAATTTTGCGGTAAATTCCTCCGTGCAACAAGACCTGGGACAGAGTATGGACATCTTTGGGCAACAATAAAGGATGTATCTTTTAGCCAGCTGGCTGATTGGCGTGGCACTGGTCTGAATTACAGATTTATTTACGCCCGTCTTTCCCACGTGCACTCATCAGTGGGAGGGCGGTAGTTCCAAGTTCTGTCCGGCTTGTTTATCTCGCAAAATTTGGGTGTTTCTGCCAGATGTCTAGGTTTAATTGATAGGAAATCTCAGAGACTAAGTACTGATGTAAGTGATAATGTTTGTTTGCGAGTGTTGAGCTTGTACGTAGAGGCAGAACTTAGCGACCCGCTCCCGACGGCTTGAATGTCACGCCCCGTCTATCGCCGTCAATTTTAGCGGTTCCATTAATCAACTCACAGTAGGTTGTGAATCACTTCTTTGTTACTTGTAACTGTATTCTCGGAGATGTTTATTGTGCCAAGAACAAAGACATTATCTTTACCAACTTTAAATCAAGAATTATTACGACGGTTGCCGAGTTCAAAAGGGTAAATATCAACTGGAAATCCCGCTATGCTGGTTGAAAACACAGCATAGCGGCACAATTACAGCGTAGCGGATCAAATTCACAGCATAGCGGCCCGCTATGCTCAAAAGGCCTGGCGAGAACACTGCAGGTATACAGATAAGTTAGAATATTACAGATCATTGACCATCAATAGTAAAAGCCTTTTCTTCTATGAGCCATACCTACCTTTTTTACACAGGAAGGCTGACTTGTTTTCACAGTTGATGGCGTACCAGCTCCAGAGGTAGGGCCCCCCAAACAGCTCGTTCCTGAGGTATTGCAGCTGTCCACACAGCATGTCTCCGTGCTGGTTTGACATCAGGACAGGGTTGAAACTCTGGATGAAGTTGAAGTCACTGTTGGCCTCTGAGAAATGGGAAGAAATGGGATGTTAATGAGTCTATAAAACTACAAGATGATAATAAAGAAATCAAGTCTTTCAAGATACATGAATGTACACTTAAGACATTGATTCTTCTTGTTGTTTAATAATGACCACAGATCATGCATTACATGATTTGATGAAAGCACCACAGTACCCTAAAGCCCGTCACACATATGGAATACATGTATGTCCTCCCGAACACTAGACGAACTCCCCCCAACCATAGTTAGGAATAGGAGTAGGTCGGGAGCAAGGTCGGCTGTGGTTGGCTGGTGTTCAGCGAGGTCGGCTACTGTTCAGCTGCGCCAGCCGAATGTTTCAAAATGTTTAATAAAACATTTGGGTGTGGACGGGAGGTTCGGCCATGGTTGGCTGGTGGTTGACTGGTTTTCGGCAGCAGTTCGGGGTGTGGTTGGCAGTCAAATTTCACTCAAATTTAAGTCAAACTTGATTCAATTCATATAGAAAGGTAGGTGTGGCTTAAATCTGGTCAGACTGCTCCTGAACTTCATCCAACCTTTTTTGGCTGGTGTTGGGGGGAAGGTTCTGAATGTGTAACAGAAGCTTAACTGACCTGCTTGGTTGTTTGTGACCCTCCAGAAGGAAACGTTATTCTGTGTGACGTAGTGATAACCCATCCAGAACTTCTGATAGATCCCGTCCAGGATGAGCGACTGGACCAGCAGGTCCTCCCACTTGTGTTCGATGATGAAGCCCAGCTCGTTGTCGCTGGAGATGGTTGCTAGGTAACTATCCAGACGCTGGCAGGTCTCCTGGGCCTGGCTGTAGGTGGTCTTGGTTTGGAAGGCCTTGTAACAGCTGCCCACTCGAGCGTGGAAGTACCAGCCTTCAGGACAGGTATCTTTACAAACAGAATGGACCAATGCTTTGGTCAAAATTAAAGAAACGGACAATAGTGCAAACTTTCAATGCTCTCCAATGCTTTTATCGATCTTAAGCCAAACTGAATGTCTTAGTTATTACGGTGGTCACGGATCAAAATGTATGTAATGAATCTCGCAATTCAGCCTCTGGGTTGCAAGAAGTATTCAATCAATAAACCAGTCTATATATCTCTGTACAGTGTTCTAGCCAGCCTAAATTTTTTCCCTGTCATCTCAGTTTTTGTTTCATCAGATGTAAAATGATGTCGAACACCAAAGGTGCAAGGTGTCATGCCGGAGGCGCAAAAATCATGGTGGTGGGGCAGTCATACTCCCTGGGAACATTTCAAAATTTTGAAATCTTGACCCTCTGAAATGTTGTTTCCTGCATTTTGAGGGGCAAATTTTGCTGGTAGACTAAGCTTAGTTTAATGACATCTTTCCATATCTTTACATCCGATTTTTGTCCGTTAAAGATGACAGATTGGGCAAAATTTTTGTCTGTCACCAGCAGCAAAATTCCGTCAAATGACAGAAAGACGGACGCTGGCTAGAACATTCAGTACAGGACTAGTTTCCTTTAATTATTCAACTCAAGAACTTCTTAAGTTCATGACATTTCTTCTCTGTTTGGTAAACTGTCAGAAAGCTAAAAAAAGTATGACTTTGCAGTGCAGTACTTACTGGGAGAATCTCCATGTAATAAACTGGCCGTGGCCTCCTCCTTGCCAAACCCTGGCTGTTCAACTCCCAGGTCTAAGGGAGACTTCACACCCCCTTTTTCCCAGGACATGACATTATGATGACCATCTGCCAAGTTCGCAGAGTCAGGATGGGCTGGAGTTGCATCATGATAGGCTTTATTTGTTTCACCTCCATCTGAAAGATAGGAAACATTAACATGAGTATTGTCTTGTGTAAGCTGGGCTCGAATCACTTTTTTCTGCAACATGTACTGGTGCAGGTAACATTGAAAATTACCTGCACCAGACAAATTTTACCTGCACCACTCAGAATTTAGGAAGTGTGCATCATATTGAAAACTGACCATTGCCATTATTTCTTTTCCACTTCATTTAAGATGTAAGTGGTACACAAATAAAAGTCCACATACAGCTACAAACGGAACTTATATGGATCAGTACAGGTTAGGTACAGGTAGACACGAGAAATACCTGCACAGACCCAATTTTACTTGCACTAACCTGCATATGCAGGTGGTATTTTGAGCCCTGGTAAGAGCCCTAGGACCACACAAATAGCATACGCGTTACCGGTATTCTATATCAGTGTCTGATACACTAGTCACCACAGGCAGCCCAACAATTTGCAGGTCAATGCTAGCACAGTGACTGCTACTTCCACTGATTCCCCTACATTTCTCTATTATTTCAATAGGCATGTGACACTTTGGTTGTGTATGGCAAGTCCTGAATGTCTGTTGTGTTGCTTGATAAAGCATTGTGTTCTACAGCAAGGACACACAAAATTCAAAATGGTACCAAGACCATTTTCAAAACACTGTTTATGACTGGACTGAAAAAGAACAGAAAAGTTACACAGTATTCAAAGTCAAAGATATCTCGTGCAGTTTTGACTAAGACTTTGAATACCGTAAATCATGATTTTTTCGCAGTACTTTTATATTCGCGGTTTTCGAGGTCACTTTTGTACCGCGAACTTATCATTACAGATAATTCGCCAACTTTCTTTTTTCTGCACCTGCTGCCACTGCAAACATATAGTTCCGCCAAATGTCCATTTTTCTCAGACTGCACTCTTTTGCTACGGCAAACATAAAGTGATTTACAGTATTCCTGTGCAGTATTCCTATTCCTTTATATAAAAAAAAAGGATTTCAAGCCCTGGTGATAATGATAAGATTGACATGTCTGTTTCAAAGCAAGAAACAGAGTTAATTTTTCAAAGAGATGGATTCTGTTTACAGGGGAAATACGGAAACTTTGAAATGGTCCCTCATGCAACAGGATCTACTTTCGTATCCTGTTCTGGTAGTGAAATGGCACCAAGAGCTGAATAACAAGCCAGGGAAACCCAAACCACCTGAAACACATGTCAAGTGGTCTCTTCAGATCAAAACTTCACTTCTAATCTGAAGTGCTGGTACCTGAATCATTGTGCTTCATTTTTACTCTGTGAAGGACGGCAGTGACCTCTGGTAGAGTATTGCAGAAGGTTGAATTTGCCAGATTATGTTTTGCTGTCTTGTTACATGTATGCCAAAATTCTTTAGGCATTTGGAAATTATGTAAAGTTAAACATTATTAGATATAAATCATGCAAATCAAGGCCTCATTGACATCATTTATGATGCTACAATAGCCTTCTTTAGCCTTCTTTTGGTACATTTTAGTAAAATGAGACTTTCATACTTTGTTGTACTTATTCTTATCTGTGTCTTCACGCCTATAAATCAAGATCCTGTTGATGGATTTGTCTGAAATTTGGCATGTCGGTAGTTAAAGAGGGTATCAAACACCTTAGCCACACCACACACACTATAATTACTTCATGGAGGATTGTGTCCTACGGACTCTTGCCTGTCGTGTAAAAGGTCGGCAGTGCTGACACAAATGCATGTGCTTGTCTCTATTAAAACAGAAATATAATTTCGTTGACACCAAGCTTTGTAGATATTTAGATTTATGTAGAAATAGCAGTAAAAAAAAGGTGAAGAGACTCAAACCACCAACTTGCCTTCTGGTACAAATACCAACAACATTTAGCGGTTGTTGTGAAAATACTGGTTACAAATAATTTTGTCGTTCTTGGGCCTTCAACTTTCAAAGTTGCTACATTTTTTTCAGGGTACAAAAATTGGGTTACGGTACGTCCTTGCAAATCAGTGGCAGGTCTAAACAACAGAACAAACTCAACATTTGCTCAGTAGCCTGATTTTGAACTGCGGGTGTGAAAAACACGTCTGCGATACTGATCCTTTGTACTTGGCAAATGACCTATAACACTTAAGCACCCAAAAGTCTGAATAGCGGCTTTTGTCTTTGGAAGCCTGCCTCATTTTCTGAACAGTAATTCTTAGTCCTGTGTGCTTGATTACCAGACCAAACACCCCTTCCAGTCTTTGCTTTACCGTGACCTTCCCTGCCCTGAGAAGGTAACATGATACGGTGTTACCCACCACTAGATAAACTCTACATACAAATGCAACCCAGGGGGCTCAACAGGGATAACACACCAAGCTGCTGACACGATTTTAGACTTTGAAGAAATTTTAGAGCCAAAACTGTGTGGGGAACATGCTGACACTGACTACCAAAACAAATTCTCCATGCACTTTTTTCCCTGTACCATTGTCAAGAAGCATAGAAGGTGTTATCTATCTTCATATCCAAGTTTTCAAGACAGTAGACCCATCAAGATGGAAAACAACAGCCTCTAAATTTCTTTCTTCAGAGTTGGTCAAGGAATTTTCACCTGGTTTTACCACAATGGGTCCTTAGGTAAGAAGAACGCTGTCTCGGCCCAGGTTAAGATTTGGGTAAACACCTTCCTGAATAAAGTGCTTAGTCATGCTGTTTCAGGTTTCAAGCATAAATAAGTGAATAGGATCGGTGGAGGGTTTTCACAACAGAGTCGACGCACTTTCTGATTGGTCCGGGCGCCGCTTTGGCTTTACGTGCTTAGCGCACGGTACCTTCCGGGGGGCCATGACAAAATCTTTTGTCTCCCTCCCTTACAAACATCTCGTCTGGCGGAGGGATAGACGTTTAGGGTAAACAGCTCAAAGCCTGTTGTTGTCACAAACTGTTTGTTTATTCCTAAGTAGTGGAGACCTTGCAGAGACAGTAATGGGTCTAATTTTGCTGGGGAGAAACAAGATGAACCACTGTGATAGATAGTTTAATCTCCTAGACATTGTTTTCTTCTGGGTTTAGCTAAGCTTGTTAGTGTTCTACAACATATTTCTACCAGTAATTTACATCAAAAAGACATCTCGAGACTCCTGTGAAAAAACACATTAGCTTTTTTTTTAAAAAGCCATCCAATGCAATTTCAGGGCAGCAAAACTGGATTTTCAATGTCAATTTTCTGGTCATTTTAATGTAGTAAGTTGAATCAATCCTATCCCATGACATACTGATATCTGTGAGGCAAAACTGCGATGTTGCTGACGGAAAACAGTTGTTTCGTATCGTAAGCTGGTTCTAGCTATTTATTGGTGGTACCACAAAGTAAAGGGATCCCTCACGTAGCTTGCTTTTGGGCTATTGCAAATGTTTCATGTATGAAATGATGACGAAAATGTGCTAAGAAACGGCAGTAAATGACAATATCAGACAGATTTCCTCATCCAGAATATTTTTTGTTTTCCCGCCATGAAATTGCATTGGATACCTTTAACACTGAAATAATAGGCTATTCTCACCTGTCTCTTGTGGGGCTGCTGTTATAATTGCAACACCTGAAAAAATATGATTGAAACAGAAATTTCCATAAATTGAAGTACAACAAAAGTCACTCATTGCAACTAAAATGCATCACTGTCTTTTACACAAATGTTACCTGATATTTTTTCAGCTTTTTTTCTTTCATTTTAATGGTTCTCACCTATATCTAACACATCAGAAGTATGTCTTTACAACAAGCAAACACAGCGTATAAGCAAACACACTGTGTTTGCATTGGGAGTTGCTTACTTTAACTAACAAACCCTAATATGCATGACTATACTACAGGGAGCTAGACTTCTGCGGGTCATAACAATGGGCAACAAAAACCACAGATGTGTGAACAAATTTTTGCTCAACTTTCAAATCTTTAAAACTGCATGTAGCAAATAGCATAGATTCTGATAAAGGAAGATAGGCACATAGAAATAGGACCACGGTTGAAAAACTGGCATTATAAATAGGGTTTACAGTTTTGCTTTTACAAATCATTTCACTACATCATATCATTCTTGTCTGTTGAAAATCTAACAGAAACAAATCAAGCAAAATCTGTGAAGGTTAGACATCCAGGTAATGAGATACACAAGGAACAGTCACTCAAGCAACTGGACAGATTTTGCAAACTTTTCAAGTAGCATCCACTACTTTTCGTCAGTAAAAAACGGAATCTGTAGTTAAATCAAATCAAGCAACTTTTTGTCTATTGCTCCCACAGATGGGACACTACACAACAGCTATTGTTTTTCCAATGTTGATCACACCCATTGTGAAAAGTGTCACAAATAAAAGGGTCAAGATTTGGTGATAATTACCTCTGTCCTTTTTCTAAGTTGTCAAAAGGCATGCATAATACATTTAATTGTTTTCACATATTTTTTTCCTGTTTGTCAAGCTTTGAGTTTCTATATGTTGTCCAACATAGATTCTACAAAATACATGTGATCATGTTTTATGATGACAAATGGTATAACCCTACTGACATATTATACCTTGGGTATAAACAAATCAATATAGCTATTGTAGAATCAGGACATTTATCACACATTTCTATCACATCATTCACATGCCCATTTGTTCCAACACTGAACATATGTGTTACATTTTACAACTTAATACATACATGTACACGGACTTTCATCATTTCTTCTTGGCTTATTCTTCTAAAAACAATAAGGGCGACTTATTCAGTGAAATATTCTCGTTGTTTGCTTTACCACATGTGGTACCAGGACAAAGCATGGAATCTGTTGACGAGCAAGCAAACGATCTGACCTAATTTTCAAACGACCGATGTAGTTGTGACCAAGGTCCCTTTCAAAGCAAATGAACAAAGGCAGTGTACCTAAAACTCGCATCATTAGGTGCTTCTAAAACTGCTAGAATTCACCTAAATTCTTTACGAAGTCAAGATTCTGGTATGAGGAACGCCCAGTGAGCAAACTTGAGCAAACATATGCATTGCAAATACCCCGCTAGCCAGGGATAGGTTCCTCCCCCCATGCAGCGAGCTCCTGAGCTGAGCCGCTGGCTGCAAAAGGCAGCACGTTCCAAGTACTCACCGTGAAAAAGGACAACCAAATATCCTAAATTCCTCGACACCGACAGCATTTTTGGTCGAAGGAAATCGTTCCGACGTAGCAGAAGAGATTTTGCCAGTTTTGTGTGGACAGAACAAGTTGTACGGGGTGAAATAGTCCTTCAGAAAGAAAGGCAGGAACGACGGCCGCCTCCCACCCCACTTTGTTCAGCTAACAAAATGGCGGACTTTCTCGGTGGGCTATACTATTACCACCTACTGAGGGGGGAGGGTAAATGCATGAACGACAGTAGGACATGCCAAAAATACTCTCTAAATCATCAAACAAATTATATAAAAATAAATTTTTTAAATTTATTATATAATGTTTGTCATTTACTTTATTTTTTATGGTACTTAACATGAGTACTAATGACAAATTGAAGACTCATTTACCCAAGGATAAAATAGTCTAGTCCAGTCCAGTCCTTGTAGCTAAAATCATAATCCGGGGGGGAAAGGGGCGTAAACTATTTATATTATCATATTTTTCTGATTTAGATAGTATGGCATAATTGCATCATAATGACAAACGCGGAATATTCTAATGAATGGAAGCCACTTTAGATTAACAGACCTTCGGAAACTGTCGGTAATTTTCGGTAGCCGACGGATCCCGACGAGTGCAGCGAACCTTATCACGAAGATGGTTGTTGTTCTTGCGGTCAGTGACCTTTGTCCCTGAGCTCCTTTGGGCAAAGTTCACTTTGAAAAGTTGAGCTGAAGCAAGCTGAAGCGAACGTACAGTCTTAGAACCAATCTTTTCCAAGATGGAAAAGAGTAAAGATGAGAAGAGTGTGGTGCAGAGGGCTTTGAAACAGTACATGTTGCTGTTGAGGAGAAATCCGCTCGTGACAAAGGCGATAACAAGGTATTTGTGGGCGGGGCGTAAGGAGGGTTCCATATGTAGGCCATGTAGCAAAAATCGATGACCAAAATGTAGATTGTAATTCTGGAGTTTGTAAGTTTGGAGCACAGTTAAGATAATTGCAATCATTCAACAGCTGCCAGTACCTCCATGCTCCACAAGGCAAGGGAGACTCAAGTACATGTACTAGTATGTCATCATTATGTTTGGTTGGCAGATTCAAGTGATTGATTGATTTGTTAGTTGGTTAGTTAGTTGCCTGGTTTATTCATTGGTTGAATGGTTGGTTGGTTTGTTGGTTGATTGGTTGGTTGGCTGGCTGGTTGATTTGTTAGTATTTGTGATTGATGTTCATGTGAGTGTGTGAGTATGTGTGTGAGTGGTCAGGATAGACGTCAGCCCAGCTGACCAGAATGGCTGATGACCGCCAGAGATGGAGAACTTTTTGTGTACAGTGTCAGACTGCCCCTACGGCATCCAGCTACAGGACTGAGTGTGAATCTGTGATGTGTGTGTGTGTGTGTGTGTGAGAGAGAGAGAGTGTGATGTGTGTGTGTGTGTGTGTGTGTGTGTGTGTGTGTGTGTGTGTGTGTGTGTGTGTGTGTGTGTGTGAGAGAGATAGTGTGATGTGTGTGTGTGTGTGTTGTGTGTGTGTGTGTGTGTGTGTGTGTGTGCATGTGTCTACATGTGTGTGTGTGTGTGTGTGTGTGTGTGTGTGTGTGTATGCATGTGTGACAGAACACTGAATATAAAGTTGCAGCCCCTGTTTTTTTGGCTCATTTAATACAGTTAAACTTCTTGTTTCAGTGGTTTGGTGTCAGCACTTGGGAACATCCTGTCCCAGAAGATCATCAGCCATCGTGCTGGAAAGCCAGCTCCTATAGAATGGCTGGGTGTACTCAGGTATTCGGCTGTGGGGTAAGTACTAGTACATCTGCAGGGTGTGTCCAATGGAACAACTGTTCAAGTTCATATTGTGTTCATGTATGTTGCAAAAACTATTAAGCTTCTTCTGGCTTGCAGAATTAGTAAGGGGGCACACCCCAGTTTCTTGTCCCTATTGAAACGTATAGCTAATTTTTTCATTGACGCCATACTGCAAGAAAATTTTTTGTCTGCAAACCACATCTATATAGGAAGGAAATATGTACTGTAGGGTCTAACTTATCTGATTAAAAAAAATCTCACAATAGCAGATAATCTGATGCATGTCGAATGCCCAAAGCAGTGACGTCATTGGCCTCACTGCTTGGGGCACTTCACTGTTTGCGGCGTTGGAGCGATACTTGTCAGCAAAGATTCGCCAACAAAAATTTACCAAAAACAGCCAATAGGGGTCAAACTTAATACGGACATCGACCTGCATCCACCACTGATTTTACATTAAGTTACTAGGCACAGATCAGCCACTAAAAAAACCCTTACTCAAAAATAAGCAGACTACCACGGACTCCAGTGGTGGAAGAAATTGGGTGTGCGCAGCAGTTAATGTTCAGGTATTGAAGTCATGTTCTAAGACTTGCAAACCATCAGCCAAGTTACCCATTCTAAGTACGGAACATATACTGTACTTTACATATTAAAATGTTTGCGGTGGTTTTCGTAGTAACCTCTCCACTACAAATTCAGGACACTCTGAATATGTGTTTCCTTGTATTACTACAGAAGTGTTTCAACCACGAACCTAAAGTAGTAAACGCTGCGAAAACCCTCCTTTCCCCTTCTACAGTGAAACTAAATGCGTGTACCTGCAAAAATAAACAACACATTTATCTGCTTTCTGTCAGAACCTTTGTGACAGCGCCCTGTGCCCACTACTTCCACCGATGGCTGGAGAGGACCATCCCACCAGACAAGGAGTATGCTGCCCTGAAGCGCCTCCTAGCTGATAGACTCCTGTTTGCACCTCCTCTGATTTTTCTGTTCTTCCTTGTCATGAATGCCTTGGAGGTAAGATTTAGGCCACGTCTACCTTTCTACACGAATCAAATTTGAGTCAAATTTGAGTGCCAACCACACCCCCACCTGCTCTCAAATACCAGCCAACCATGGCTGAACCTCCCATCTGCACCCAAATGTTTTTAACATTTTTAAACATTCGGCTGGCGCAACTGAACAGTAGCCGACCTGGCCAAACACCAGCCGACCTTGCTCCCAACCTACTCCTAACCATGGTTGGGGGGAGTTCGGCTAGTGTTTTTTGAAGGCCATATTCATGAATGTGTGACAGGGGCTTTAGATATATAGTGTACTGTAGCCCGGTATGCCTAAATACCTCAACCGCCCTCAACCCCCCTCAACCGCCCTCAACCCCCCACTTCCTCGGCTAATATGCAGTGAACATGTGCTAAGAACGCTTTTAACGCTCTGGATACATTGCCTATGCAATAATAAATAGGAAAATCACTGTAACTCTGGCGTTTTACCAGTTTTTTTACGGCGCGCCGTGCGCCCGAGGAACAGGGTCCGCCATCTTGTTTGTTTACGTTGCGCCGCCAGAACGCATCGTGCCGTAAGTTTCAAGTCAAAATAAGGAAAGTGAAAAAGCTTGTGCAGCACGGAAACTCAGCAGATATAGAGGGAAACCTCTTTAAGCATCATGTTTCTGGTGGTGGATTTTAGCGCTCAATACTTTAGGGCGGACATTTTGTGGGGTGTATCACTCCCTAAAGACGGTAACTCCACTTATGATATATTAAAAGTTGTAACTTGAAAAAAATCGCAAATACTTAGACGTTACTATGTGATTTTTATTTATAATCGTATAGACAATGTATACAGAGTGTAAACAAGGGTTCTTAGCACATGTTCACTGCATATTAGCCCAGGAAGTGGGGGGTTGAGGGCGGTTGAGGGCGGTTGAGGTATTTAGGCATACCCCTGTAGCCTATTGGTTGTGGCACAATAATATGAACCTTTTTCTTTCCTTAGTGCTACTAGTATTTCATTTTTGTTTCAAATTAATATGTCTTCTTCAACTTTGCATCAGCATCAGCATTGAGTATTGTTGACAAAGGTGTAGTGTCTGTGAGGTCGTTCCATCAGGAACAGCAACCAGAAATTTTTGTTCCCTTACAGGGGCAGAACCTTACTGTGTTCAAGATGAAGATGAAAGAAGCCTATTGGACGACGCTGAAGATGAACTGGAAGGTCTGGACTGTCTTCATGTTCATCAATATCAACTACGTACCTGTGCAGGTATGAACACTTCCCTTTAACTTCTCTGTGGGGAATTTATCTCAATGTTAACAACAGACCAGTCCCATAACTCCACCCTACTCTGTCCAAACATAAAAATGTAGCCACTCTCTCATTGGTCGAACCATTAATTGCCCTTCTCTTATTGGTTGAACTGCTAATTATGATGGACAGTCTATTGCCTTGATATGTAGTATCTAACTTCTGAATTTTTGTGTGTTAAGAAAACACTTTTCAGGTTCTTTGAAATTATAGACTATTAGACAGTTACACATATGATGCAGGGAGAATATCCAGTAAATCTACAAAACGCTGTCATCTTATTATTGAGATTCTCAACTGTAAGAAAAGAATTTTCACATGTTTGTGACACAATAACATCAGCTTTTTGTCCTCTGGAAGATGACTTACTACACACAACATGACTGTCTGACTCTTTCTTGTGCCCCTGCAGTACCGTGTCCTGTTTGTGAGCATGGTGGCGCTTCTCTGGCAGACTATTCTCGCTTCCATCAGAAAATAGACACATTGAGGATGACTGTACCACCAGAAGGACATGCTTCACAAATTTTCTCCAAATTTTTACAGATTCCTCTGTCGTCAGCTATATCAATTTGACTGTTTTGTTGGTTGTTTTTAACCATACAGGGCTCGAAATACTGGATGCATATGTACCTCAGCGCAGGTAAAATTGGGGCTGTGCAGGTATTTCTGATGTCTACCTGCACCTAACCTGCACCAGTCCATGTACTGGGTTTATATGTACATGTAGGTGGATGTGGATTTTTATTTGCTGCATTGACTGTTACCAATTATGAAGTATAAAAGAAATAATGACAATGGTTGCTGAACAGTTTAAAGTGTGATCCATACTTCTCAAAGTCTGAGTGGTGCAGGTAAAATTTGTCTGGTGCAGGTATTTTTCAATGTTACCTGCACTGGTGCAGAAAAAAGTATTTTGAGCCCTGCCATGCAAAATGAGGAAGATGAAAGAATTTTTTTAAAAAGTGAAATGCTATGGCAATCAGAAACAATGATACAAACATATACATGTATATGTATCTTATAATATGTTGGTGCCTAAGTTAAATGTGATGTAATCAGGAATTATATTTCTACTTGTAATTGGATGTATGATAGTATAAAATAGTATGATATACAAGAGTAACAGGACAAAAATAGGGATATCCTTTAGTTAGTGCTTTCCATTAATAATAGTTCAACTTCTATTGTGTTTTCTTATGAGATATACATGTACGTGTATATGGAATCAGTCACAGGTAACAAAGGACAAAGTGCCTTGCGAGAGTCCAAAATAATTAGATCTATTACTTTGCTTTGTAATTCTTTGCATTTTTTTTATCAACATGTCTACGTTTAAATCTTCAGAATGAGAAAACAAATAATTATAAGCTACAATTGTTTCAGATTGGATTTTGACAAAGTCACAGGACTGTAGGCCCTGTAGGCATTATAACACTTATTACAGAATGTATAATTGTGGTGATCTTTGATAGCTCTTTACTACCGTAATATACAAAAGGCATGGACAATTTTAAAACCAAATCAAGATATTCCTCATTCTTGAGATTATTTGGTGATGGATACTATGATTTTATTTCATATTGTTATATTTCAATAGAATGGTATATCAAGAAATAATTATACAGACATTAATATTTGATATAAAAATGAATGAGTGAAGAAGGAAGGATCAATGGTTGATTAAAATAATATATGTACATGTATCTGGAAAAAAATTCAAATAGAAATTGGGCAAGTTGATAGAACAAAAAGGAACAATTGAAATTCATACATTTACAAACCATTTTCACACAACCATTGTAATCCTTTTTTGTCACTAATCTCATTTATAGGTAGTATCAACAGTGAAGAAAAATAAATCATGTTCAATTGTAGAAGCAATTATGAATCTGTTTGTATTCCTTTCAACACACACCTAGCCTTCAGGAATATCATAGCAACCCCAAATAAGGTCAGCCATTACCAACTAAGTCTGTCTGTCTGTGCTGACCTAGTAATGACATGTATCATTGCCAATTAATACAAAACAAGAAAGGGAATATTTGGCATAATGTTTACCTTCACATGGTCCAGCCCAACAAGCTACTGCTCTGTTTATTCTTACTGAAACACATTCATACATATACATATATGGTGAGCAGCCCCTCCAACTCTGTCCTGGTAGATAATGTAACCCAACACCACAGGGTGTCTGCTACAGCACCAGTTACCATGGTGACAGACGTCTGGTCCAGGTCATTGAATTTATTTGTTTAGAGAAGAAGTAGAGGAAGAAGAAGAAACTGATCCAAAACAACATGTTTTCCTTCTGTGAAGGTAAACATAAATACAACAAGACTTTCCAAATTTACATTTCTCAGCTAAACACTGTCTTGTTTCATTCTACTAAAGTCAAACAGACCATATTTCTAATTCTGGAAGGTTTTGTTGTTTATCCTTACACTGGCTGTGGTGAAATATGCCCGGCAGCTTGTGTCCTACAACATTTGGGTACCAGACGGGCGACGCTTTCCCGAAAACGCGGAGAACAGTAGGCGTATAGGAACGGGTTTATAGCCGAGTTACTCCACAATAACCAATCCAGCGCCACGAAAGCCGTTGAGTAGTAGTCTATACACGAGGCACATTGGGACAGAATCATCGTTCCAACCATGTAGGGACACCAACAGACGAAAAAGACCAACAGAAGCACGGTCAGGTTGACAGCCAACCGTCGGTGAAACATTTTGCTGAGCTCGGTGGTGGTGCCTCGGCCGTCTGTGGAACTCGGTCGGCGTCGGAACCAACGGATGGCATGGCAGTACACCTGCGAGTACAGGTATGCTAGCAAAGCGAGCGGGACGACGAATTCTAGGAAAGACAAGGCGAAGGTGTAAGCGGCACTTCTCAGAGGAAAGTCCGCCTCGCAGCGGGCTGATTTGATCGGGCTAACTCCTGTCACAACGTCCCACAGTATAATGGCAGGACCGTACATTAGAAACGCAAGAATCCACGAACAAGCCAGCAAAACTAACTTCATGTTGAAAGTCTTTGCGCGATGTTTATGTGGCCTCACGATCTGCAAGTACCTGTCAAAACTGATCAGCACCATGGACAGCACCGACTCGGAGCATGCGGTGAAATCCACAACGAGCCACGCCTTGCACAGCGTCTGCGACAGCGGCCAGTGTCCTATGACATTCTCCGCGATAGTAAAAGGCATGGAGATCGCCCCTACCATAAGGTCGGCCACGGCCAAGTTCAGGATGTACACATCGCCCGTAGATCGGAGTTTCCCGTCTTTGGTGAAGACAGCGATGGCCAGGACGTTTCCTATGATTGTAACCACGCTGATACAACTGAAGAACGTGTTGAGAACGATAGTCCCTGGGCCGGCCATAACGGTACCTACGATCTTTCTATCCTGGAATATTAAGAACTTGTAACAGCTCCTAGCAACGTGTCCAAAGTCCTTGCGCCTTCCGACTGATGCCAGTTGACAGTAATGGCTTGTATCCAAATGATTAAAACTCTTCCTGTCAGAACTCAAAGTGATTACAATCAGTCACCAGTAGTCGGATGGCAAGGATCTGGTCCGCCGAGAAATACACTAAGGCCAAAGCATGTAATTTTATGGATGACATCAGTGCGTATTCATTTTCGTCAGATTTAAAAAAAAAAAAAGAAATTTTGTTGCCCTCCGGCGGTGGTCAACATGCCGAAAATGGGCAAATAGTCATAAACGTCTATCAGTTCAGAGACCATCAGGGATCCAGCAAGTCTTGACAGTAAAGTGTGCCATCACATATGAATACCCAGTGTAGTAGCTGGCCATGATGGTACAACAAGCTCTTTTCTACAATTGTTCTAGTTAATCGAGATGCATCCACATCCACAAGGACAAGTAATACTGTTGAATACAGGAATACAAGAGCTGTTGGTTGTGATATCATGTTTTGTTGCCTCAGTTTTTAACAAGGTTTATGATTTGATCTGAAAATGTGAAAATGTAGGAATCTTGTTTTTTTGCCTGCCTTGTTTTTTCCTTCCCTATTGCATTAAATTTGGACTCAGAGGATGTCATCCATAAAATTTACATACTGTGGCCTAAAGCAATATACTTACCAGGTGGCCTTTGTAATCGGATGTTACATATAGGGACATGACCAATCCTTTTAGCGCATGCACATGATTCACGCGTGGTTCAAAATGTGGGAAAGCAGAAACGACAGTTTGATTGTTTTACCATCTGCATATTTGCTTCAATCTTTACAGCCTCAATTTAACGCCCCAATTTCGACTTCACGCAGAATGCCTATATTTACCTACATGCTCAGACTAGGCTGAAAGAATATATTACTCTACAGAATCTATACAAAATTTTTGTGATAAGGCCGCACCAATTTGATTTGTTGGTTCTCGTTTTTTGTTAGAAAAAATATGAAGCGACAGGGCGAAAAAAAACCCCAGGCCTAGGCATCCTATGATAGCCCTAAATGCTATGATAAGAGTCATGAAGTCAACATACTAGGGTGGTTTGTAATTCAAACAATGAATTTTAAACTTTTAATCAAACCGCTGCATTGATAGATGGAAAAACTGTAACAACTATATAGGAAGAAAAGGACTTTCTTGAACTGTTGGGGCCAAAATATGAGCATTTTAGAGTTGATTCTGAACCTGATTTTTTTTTTTTTGCACACCAGAAAAAAATGAAGCGGTGAATCCGAGAACCAATTGATTAACTTAGTGTGTCCTAAATGGAATGAAATCTGTCATGGTAGATTCTATGTCTGTTGGGCATTGTTTGTCAAAAATTTAAGACCCTAGCACACCCAGGAGAAATCACTTTTACCAAAATTCAAGACGTTATCACCTCAACCTATTGACTTCCGGTCACTTAAGAGGGGAAATGCATCCGTCATAAAACGATTTAGCAAACTGATCCCTTCCCCGGAGGAAAACGAAAAATCGTTTGCTCAAGAAAATTGAAGCTGTAAAACAAGCTATTGCTGGCTAGAAGGGCTGTTGCAAGACAAAGGAGGTGAGATCATAGAATGGCAAAAGCAATAGCAATAGGAGAGTGTAAAGCAAAGATACAGGTGGCAGGCAGGGAGGTTGGCTATTGTAAAAGTGCTACTGTATTTTGCTTCCTATTCCAGTGGAAAGCCACTGTACAGGGCGGCAAACTGGATTTTCATAGTCAATTTTCTGGTCATTCTTTTAATGTAGTAAGTTCAATCAATCCTATCCCATAGCATACTGATATCTGTGAGGCAAAAATGCTATGTCCTGATGGAAAACGGTTGCTTGTTTTGTATCATAAGCTTATTCTATTTATTGGTGGTATCCTCACATAGCTTGTTTTTGGACTTTTTCAAACACTTCAAGTATGAAGTGGAGACAAAAATGTGCTAAGAAATGGCAGTAAATGTCAATATCAGACAGATTTTGCCATCTGGAATATCTTTTGTTTTGCCACCCTGAAATCGCATTGGACGTCTTTAAGGTCAGACATTTCAAGTAGCATCCACTAATTTTCATCAGTTGTTTAGTTTTGCCAAAATAGCAGCTTCTCAGGTCACTCAGCAGGATGCTGGCCTGGACAACAAATATGTGGTAGTGGGCCATTGGAAAACAGTTCCCGGGTTTGAACGTTCACTACTGCAATTTCCTATCTCTCTATGGTGTAATAGTTACAGGTTAACATCATATATATATAGTGAAGGTATGAGCAGGAAGTCCAGATATTTCTCACCATCAAATAATATTCCTGCTACTAACTGGATTACTGATGGCAAAAAAGAGAAAGCTGTTTTTTTTAATAAACTTTGTTTTATTGCCATACAACTGGTATTGTGGTCAAGTGTGTAATATGGCTGTGATGATGACATGATAGTAATATTACTAACAATCAACTTTTCTTATCTTACAGAACTTACAACAAGTATGTTTGTACTGCACCATGGACATGTCAAGTTATCACAACATGTAGGATTCAACTGCAAGCCTTCAACCCGTCACACATTCAGAACCTTCCCCCAAACACCAGCTGACCAAGGTGGCTGACATTCGGAAGCAGTCTGACCAGATTTAGGCCACGCCTCCCTTACTATATGAATCGGATTGAATTTGAGTCAAATTTGACCCCTGACCATGCTCTGAACACTGCTGACCTATCTGACACCAACCAACCATGGCCGAACCTCCTGTCCACACCCAAATGTTTTAAACATTTTGAAACATTCGACCTGGCCGAACACCAGCCAACCTTGCTTCGGACTATTTGGTTATGTGTGAAAGGGGCTTTATCCACTGTTCCTATTATAGGTATGAAGATACTGAACACAGCTACCATGTCTTCATGAGTCATCTTTTTAAGAAACACATTCACTGTACAGTCTTTAAATAACAGACAATACAAAAGAATTCTCAGTTTACTTTTACTCTTGCTTCTCTGTGAAGTCTCTGACTGGTGAGATACAATGTTACATTCTTTTCTTCCCACCTAAATAAGTTTTTTCAATTCTGATAGATGACTCCTTCAAAATGGGCTGAATCTGTTTTTCTAGAAGACTAAGACCAATTTCATTTGTTGGTTCTGGGATTTTTTTAGAAACAATATGAAACTACAGGGCGAAAAAAAAGGCCTACACTAGATAGGTGCCAGAAGTCAATGTACCAGGCAGTGCATTTTGGTCTTTTGACCAAACCACTGCATTGATAGATGGAAAAACTTTACAACTTTTTTCAACTGTTTGGGACAAAATATGAGCATTTTGGAGTTGATTCAGAACCTGAATGTTTCTTTTTTTCAAATCAAAGAAAATTAAGTGGGAGAACCACTTGATTTAATTGGTGTGGCCAAACCACAGACTTTGTTGGGACAAAAGAAAGATTCAATCAACTTCCCTATAGAGGATAAGATGGGGCCAAGTCAAGCCCTCTAGGGTTGTACATAATTTATGCAAATTTATCCTTGACGAAGATCTCCTCCGGTGGCAGGTTGGATCCCCTGATGAGCTCCTCCTCGATGTTCTCTAGAGCCCACTGGTGGTCCGTCACCTCCAGGGCCTCCCACTCCGCCTTAAAGGCCTTGTTAGGGTCAGGGGGCATTGCCATGGCAGCACCAGACATCTGCTCCTATAGGGACATAGCACATGGACCATAGCTTTGAATCCTTGTAGGTGTATCAATGGTATTTCTTATGATCAAATCACACTAAGTGCAGTATATGTTTGTCTACCAAAAAGTCATCCCCCCAAATAAAGAAAGTTATATCGATCCAGTTTTAGCTCACTGAAGAGTTAATCTCCCACTGGTCGTGACAGAGAAGACAGACACTATGTACAGTATTTACAGGTTCATTGTGCCGGAGAAATTCCCCTAGCTCTTTTCGACAAGTACAATGAACAGTGGACCACAACTTAACGTCCCGTCCTAAGGACTGCGACCCTTTACAGTAGTGTGCATGTTAGGTGAGCGACAACAGCCAGGATTCGAACTCCCAACCTCTTACAGTCCAGAGGTAAGGTCGCTAACCACTAGACTAGGTACGCTACACCCACCCCAAAATGCCATTACTTACATGTGTCTTTCCTTGAAAGAGCCACTACGACTATGTAGCTAATGTATGTGAGGTTGGTGGCAAGCTACACGTACATGCATCTGTATGTACTACATTCCCACTGCTTGTACAGTGCCATCATTGCTTCACACTACCTGCATGACTCGCGATGTGTCCGCAGCGTTGTTTTCCCCCAGGATGAGGGTGTAGAAGCTGCGCAGTCCGAACACGTTCAGGAAGTACCAGGACACGGAGCTGACCCAGGAGGCGTCCAGCGACGGGAGATCCACGCCCCGCTGCAGCATGGGCTTGAACCGCAGCGTCAGGGGGAAGGGAACCTGTGGAACAGTCGTACAGTAGGGAACTCTCACTTAGGATAGCCAGACATTCACACAGGATCAGCACAAGGTGAAATGCACCAAATACGGAAAAAATCTCATTCTGGTCAAGTAGAGTAGATGTGCTATCTCAACTCCAAAGAAGTGATGAAAGGGTTTTGAGTTCACATTTCTCGTAATCTGCTGCGAAATGATATCGGATACTAACTTGGCTGAAAAGTGTAAGAAGTGGTGTTTACTTTTGGTGAAGATTGATTTCGGTCTGGATCCTTACTTCTGGGTAATCTTTCTCATCGAACTACTGCACCTGTTTGATCCAGATCCACCTCTTTGGTGTCGTGTAAGCGAATTTGGAACACCTTGCACCGTGGATGATTAAACAAATTACAGTACTATGATTTTCTTTAGAATTGACTCAACTTCCATCCCACATACATTTATTTTGCTTCTGAATTATTCCCTGGAAGAGACGGTCGCTAGACTCGAGGGTTTGCAGCCTCGAATGGAAACCCAAAATAAACTGGGGTGTGCCCCCTTAAAGTAGACAAATTGCCATTACGGTAAAATCTATCAGTGCCCCATAACTCAGGTACAGAGAAACATCAGGTGCACTTTTGGCTAACCTGTATGCTATTTAAAACATCTACCTTAGTTGTGAGAAATCCAGAGAATGCCCAGTTGATCCAACCGCCAATGACAATCATGGGGAGAACACTGGTCAGGTTTCCCTTCAACATGTCTGTCATCATCGTGGGGTCCGTCATGGGGTTCTTCATCACTGGTTTCCGCTTCTGCTTCTTGAAATAGCCGCTCTGTGGAAATATTGTACGAGTAAGAATATTTCTGATTCCCACCATCAAGAACAACTGTTTACATGTCAATTATGTGGCTATACAGCATGTCGGCAGAACATATTGTGCCTGCGCAAAACCCAGACTTTCCATCGTTTTCTTTGGATGTTTGGTCGACGCTGAGTTTTGCCTGTTGTAGATGATATATTTTCCGACACAACATTTGAAAACTATAGACGGGATTTCATCCCTAAATACGCGAACACAGCCTTAAATGAGACGTTCTGCCCAAGTGCTATGCACAATACATTACCGGTTTTGTGCAGGCGCAGTTCTGCAGACATGCTTGGCTATACTACTATGTGGCTATGATATTACTGGTATATTATTATGTATAATTGTATATATTATTATGTGGCTATGATAGTATCAATATGTGATAATAAGACAGATGAAACTACTTGACTAACCTCTTCCTCGTTGAAGAAATGTTTTCTCATCAGGAAGGACTGACGTGGGACGTACTTCCCATGCTCCCTCAGTAACCGGCTTCTGATGAGGGCCTGGCTATCTGCTACCTGTACAAAATCAAATGGTCAAGTAGTCATCATCTGGTGAGGTGATAAACAATGTTGTTTTCTACCGAAAATAATTTCATCAGGTTGGTAGAACATACTGGGATTTTCTTGTACACAACCAGGGACTCTCTCACCTTGCTTAACGTTTCTATGTCTATCAGACACCTTCCTCAGAGCTTCTGACTGGGGTACTGCTTCTTGGCGCTATATGTAGCCAACCGCAAAAGCGCCACCTACATCGGCTACATATAGCGGCGAGAAGCAGCACACCAGTCAAAAGCTCTGAGGAAGGTGTCTGATACGCAATAAGACGTAAGCAAGGTGATGAGAGAATCCCTGGTTGTGTACAAGAAAATCCCAACATCCAATGTTGTTTGACAATGTAATGTGGCTTGCCACACCTTCATTTGTTTTGAGCAATGCACTATGCTTGTCAACAAGTGTGATGGGTTATTTTAAACTCGAGGTTCCCCTCTAATGGCATAACGTCACCTCCGAAGGATCATAGTAATTAGTGGATAATACTGGTATGTAAATACATGTACTACCTTTGATACAATCAGATTGTCAGAATGGGCTGTTCCAAAAAAAAAATTTGGAGGGGGGGTTGAAGAGCTTGGATTTTGTATTTTCTGACCCCCCTTTAATTACTATCCGAGTACCTTGACCCCCTTTCATTTCATCCATATCCGGGTGCCTTGACCCCTTAAAAATGCTATCCAAACGACTTGACCCCCTATAATTTCATCCAAATCCAGGGTGAACCCCTCTAATTTCATCCAAATCCAGGGTGAACCCCTCTCAATCCAAAATCCACACCACTAACCCCCTTAGGTAAAATCCGACCTCTTCAACCCCCCCTCCTCAGTTATTTTTTTGAACGGCCCAATCCAAATTCTTTCCAAACATAACATCATTAAATTCTGATTCAGAGCAATAAACACATACCTGCTGTAGCTCTACTTTCTTGTCTGACTGCAACAGAAGGCTGACATTGTGTCTGATAAGGCCCACGAGGAATGTGATCACTACAATGGGGATGAACACCCAGATTCGTATGGCTGGGTCCAACAACAATTCCGGGTCCGCCATCTTGAAAAAAAAATCTCCGGTCGCCCACGATTTTTCTGGTCAACTATACGGCGCCTAAGTGGCCAGGAGAACGTCCAAATTGTTGTCAGAAGAATCTACGTTTACTAAATAGTCTATCACAGAAGAACAAGGGAAGAATATGTCTTTAAAGAGCGCTTAAATTAACCGCGGATTTGGAAATGTCAGAGAAAAGACGTCACTACCTCATGGACACCATTTTGTTATGTCATAGGTCAACACACGGGGTTACTCGCGGTCAAGATTATTGCGCATGCCCAGATGATCAACGGAAACCAAAATGGCGGCGGGTCAGGACTGAAGTTCTAAAGTTTTCGTTGAATTTTTGCTCACAGTTTTACACAAACCAGGCGGTTTCCAGCTCCTATCAGAGTATATCGATTTCTTTATTTTGTATTTCACCATTTTATACGGATGGCAGACCACAGACAGGTAAGTTTTCAACGGCCCTTGCCACGTTTTGCGACCAACTTTGAGCAGATGGTTTGGGGAAATGTTCGCGCCTCCTAACTTCCGGCGGCGATGTTCCAATTATCTTTGATCCCAAATTTGACTTGTTGTATGTTTATAAGTCCGTCAGCAAGAGTCTTCAGCTGTCTTTTCCTCAGACATACGTTCTACAGACCTAGATGATTCAAATTCTCCGCGCTCACTTTGCCGTAACCTTTATTTACCACGTACAGACCAGAGTAATTTGAGCGGGGGTTTTCAGGGTGTGTCTCGAAAAATCGTATGTCATCACAAGTGGTCCCCAAATGATGTGATATAAAGGAGGTAGCTTCAACAGAGCCCTTTCCATTCCTAGCCTCGAACCACGACCTTTTGGTTCGTCAGTCGTTGTACATTGTCCAAACTATGGCAGGCAACGTACAAGAAACCGGAATATACGGTATGCCTGGGAGTTTTTTTTGGCTTTCGTGTCTAAGTGGTAATTTATTCGCTACTAACCCGCTGGCTCTGTTTTAACTACCCCCTTTTATCACAAACATGTCGGGGGCAAGGGCAGGAAGACATAGGCCAGACCTCAACAAGTCCAGCAGTGTATCAACAGGAGCTATCTTGTTCATGAAGCCTTTTTCCATTTCAAGCTTTCAGGTGCCCCATTCTATGGAATAATTTGCTCGATCCAAACTTTGTAACAACAAAATGTAAAGTGGTAGATCTGCCGGTAGCATTTGTAAATTATTTTTCACAAGTTCTTAACACTTTTGGTTGAATTTATGTGTGTAAACAAGACCTTGTCAACTTTGACTGTTCTGTACTTTCTGTTTTGATCACAACTTGATTGATTAATTCCAGTTATCCATTTTGTTTGTTCAGCACACTTGGAAACATTTCTGGCACGGAAAGAGTTTCACTTTCACACATGGAATGGGGCACCTTGCACATAATTTCACAGGGCTCGAAATACTTTTTTCTGCATTCCTACAAACTTGCCTGCATCAGACAATCTTTACTTGCTTACTCAAATTTTCATTCCATGAAATGATTGATTGAAAGAGATTGTAAGATCACATTGGAAACTGTAAAAATAATTGTTTAGTACAGGAAAAAAATCCACATACGAGCGATCGCTGTTTTAGTTTACATGTACATCATATACATGCAAGTTATTTGAAGACAAATGCAAATTAGTGGTAGGCAAATCAGCCAACCGTCGCCTGCTTTTTAGTTTTTACCTACCACTCACTACCTGTGACGTCCTGCCTCATGGCGATCGCTCGTATACCGCCGGTAGTACTGTCATGCCATTTGTATGCTCAGTACATGAACCAGTGTAGGCAGACATCAGAAATATAATTCACAACACCAAGTTTTACCTGCACAAACCTGCATATTATGCAGGTAGTATTTTGAGCCCTGCATTTCAAGAAATAATCTTTTTCATTTCTTCTTCTGTTTTTCGTCAGTCGGCTCGGGAAGCCATACGCACCTCTGGGTTTTTCAGTGATGATCGTATTGCTAGTTCAAAGGTAACTTTTCACGATAATGCGGGTACACCCATTTCACCCACCACCGCATTAACCAAACCATTCAAGCTACGGGACATAAGGTGTAGAAAACCGGTAGCCTCCATTTTTGTGCTTTAATTAAACGTTCCCATGTTTTTTTGTATATTCACATCTCTGTTTTCCTCTAGGTGCGTCGTTTACATCACTAATCTAATATTCTGACCATTTCCCTTGCTTTTCTCAATCCAGTTCACCTCTCCTTTCTTTCCTCTCTTCAGTTTTTTTGCTAGCAGTTTAAGTGTTGATTCAACAACCATTTGCATGCTCATATTAGTTTATGTAGTTTAGACTACTAGTAGTCGTGTAGTAGTAGTAGTAGTAGTTCTGTACAGTCTTTGACAGAAGTTGTTGCTGCTTGTAATCGTTATTATGAAATTGAAGCAAGTTTAAACTGTAATTTCCAACACAAGAAATTGGACTTACCCAAATTTCCAACTGTACAACTCCAGGCTCTGTCAAGGAATGAGAGATCCACTGTTTCTGTGACGTCACGTTATGCAGACCAGAGTGCGAAATACTAGGTTGCCCAGTTGCACCGTGCAACCATCTTTTGCTCGGTGCAACCTATTTCTACACCCAGATAGCTCAGTGCACTACCTAAATTTTGTGGTAAGGATGCCCCTTTCTTCCATTGGGAACTGTTTATGGAGAAGTTCCCATGGAAGAGCTCATCAGAAATGTATAATCATAATGTAGAAGAGTTCAAATTTGGGGCAACCTGGAATTTTGATGGGCAACCTAGCTTTCATCCTAGGTTGCCACTGGGCAACCTGGCTCAAAAAAGTATTTCATACACTGGCAGATGACACACGTGACTTGGTGAGCAGTGTGGATCATAGGTTGCAGAAAGTAATTTTAATATCGAACTATTGAAACCGAAAACACCTTCATTATTTACAGAACTGAATGAACATTTGTTTTTTTCTTATGATTAAAAAAAAACACACCCTGCTTTATAAAAAGAGGGAACAACTTCTTATCAAAAGACAACTTTCACTTGTAGATATCCCTCTTTCAGCTTTCTTCCCTGTACTAGTATTGTCTAACCTTGGTTATCAGGTGTGGGTTTGGTCAGCCTAGCAAAATACCATCTTACTGGCAGTCAGCCTTTGCTAGCACGTTGGTAGAACGTACTGCGCTCACGCGAAACCCGGATTTTTCACAGGTTTCATTGGATGTTTGGTCAACGTTGCATCAGAATTTTGTCTGTTGCAGACGATATCTTTTAGGACACAACATTTGAAAACTATGGATGGGATGTCATCCTTATAAATACGTGAATACAGCCTTAAACGAGATGTTCTGCAAAAGTGCTATATGTGCACAATACATTACGGGTTTGGTGCAGGCACAGTACGTTCTGCCGACATGCTACCTTTGCAAGGCTAACTAAGCTTATACTTAGTAATCAAGGCTAGACATTGTTTAGATCACAATTGTTTCCACTGTCTTCTATTTGATGATTAGAAGTAGTAATATTCTAATAATGTTACTAGTTATAGTATGTTCTGTAGACAGCCTGTCAGTACAGCGTGAGTAGATCCCCTTCTCAAAACATAGTTTTGTGTTCTGACTCACTGTAGCAGTAGATGGTGCCTTTGTCAGTCTTTTCGTTTATCCCCTGCTTGGGAAAGGTTTGCTGTTCTGTTGGCAAAGTTATACTATTTCTATCACTTATTTTCTGATTGACAGAGGCAGAGAATATCAAGAAGTTGTGAGTGAATTGTTTTAGAAAGGAAGACTGTTAAATACCTAAAGCTGCATTATGTAACATTGGGAGGATACAAAAAGTCAATTTTCTGGTCATTTCTTTACAAAGTAAGTTGAATCAACCCTACTCCAATGCAAATTAGTGCCATTAGAAAGTGGAGGTGCCAAAATATGACGCCTTACGAGTGTGTTTAAAAGTTGGAATCACAGCTGTCAGCCATGTTTGTTTACATTCTGGTATTTTGTAGTGGTGCCACAAAGTAAGTGTGCCTCGCGATCGTGTGGGCTGTTTTAGCGCCAAGCACAAATGTCAGAAATGTGAGATAATTGCACAAATACATGTATGTTGAAAAGTGGAAGTAAATAACAATCACATGAAGATTTTTTCAATTAAAATATTTCAATTTTTTTGTGCAAAAAATGTTACATAATGCCCCTTTAAGAGGTAACACAATAAGTGGTTTAGTTCCAGCAGAAACATTTGTAAAGAGAGCCAAAAAAATTCATGAAATTATATAATATTTGTAACAAAAGCAGGCAAATAAGAGTTTTTTTAAATTTTAAAAGAAGATGTATAACTGACAGGTTGTCGTGGGAACTAACTTATTCTTCATATTGTTGCTCCCTGTTCCCTTGTTCCGCCTTTTTTTTTTTTGCTCTCCGTGTTTGTGGATGCTCTCCATGTACCAATGAATGACTTGCCGTGCGGATCCTTTCCCCCATGTGCCCCCGCGAAGCAGTTCGTGAATCCGGAACAACCCGGCTATGTGGGCTTCGCCAACCTGCCGAACCAGGTTCACCGCAAGTCCGTCAAGAAGGGATTCGAGTTCACGCTGATGGTTGTTGGTAGGTTCTTCAAGAAAAGACTACAAAAGCAACTTAGGCCACACCAATTTAATCAGTTGATTCTTGGATTCGCCCTCTTCATTTTTTCTGATTTGCAGAAAAAAAAATCAGGTTCTGAATCAACTCCAAATTGCTCATATTTTGGCCCCAAGAATTGAAGAAAGTCCTTTTCTTCCTAGTTGTTACAGTTTTTCCATCTCTCAATGCAGCGGTTTGATCAAAAGTTCAAAATTCATTGTTTGAGTTACAAACCACCCTGGTATGTTGACTTCAAGGCTCCTATCGTAGCTTTTTGGGCTATCATAGGATGCGTAGGCCTGTTTTTTTCATCCTGTCACTTAATTTTTTTCATAAAAAATCTGAGAACCAACAATCTACATTGGTGTGGCCTTATACCAGAAAGCAAGAGTCATGCATTGTATATACCCCCATACCAGTGGCCACTATGTCATTATTATTGTAGCTTGTCGCTGTAACTCTCCAGCCAATTCCGTGCCATCTATCACGTAATTGGAATGATTTCACTTGAAATTCTTTTTACCTAAGTTCATCTGTTGACATTTGGTAATAGTTGTTTTTATTTAGTCGTGTGGTGAGTAGAGACAGGCATGTCACCAAGTTTGTACTCCAAAGCTGTAGCTGGCAGTTAGCCACTCCAGAGAAAATAGAACGTCACATTGTTTTGGCAAGGAATAGAAGCCGAGAATACACTAGGATTAAGGAGACAGGACAAGGGGTATCAAAGACCGGTTGGAACCTTGTTACCCAGTCTTAAGAAAGTTGAGGGAGGTGTCTTGTTTTGTTTACATTCCTGTTAGAACTGTATCACAGCTAAAGTAGGTTGTTAGAAGATGGCGACCATATGGCTGCCCAAACTGTGGAGCACATCTGGAATCACACTCACAGTGTTAGAAATACCCATCTGCAGTCTGCATTTTCCAGAGACATTTTCAATATTGCAGAAGAAAAATTAAGCAGCCTGCAATTTTGTAGACTAAAAAAATCAGGCTGGGGGTTCAATGGTGTCGGCCTAATTGTGGATATAGCCATAGTTTTGCCCAGATGTGCTGCACAAACAACATATTTTGCATATCTAAACCCAGGTAGCACAGTTTCTAGGGGTGAAATTAAGTACTTCTTTGCTGTTATTGCTGAATCGGTATACTAATACACTGAATCGGACTGTGTAGGATTTGGACTAAAATATCCCTTGTAGAAGACAAAGTCAACAAGAACGTAACAGTTCCTTTTAACAGTTTAAAATAGCAGTGGATCGTATGTGCAAGAGTGGTGTTTTGGCAAGCTGAAAGGTCAAGGGCAAATGCTGACATGCAAGTTTTGGCTCCAACATGTTTATTCATTTCAATGACTATGTTTTATATATCTCTGACTCGTTGATAGCATGGCATGAGCTTTCACAGAGCAGGACTTTTTTTCTTCAATCAAAGCTACATTGCTACCCTATATTTGGATTTGATGTTACATACAGCGAAAACACTGACTATTACAAGCGATGTTGGCAACAACTATCCATAGTGTACTCAGTTTTGATAATGAAGTAATATTGTACCAGTGCTCTAGCCAGCCTGAAATTTTTGTTGTTAAAATCTTTTTGGTTGTTGCAGCAATGCTATACTGATGGGTTATATGTGTGTGTTTTAGGTGAGTCAGGACTAGGGAAGTCTACCCTGATAAACAGCCTGTTCCTGACAGACTTGTACCCAGAGAGAGAGATCCCGGGAGCTGCAGGTAAGGGGCGATTTTCACACCTGCTTTGTTGTCATTATCTGCTAATGTTTGGTCCCAGGAGTCCAGACTAATTTGCATACAGCTGGACAATACTTGCACCATGTAGGTTAACATTTTCCAAGGTATACAATGAAAATTAAACTGTTCTCCAGCTCAAAAAGAAATTAACTCACTGGAAATGGTCTCTGTGAGTGCTACAAATTATGTTTAAATTCACAGTGTATTTGCATGATATACGTAGTTATTTTCAATGCACAAGCATATGAATTTAGGCTAATGTAGTTTGATTCAGGGTCATTTTTTTTAAACCTTTTATGAGCTGGTTGCCTTATAACATGTCCAAATAGAAATATCTTTATTATATTTGTACTTCGTTACGAGTCCCCCCCAGAAAGAGAATCAGATCACGGATTTCATTTTTTTTTTTTACTCGGACTTAGATGTTATTTCAAGTCAGACCAGGTTCAGCTGAACTGGTACCCATCCCTAACTGATACTGTACTTGAAATTATGTTCGTGTGGACATATTCTGTCATAGAATCTTATTGACTTTATGTATAACTTATAAGTAAACCACAAATGCTGTTGGACCTGTCTACAGAGAAAATCGAACAGACGGTGAAGATTGACGCGTCGACGGTAGAGATTGAGGAGAGGGGGGTGAAACTGAGGCTGACAGTGGTGGACACGCCCGGATACGGGGACGCCATCAACAGTAAGGACTGGTAGGTCACATGATCACACCTGTCAGAATAAGTAACAGACGTAGACTTTTACTTTACACTTTGTTAGCACGTCGGCAGAACATACTGCGCCTGCACAAAACCCTGATTTTTCACATTTTTCGTTGGATGTTTGGTCAACGTTGCATCAAAAGTTTGCCTGTTGCAGACAATGTCTTTTCCTATACAACATCTGAAAACTACAGACAGGCTGTCAACCTTATATGCTCTAATACAACCTTATATGAGACGTTCTGCCAAAGTGCTATATGCACGATACATTACGGGTTTCGCACAGGTGCAGTACGTTCTGCCGACGTGCTCACTTTGTTAGTTTTGACAAAACTTAAAGTATGATAGCGGCTCATTTCTCACACTCATAAACCATGAATACTTCTTTCTTGCAGCATGAAGGTATATGTGCTATGCAAGAGGGCCAAAAAAACACAAAAATATGCCCAGGCATCCTATGATAGCCCCAAATGCTATGATAAGAGTCATGAAGTCAACATACCAGGGTGGTTTGTAACTCAAACAATGACTTTTAAAGAAACCACTGCATTGATAGATGGAAAAACTGTAACAACTAGGAAGAGACAAGGACTTTCTTCAACTGTTGGGGCCAAATTATGAGCATTTCGGAGTTGATTTAGAACCAGAAGTTTTTTTTTCATTGCAAATCAGAAAAAAAATGAAGCAGGCCAATCTGAGAACCAATCAATTAAGTATTGTGGCCTAAAGATTTTGTACAGTTTTGTGCCAAAAGCTGTTATCCTGGCTAAGCCCCTTGTGACCTGATTCTGTCGGAAACCATTTTTACAACCTCATATCTTACAGATGTTGTAGGGGATTAACTCTACACTATACAGCTCTGTTTTGTTTACACGGCTTGCCAAAAACAGTCAACATATCTTTCAAGATAGCAAGTCTACCCAGTTTGCTTGTGGGGAAGGGACGAAATGTTTCACCCGATTTGCTCAATGAAAATTTCCTGAAAATGTGGGAAGTAACGTTTTAGAGGATTTGAAATTCAGATGTCAGATGGAAAATTTTATGGCTTTTCCAGCAGTCGACCCCCTAAAAGGCTAGGGTCGGTGGGTTTTTGCGAGGATCAGTTAGGAAAACAAAAACGCAGCATTTTCCCCCTAGGCCCTACTAACGTGGGACCCCTCTTAGTGAGGGATCGTATGTCAGGCTGTTTACAGTGACCCGTGTTATCGTTCAGAGCCAAGGTCACTGTCGTCAGCTGGCAGGAACATGTAAATACACCCTGCTGACTGTGTTCAGCTGCTGGGGAGTTGTTGACTGAATGATTCTTTGCAGAATAGGAGCCCCCCTCCCCAGTGGTTCACTATACTTAAAAGCATCCAATGCAATTTCAGGGCGACAAAATAGAAAATATTGAGGAAGTCTGTCTGATATTGACATTTACTGCCATTTCTTCATGTTCATCATCATTTCATACTTGAAGTGTTTGATTTGAAATAGCCCCAAAACAAGTCAACTGTCAAGCAACGTGAGGAGTCCCTTTATTTTTGGTACCACCAATAAATAGCTAGCACCAGCCTACGATATGAAACAAGCAACCGTTTTCCGTCAGTGATATCTCATTTTTGCCTCACAGATATCAGTATGCTATGGGATAGGATTGATTCAACTTACTACATTAAAAAATATGACCAGAACCAGGGTTCTCCCCAGAAATTCAGAGTATCACGGAGGAGGGTGCGCAGCACCCGATGCGACGCGCAAGCGCGTCGTGGGGGGAGGTCTGGAGGGGGGCGTGCCCCCCCTCCAGAGGGGGGGAAGCTCTAGCATTTTTCTTTGTCCTGATACAAATGGAAGCCATTTCCTGCGACTTCAGGTTTTGTTCTTCTCTAATAAAGAGGTGAGAAAAATCTCCAAGCCAAGCTTGTTCTTGTACACAAACACACTTTATTACAATTATGTCATCTTGCTGGCTGTGGTTATTTTCATCTACCGTCCTGGAGATAAGAAGATACATGCAGGTAGGTACGTAAAGGTACACTGCACTAAGAATCAACAAAAAATAAACAAGCTAACCATGCTGGATATAATCTGACAGAAAAAAAATATTGACATTTTGAAAAAATTGGGCATAGGTTCCCCGCTATGGCCCCTTACCGGGGGCCAACGGTGCCGTCAAGTTCAACAAGTGAAACAGTACACAACTTTAAGTCATGTATTTTCTACTTGGAACTTGAGGCAAGGCAATTATGGAAAAAATCTAGAGAAAATTGGTAAAAACCTTCTCACCTTTTTTTTTGTTACCCCTCTAGTTGACTATAATAAGTTACATGATATCAGCAACAAATGAAAATATTGACAGCAAAAATATGTGCACATTTATTTGGAAATATATAAATTTCCATAAACATTTTCTTGATCAAAATTTCAACAACAGAACATACACACTGATTGTATTTTGAACAGAAAAAAATTAAGAAAAAAAACATTTAATTATCTTTTTTTTAATTAGCACAAAATTTTAATTGTTTTATAATGCGTTTGCCTAAAAATCGATAATGTTTTACGTACTCATAATCTATTTTAAAGCCCGAAATCGGCGATTTATTCTGACTTTCGCAATGCGCACTTTGAACTTTGAACTTTTTCGGGGTCATGCAGGCGCGCATCTATTCGTAATATGGCGTCAATCGAGTCTCCTCGTGATAGCTCGAGGCCGTATTTGTGGACAAATTTCGGTATTTGTAGAGGTTTTGGGACTTAAAAACACTCCAGAGGAAAAATAAAGCCTCGTACGTTGTTTTCACGGGTAACATCGCTGTAATGCACGAGTCATTTTTCTCCCGCTTCGCCGAATTTGACAGAATGTCTCGCGCCGCGCCGCCACGTGCTATTGGCGCGGTTAGGGGATTTTTCCACAGCTCGTTCGTAAACATTGTAGGCAATAAACTTATTCTCTGAGCCGTGGGCTTTGATTTACAAGGAAATCAGGTAATTAGCGTTGTTTACATGATTTTAAAACGCCAGCGGGGCGTCCGATGTTCCACTAATGACAGCGATTCCCTTGTAGCGATGTGCGAAATGGTCATTGTTGACGCGATTATCGCCCATTCACAAGTTTTCAGAGACAATGCCGACGGGAAAATAGACGCCACTCAGCCCCGAAATGAGCGAATTTTCACGAATTTTGGCAAAATTATCGGGAAAAATAGGGATGAAACACCCTAAATTTGAAAATGAGTATGAGGGCGCTGAGCAAGGAGTATCAGGGCGCAGCGCCCTTGTTCCATCGTCTGGGGAGAACCCTGCCAGAAAATTGACTATGAAAATCCAGTTTTACTGCCCCGAAATTGCTGTGGGTGCCTTTAATGTTTGTCAGTAATTGATTCACATCATTCATTAGACTAAGTACATGTAGATGTTCAAGTAGCAAGCATGTTTGATTTTGGCAATGCCTGAGGGGTGGAGCCAATAGTAACTTTTTCATTTAGCCCTTAGAGCCATCAGAGAAATCAGACATTTACAATGGTATTTAATGTGTTTCCAGCTTCAAGCCTATCCTGTCATACATAGACGATCAGTTTGAGAGGTACTTCCACGATGAGAGCGGGCTGAACAGACGGAACATTGTGGACAACAGAGTACACTGCTGCTTCTACTTCATCTCCCCCTATGGACATGGGTCAGTACTGCAGCCAAGTATAGTCTAGACATGTGAATTGTTAAGACTTGTAGAATGGTAGAGACTTTGGTGGCTCTTGTTGACTGTTTGGTTTGGCTCTCATGTAACAAAAGTGCTATTCAACATTTTCCTACCCCCCACCACTCATTTGTATGTGAAAAATATCCTCTTATATCCCTTTTCTTTCATTAAAAATCATGTTTTCTGTCCCCCCTGTTGTAGACTGAAGCCGTTAGATGTAGATTTCATGAAGGCCCTGCACCACAAGGTCAACATCGTTCCTGTCATTGCCAAAGCCGACACTCTCACACCAAAGGAGGTCCGGGCTCTGAAAGCAAGGGTAAGCTTGTGACTTTGATGTCCATTACATGCTTGTTAATTTTGGCAATGCCTCAGGGGCAGACGCTTTTAATACTGGTTTATTTACTATAGTATTCACTGTATTCTTGAAACCATATCTACATTTAAGATGTACATTATGTGGGTCTCTTGTGCAACTTAGATTTTGGAGGAGATCGCTCAGCACGGCATCAAGATCTACCAGATGCCAGACTGTGACTCAGACGAGGACGAAGACTTCAAGGAACAGTGTAGGCTGCTGAAGGTGAGGATGAAATTTGATAGCCCAACTGTTACAGGAGTTACTGTAGAAACTAGAAACCGTAACATTACTAGAAAGCATAACATGACCATAAGAAACTGGAAATGGTACAGAACCAAGCTGCAAGATTCTGTATAAACATCTATGAAAGGGGTGATATTGTCACGGAAATGAAAAGAAACCTACAGTGGGTGTCACTGGAAGACAGAAGAAAAATGTACTTTACTTACTACCTTTTGTTGTTGCTTGTGTTTGCCATTTTTGATGCAAGTTTTTTTTGTATACAAGTACATGTACAAGAGATTTGTATGTAGAATGTTGAAATACACAAAACCATATTTTAATCCCATATACAGGCAGCTGTGCCATTTGCTGTGGTTGGATCCAATCAGATGATTGAGGTCAAAGGGAAGAAGGTCAGAGGTCGGCTGTACCCCTGGGGTGTTGTTGAAGGTAGGAAAAGTCATTGTCAGGACCATTCCATTCATTAATGTAAAAAGGGGGGATATCCAGGAATTTTTGTTTATCTGAAAAGGTGGTGATGTAAGACTATAAGTATGATACATTGGATGTGTGTAAAATTATTGAAATAAAGGGGTGTGGGCTAATAACATTTTTCTTATGGACCGCTTCTCATGATTTTGACTGAACAGTGACTACAAGACAAACATATTTGTTGAAAATATTGCTGGATGATTTGCAAAATGTTTTCACATTAAACTCCTTTTTTGCAGTGGAAAACCCTGAGCATTGTGATTTCATCAAGCTACGTACCATGTTGATGTGAGTATGGCACTCATGCAAGGAAGCACCATCACCAAGCACACTGCAGCTAAAATTGAATGATCACACAAGATACCCACTTCTAACCAATTTCAAAACAGACTTTTTTGAGCCAGGTTGCCCAGTGGCAACCTAGGATGAAAGCTACGTTGCTCATCAAAATTCCAGGTTGCCCGCTTCTACAGAATGCAATGTGCATTTACACATTTCTGACAAAGACTGAAAGAGTTGTTTCTCCTTACTTGAGTTCTTCCATGGGAACTTCTCAATAAACAGTTCAAAATGGAAGAAAGGGGCATCCTTACCACAAAATTTAGGTAGTGCACTGGGCTACCTGGGTGTAGAAATAGGTTGCACCAAGCAAAATATGGTTGCACAATGCAACTGGGTAACCTAGTATTTCGTACGCTGATTGCCTATCTTATGATATCATAACCTTTTTGTTGCTCTGTTATGGTCATACACATATATTTGCCCAACATGTATGAAGACTAGTATTCATGTGTATGAGTAATATTGTTTCAATATGACAGCAAACCCCACGTAGGAGAGGGCTAAAAAATGACTATAAATTTCTAACACACTTCAAAAGAAGCTGGAAGTGCCCACGGGCAAGAAGGTTAACCTGGATAGGTTTTGCTAGCACGTCAGCAGAACATATTGCGCCTGTGCAAAACCCAGAATGTCTCTTCTAAGGTCGTTTTCGCATATTTAAGGGTGACATCCCATCTTTAACTTTCAAATGTTGTTTCAGAAAAGATATTGTCTGCAACGGGCAAAATTCTGATGCAACATTGACCAAACGTTCACCAACATAAACAGTGGAAAAAAGTTTCGCGCAGGTGCAGTATGTTCTGCTGACATGCTGGTTTTGCTTACACAAACCTGTAAATGCATGTGCACATGTGGACACATTGATGGAATGGTCTCTTCCCTGTAGCACCCACATGCAGGACCTGCAGGAAGTGACCCAGGACGTCCACTACGAGAACTACAGGTCAGAGAAGCTGGCCATCAACAAGCGCCGGGCAGGGTGAGTCATACTAGATGTGCAAAGGCCTGCCTGCGTTTTCACCCACCTTTGGGTGGGCCGTAAGTCCCAGAACGGTTTCAATTCACACTGCAAGGTAGTCTCATATACCAACAAAAAAATCCTCTCCTGCAGTACACTACTCATCTGATAGATGGTGCTTGTGAGCTTACCACTTTTCCAGGCCTTTGGGAACATTGATAAGACATTTAAGTCTCGCTGCATGTCTGCTGTGAAGCTACAGCTTTCCTACTCAAACTCAAAGCCTTGCTTTTGTCGGTTCTTAATTTCTTGGCGTGCAGCTTTCAATTTTTTTCCGTGGTGGTCATTTGCTTTGGTGCCTGTTGTGCCAGTTGAAGCCACTCTGTGACTTACGTCAATGTGGTATGTAACCGTATGCAAAATCCGTGTTGCATTGAATTGACGTGTCCTCTGAGGAATCATGTTGAATTTGTATTGAATGGCAATTTTTGACAGTACCCTTTGCAGACCTTGTATGCCTCATCTTGTGTTTTTGAGAACATATCTTCAACATCAGTCATTTGTTTCCTGAAAACGGTTTGAGTGCAGTTCATTCCTCGGCCAATAGGAGGTGTTATTGAACATCAAACAGGAAATGTATTTTTGATCAGACCACATATAAAACTTGATCAACTTGTTTGTTTTCGACTTTGCACTTTGAGACTTTTTGTTCACACGCAAACACACAAAAGCACAAAAAATGCTCCGCCCCAGAGGCATCGCCAAAAAGTTCCATTGCTCTCTAGTTCATGAAAGTCTGATGTTGAAGATCGCTTGTAGGTCCTAGTAGGCTGCAGTGCTTAACGAAGCGTTTTTAATCGTGGGTTAATCGGTTGCACCATTGGAAAAGATGTTAACGAGCTGCTTAATTGAAGTGATTTGCATGCAGTGTATTGCTTATAACATGCCTGTAGTCTTTGCCAGTATGCATACATTTTTTTAAATGATGTTTGTAAGGCTAACATGTTAATGATTTGGTTGATGTAACTGTCTGCATTGCCATGTGGTGATTCTAATTTAAATAACTCCAACAACTGTGTCATGATTGATTAATCTTTCTTAGGCCTTGTTTCCATTTGGATAAAATTGTCTGGATCAAGCTGAATAGATTGGCGACCGGCTTCGATCCAGTTAACTTTACCCCAGTGGGAACGCTCCCTATCCGGCTCGGTTCGAGATAAAGCTTGTCAGCAACGATCCACCTCACGAGATGGATCGTAGCTGAGCCGGATGGAACCGAGCTGGGTAGAGAGCGTTCCCACTCGAGTAAAGTTGACCGGATCAAAGCCAGTCGCCAATCTATTCGGCTCAATCCGGACAATTTTATCCTAGTGGGAGCAGGGCCTTAGTTCCAAACCTGCTAACGGACTATCACACACACTCACTAATATTAGCCTACTGGGACCAGGGCTTCGCTCAGCCAACCAGGACCATTGCTAAAAAATAATGAACTGATTGATTAACGATAGACGATAGCTGTTAAAAATTTTGGCCTATACTATAGTATACTAGTATACTGATCAAAGACAATTTATTCTAATGGAAGTCCAAATTTTAGTATTGTCAACTTCCGCAATCATTTCTTGAGAATTACAACAAAAGCCCAATGTATATCTTTGTACTCCTTTTCTGTTAAAGATGTGATTTCTACTTCTTCAGCTTCTCTTGTTATTCCAAGTTCCAATGATGTTCTTTTTGCTCTCTAGTCTTTTGCACAGTTAAAATGTAGTTACAGTCAAACCTGGCCAAGTAGACCACCCAGGGGACCACTCAAATTTGGCCTACTTGAGCAGGTGGTCTATTTGAAGAAAATCAGACCGACGCAAGATCACAGAGATATGGCAGTTTACAAGTGTTTTAATAAACCATTATCGCATCATCATCATCAAGGTGCATGTATAGTATGTTACATGTCATCATTCATGACATCAATTATTACATCATCATCATCATCATCAAAGTACATGTACAAAATGTATACAGTATATATATATTTACATGTCAATCATTCATGACATCCATTATTTCAGCATCGAAGTACAAATGTACAATTTACATGTATACGCTACATCATTATCACAGAAGCATACCGTATTTCTTCTATTAAAGGACGCACTTTTTTGACATTTCAACTCTCAAGTAGGGGCTTCGGGTCAAAGCCAAAGTCCGGGTGCGCACTTTATTCAGGTTTTTCCCCGAGAAAAATCGGAAGGCAAGCCAGCAGTCGGTAATTACGCGCCATGGTAGCGCCCCGAACAGCAATAATTTATTCATGTTTTATGTTTACTAGGCAGAGACGTTACGTATAATTTGATCACATATGCATTTATTGTTGAGTATTAAAAGGTATTCTTGTTAAATTGATATAAATAATAATATTATGAGACACCGAATTACGATGAACGCTGGCTGTTCGAATGTTCCGTACCGCCCGACAAAAATCTGGTGTGCAGAAGCCAGAACGCCGGGCCGTCCCGCTTGCGACAAGAATTCCTGAGGAAGCATACGGCTGAAACGCCGGTACATCGTGCGGGTCCACAAATATTTTGATCAAAAACATAATCGCTGGGATCTGAAATGTTACAGGATTTTCTTTAGCGGTAGTTTTGTTTCTTGTTTTGATCGATAAAACTACCGTGAATTCAAACCCACGCTGCCGGCTCGGCACGTAAACTTCCGGGTTGATTTGGGCGTCAAAATTACGCAAAAGACTCCATAAATCCGCAAAGAAATATATATTTTCCCCAAAGATTCTTTGAATTGTACATTTCTTCACTAGAAAATAGTTCTGTGTTCGCGGAAACAGCATTTTGGCGCGTATTTTTAAACAAAGAAAATTTTGTTTACACGCGCGTCGTCTCGCTTTGTGACTTGAGCCGACACTGACGCCGGCTGAAATTATCAACCAATCGGAGGCGCGTATCGCGGTCACGTTATGCAATATTTGCATATGACCTCATATGACCTCGGGGGCCGGCACGTCCGACCGGCGGTGCGTCGCACATTGTGGTGTAAATTCAGCGCCGTATTTCAGGAAATAAATGCCGTGACACGAACGATTATTTTTGAAAATGTATTTTACAAGTTCATCTTTGGATAGCCTAGTAGAAATCAAACCGTTCGATGTCTGGTCCTTCGATATGATACAAATCCGCCCATGAGATTCTCAGCGCGAGTCACTAAGTTTGGTGTGAATTTTTAACTGCAAGATAACGATGTATACCACCAAATTATGGTGACGTTTTGCCGAAAATTCCGTGGCCGGCGATTTGGTATGACAAAAGAAAAACCCGGCCCGTGACCCGGCCGGCGCCATCTTGAATCGCTCGGCCGACAAAACTCACAAAACACAACGTAAACAGGTCGATTCTCTCAATAAATCCCCGCAAGTTTTCGTGATGATGCGGTCGTCATGGGAAGGTTTTGGTCGCGCGTGGTCCCGACTCGAGCTGGCCGCGGTCGCGTCAGGCAGGTGGTCTACTTGGGCAGAGCGCTTAATGCTTGTGCCTATGGGAAAATATTTTCGGGACCGGGGAAAACCGGTCTATTTGGCCAGTAGGTCGTCTTGAAAAGGTGGTCGCATGGGCAGGTTTGACTGTACTATAGTTAAATGTAGCTGCTGTAGCTAGAGTAAATACTAGTAGTGACCATTGTCCATTTCTTCTGTTTCTCTGCACACACCCCTGTATTGGTGTTTCATGGAGACATCTCCTCACCTCACCTGACCCCTACATCCTCCCTCCTCCTCCTGGTGCTCCTCTGGGGTTACTATGGCAACCTGTCTATCTGTGTGTGCCCCCCGTCACTTTCCCATCATCCTCCACTCACCTGTAAGTATCCCAAGTACTGGGCTGTTGTTGCATCTGTTTCAAAAATGTTCAGCACCTAAAGAGTGTACAATTCAAAGCTGCATTATGTAACATTAGGACGATACAAAAAGTCAATTTCCTGGTCATTTCTTAACAAAGTAAGTTGAATCAACCCTACTCCATTGCAAATAAGTCTCATTCAGGAAGTGGAGGTGCCAAAATATGACACCATACGAGTGTGTTTAAAAGCTGGAAACACAGCTGTCAGCCATGTTTGTTTACATTCTGGTATTTTGTGGTGGTGCCACAAACTGAGTGTGCCTCGTGTGGGCTGTTTTAGCACCAACCATAAATGTCAGAAATGTGAGATAATTGCACAAATATGTTGAAAAATGGACGTAATTTACAATCACAGGATTTTTTTCAATTAAAATATTTCAATTTTTGGTGCATATTACATAATTCCCCTTTGAGGGCACCAATTGTCAGGATGAATAATTGAGAAGAAAGCATCTCCTTTACTGATCACTTGAGAGGCCAAATATAAATGAAAACAACAAAAAAAGATTGAAATTTAGAAGCAAGGCATGCAAGTGTATGTTCCAACCATGAAATAAACTGAAGCTGAAAAAAACCCACCAAATGCAGACTTCCACACATACACAGTTTTGCTGCGTACATTTTTTTAATGCTTGTTTTTTGCTATGTGGTCTTACCTGAAATGTTGCCTTCCCTACTCAGAGCTGCAGTTGCCCTTGGGCACAGGTGGGGATATTCCTATGTTGGATGTTTTACGATATGCTCTGAGAGTAAAGTATACCCAAAAGATTCTCCAACATAAAGCCCCTGTCACACATAGCTGAATATGTCCTCCCGAACACTGCCTATCTCCCCCCAACCATGGTTAGGAGTAGGTCGGGAGCAAGGTCGGCTGTGGTTGGCTGGTGTTCGGCTGTGCCGGCTGAATGTTTCAAATCGTTTAAAACATTCGGGTGTGGACGGGAGGTTCGGCCATGGTTGGTAGGTTTTAGGAAGTAGGTCAGCAGTGTTCGGGGGTCAAATTTGACTCAAATTTAACTCGAATTCGATTTGTATACATGTAGAAAGGTAGGAGTGCCCTAAATCTTTTCAGACTGCTCCCGAACTTCAGCCAACCTAGGTTGGACCTTCAATGGTTGGTTGGTGTTCAGGGGAACGGTGTCAATGTGTGACAAGGGCTTAAGTGATATACATGCCACAACCCTCAAATGCAGGTAAAACCAATTCTAAACTCTTGCCAAATGCTGAATTGTTGCACTATATTGTTGGAGAATCTTTGCTATGTTTTAGTCATATGCCGTGTACCTTTGGTGTTGGTGGGATGTGAAGGAAACAACTCAACTTGAAATGAGTGACAACTTTGGTTTGTGCAGTATGAGCTAGTGAGAAGGTTGTAATGTACAGCGTAAAATATTTGGAAATGTGTATAATATTGACACCTGACAACTTCTTGAAGTAAAAACAACTTAATTCAACTTATTTCATGAGAATTACTATTGTAGTGGTGTCAGTGCTATCTTGTACATGCCATGAATAAGCATGATCTAGTGTTTTGCTGTGAACCACATTAAGGGGTGTTGTGTTTTGTTTATTTGTGAGCCATGTTAAGGGGAGTTTTTAATTTTTTTTATTTGGTGAGCCATGTTAAGGGGTGTTGTGTTTTTTTATTTGGTGAGCCATGTTAAGGGTGTTGTGGTTTTGTTGTTTATTTAGTGAACCATGTTAAGGGGTGTTGTTTTTGTTGTTTATTGGTGAACCATGTTAAGGGACATTGTGTTTTTTGTTTATTAGCGAACCATGTTAAAGGGTGTTGTGTTTTGTTGTTTATTAGTGAGCCATGTTAAGGGGTGTTGTGTTTTTCTTGTGTTTCCCCCTGAAGTGGTCCTGCTGCTGCGGCGGTCAGTGCTGTGAAAGGCGAGGGACAGGGTGAGGAGAAGGACAAGATCCTTCTGGAGAAGGAACAGGAGGTAAGCACCCTGCACACCCCTCGTACGGAGTGAGCAAGTCCAAATTTTCACAACACCCACTCACCCATTTCCTGTTTTGCCATGTTCAAAGTTCTTCCTATTCTTGGATACAACTTCTTGGATACAATATCTGTTTTCTGTACTCATTTATTTCTGGTTAGAAACTGTTCAGTTCTTTTATTTCATGTTGTTGGCTTCTCCCTTTGATTAACAATGTCCCTTTTTCCTTGTTCTTTATTTTTTTTTACTCCTTTCTCCTGCTTCTGTCCTTTTTTTTCTCTACTTCTTCCCTGTCTCTCTGTCACCACCCACTGTCTCTGCCATGTGTGTATGTGAAGTTGTGTCTTGTCAAAGAGCGTATTGCGGAAGTTAAAGCAGAGCTGGAGCGGCTGGAGGCGGAGCGGCTGCAGGTGGCGCAGCTGGAGGAGATGCACCTGCGGCAGCTGCAGCAGCTGCAGACCAACCCCTGGGTGCCGCAGCCCAGCCACCTCAGCCTGCTCTGATTACGTCTGTCCACACTCTGTCTTCTCTGCCTGACAAATTTCTTTGCTTTCTCTCTCTCTCTGTCTCTCTCTTTCTCTTTCTCCTGAAGCATTTGAATCTTTGTTTTCATACTGTAAAATGCACAGTCTTGTCTTCTATATTTGTGTAGATGGTATTTACATTTGTTGGTGTTGCATTGTGATGTGTCATTTGGAACAATCTAGAATCTGGTAGGATAATCTGGTTTGAAAGGCAATGTAAAGTTTACTCCATGCAATACAGTGTTAGTTGGAAAGTTATAGTTCATTTTATAGCTCAAGACAGACAACGTTGTACCAATTAGCAGCTAGATGCCTTTATACAATGCATTGTTGGCTCATTCTTGCCGCGTCTACTCGTTTTTCTGTCATATTTCGTGCCCATTTTATGTTGCAATTTCACCAAAAACTTTGCTCGTAACCTGGTTTGGTCTGCTATTGTGCGGTTCAATTTACAATAGTACAAAAGTTTTGGATTTCGAAATTCTTTGCAACTAACCGAAATTTGCGCCTAACCGATTTGCTACTAAGTGGAGTCTATCATTTGCAGATACAATGAATGTATCATAAGCTTTATGTCAGTCACTTAGAAATTTATAGTTGCATTTGCACTTGTTTCTGTCACTGCAGGGTTTTGTCAGTTGGAAAGTTGATACACTGTAGTATTGTTATGTGCATCTGCTGTCACACAGCTCCATCATCCATGTGATACCATGTAGCGGTTCATATCACTTGGAATGTTACATTTATTGTATGCACCTGTTTCTGTCCTGCAGCTACAAGTGAACCATGTAGCTGTTCATATCACCTGGAATGTCACACTTATTCTCTGCACCTGTTTCTCTTCCGCAGCTACAACGGATGCAGGAGATGCTGGCCAGGCTGCAGCAGCAGATGCAGCAACAGCAGACCACGCAGGTGGCAGGTGCCAACAACGTCCAGTCGCACCACGTCTGAGCTTCGGACGCGAATCACGTAGCACCCACGCCTCCGTACACAGCTGCAAAACTTCACCCAAACTCACATCTAGGACGTGTACCGTAAATGCATTTAAGTTCGCAGCACAAAATTTTGCGGCATGGTGGAATTAGGGCTTCGTGCCAGTTTTGCGGTGTCTTTAAATTCACAGTAGTAACACAATGACAGACTGAAGTTCGTGTTCGCAAACTTAAAAACACAGCGAAAAAATTACAATATCTCTACACAAACTTATTATGCTTCGGTGTCAGTACAATGATTACACAATGAGTTAATAGTTGTACTTGTATTATAGTCTTTTTTTATTATTCTACTGATACAGTTTTCATTATGGTGGACATCGTATATTGTCAGGCCTGTAAAAGAGCTTAGACTAGCTTCACTTTACATAAAGGTGGCAAGAGTTTAAAAGGGTTAGCTAACGGGTTATGGGTACATTTTCTGAAAATCTGGTCCAGACGTACGTCTTCTTATCTTGCCTTTTAGTAGAAATGCTGTTAGGTGGATGCCTGTTGATACAAGGGATTAGGCCACACCAATTTAATCAATTGGTTCTCAGATTTGCCCTCTTCATTTTTTTCAAGTTGCAAAAAAAAAAAAAAAAATCAGGTTCTGAATCAACTTGCTCATATTTTGGCCCCAACAGCTGAAGAAATTGCAGCAGTTAGAGTTACAAACCACCCTGATATGTTGACTTCATGACTCCAATTGGACCATTAGGGACTATCATAGGATGCCTAGGCCTGTTTTTTTTCCCTGTTGCTTGATGTTTTTTCTAAAAAAATCCAAGAACCAACAAATCAAATTGGTGTGGCCTTAGTATCAACCCACGTAAGCTACATGCTATGCAGGAATTTTCACAAACAAAACATTTGAGAGTTGACCTGAGTAACTGTGTAATGTTTGAGATTTTAGAATTAATCAATTTTGGAGACATAAGGGTCTAAGGGTTATTGCACAGTTTTCATGTACGTATAATTATATTATCATCATCATCATATGAAAAAGTAAGGTTTCCTTCATCAAATAATACAAAAAAAAGAACAATGTCTATCTTCAATTTGTGAATGGTAAAATTTGCAGTGTATACAATGTAGTTTACAAAACAACTTACACTTGAAGATGCAACAGGCTTGCTAAATAATAGGATAGTTTCTTATAAATAATAGGGAGTTCTTGATACTTATTGCATGGAAAGGATAACCCTTATACTCAGCAAACAAGTTATAGACATCTACAACTTGCACAAGATTGTTTGGCACCCAAAATACAATAAAGACCACATAATGTTTTATCCCTACCCTAACTAAACAGAAGGTAGCATCACATTCGTTACCAACAGTTTATTTATTACCTCATGATCACGATTCGTGTACATACATACATATGTACATTTCTGTTACCCAGCATATAGCACTGTTATGAAATTCAAATATTGTTTATTAACCTTTAGAATGAAGCCTTTGTAGCAACTATTATAATTAGGGCATGTATCCAGGTATATTACATTAACATCACACACTCTACTCATAATATGCCAATTGCATGTGTTTCTTTTATTCATGCGACATAAATATAGCCCTGTAATCAGCCTTAGTCTGATTCTCAACAGTTGCTACCAGTTTGCAAAAGCTGAGAAACCCGAAGAAGGCAGAATACCAGGCTAAGTTGAGCATGTTACAGGGTCACAATATATTCTCAGTATGCTATGACCAAAGGCAACTCTGTCAGTATTGTCTTGACAAAATGAATGAACTATTATAGTTTCTTTATATTCAAATATCTACTCTGGAAAGCATTCCTTTTTTATTCAACCTTGAATAGCTATGGACACATGGAAAGTAATAATGTCAAAAATGTATACGATGCTTAACTTTTAGAAGAAAGAATGCAAAACTGATAGTTTTCCTTCTAAAGTTAAATTTCTTCTAATCCAGGTCTGTTGCTTGCAAGCCAATGTTCTGGTATGATACACATTTTCAGTTCTGTTTTCTTGTCTGTTCTGTTAATTTTTGGATGTGGTATTGTCAGGACATTTTAACTTGTGTGCAAGGTTCGAATGTACACAAAACTGTTAAGAGAAGGGCGAACTGCTTTTTCAGACATACACAGCATATATCACTGGTTATATGCTGCTGAAAGTATTATTATTGCCAACAACTCTTTCGTTTTAAGTGCCTTCATGTGCATAACGCTACACTGGAGTTCAACAAAAATGTTACAATTGTTATATTTCACTCCATACCATGGTATGGATGAAGTATATTGTTTCTGTGTTAGTTTAGAGCCGTTGAGTGTTTTGTACACAAATTTGTCAACCTGACAGTACAATGTTCAAAGTAAAATCTACACTTAGTATTCCGAGCAGCTACAGCATTGTATTAGTATTCCTATCAAGATGTTCAGCTTGCAATGTTAGAAAATATACGATCAGTAGAACTGTTCTTGACAGTGCCTAATGCAGGTCTTCAAGTCCCAGCCAGCTTTCTGCACACCGCATTAGATTCGAAATGTTCAAGTTCATGAAACTGTGTCGGTACTGGTCAGTCTACATGTGATGTAAAGTGGCGTATAGTCATCAATGTACACACATAGCATTTAGCTGCTATTAACTCGAAAGCATATTTTCAAACATTGAGTAACAATGTACAGTACATAGTAGGGGTAGGACTAGCTGTCCAATGATAGCACTTTAGTTTTTTATGGATAAGGTTTATGACAGAGAATGCACATCTTAGGGGCTGGTTTGTATTTTGTACCAAGATGGGTGGTTTTGTGTTTTTTCTTCTTCGAACAACAGATCCTCCCACCGACCAAATGACTGTCTCCTCTTCGTGTATGTATGCATAGCTAAAGCTGTTGGGCAGTGTAGCTAATAAATGTTTTGGAAGAAAAAATGTTTGGGTGTTTTTATTTTGTAGGAAGTGTCAGTTAAGACAAAACAAAGAACCTGGTACTGGTGCCACATTTATATAATACTGAGATTACATAACGAAAATTAAACTGTCTTCCAACTCAAGGAAATTGACTCCCTGGAATTTTCGACTGAATCTCTCGGTCTTCATCAGCTATCTGACGTCACACGTACGGAAAAATCACGTGTCTTCAGCACTTGGGTCAGATAGCTGATGAAGACCGTCAAATTCTTACTGAGTTGGAGAACAGTTTAATTTTCATCATGTAATTTACCAACTCAGATGAACTTTCATGCTAATACAGAGATTATTACTATTGGAAAGTCCAATCATCACTGCTGACCATCCTTATTTGGGAAGTCATTTCCAACATGAATGTGTTACCAACAATAGAATAGGTATCAACAATAGAATGGTCTTGAGAACTTGCACCATTCCACTCTTATCTACAAAGATGACAGCTTGAACTTATATTGTAGCCTATTATGGTATTGTAATGAGTTGCAGAGATAACCTTTATCTTTGTTGTAACTTATTGTGTTGTGTTGGAAGAACTCGTATAAAAGGAACAAACAAGAAACTAATGTATTAAACATGTTTATTTGGTGAACCTTTACTTACTATGTACTTGACAAAATATTTCATTCAACAGAATATTGATACTGTTTCTTATTTTTCACAGTTCTTTTATGGTGACAGTGTAAGCAAATTCTATACTACATGTAGTACTGTACAATCACCATGGCTTGGAGCACTTCTCACTGTTGAAGGGGCCTTCATAATCAGAATACATGTACATGTGTACTTTGAACCTTTCCCAGATTTTATCTATGTTGAAATATTCTTTTCCTTCAACCACTGCTGGTATTCAGCCCAGGACACTTGTGAGGCCCTGTTATGTGTTCCTTTGGTGATACTCAAGCGCATCATTGGCTCAGTCAGGTCTTCTCCTTTCCTCTCTCGCTCCGCCAGCATCATGGCCCTGAGTAGCGGAGGTACTGGCACCTCGTACGGAGCCTTGCGCTCGTCTGCGTACGTCGAGTCTTTGGGGACAACACAGAACTCGTCTTCCTTCTCTGGCGGCACGATCCACCAGCCGTGCGTCTTGTTAGCGTCGCTGATCTGTCGTTCCCTGTTTTCGCAGATCCCGCGCCACGTCCGCACGCCCCAGGCCTCTCCGAAGTCCCTCTCCTCCGCCAACTCGTCAGGAACCACCTTGGTGCGACAAAATTGTACAATTGACCAAACCTGTACAAGCACTACCTTGTTAACTTTGCAAGTACAGTACTAGGAAATTCTCTTATGCTGGCAATTTTGTTTTGAAATACATTAATATTAATGAAAATGTATGATTTGATGTAAATAGAAACAATCGCCATGACGTCACGGCCAGCGTGTAGTAGGCAAAAAGCAGGTGACGGTTGGTTGATTTGCCTACCAATAATTTGCATATGTCTTCAAATAGTTTGCATGTATATGATGTAAACAAACACAGCGATCGCTTGTACTGTATTCTGTAAATTTCTATCCTGGTATCCTGTGTATGTAACCAAACGATAGTATTATCGCCCTTGATAATAGCTAGCGCTTAGCATGACAGCAAATAGCTAGCGCTAGTTGGGCTGACTGTTTCATGTTCTACGTGTTCATGCCGAACCAATAAATAAATAAATAAATACATGTAAATAAATAAACAAACCACCTTGGTGAGCCTCCAGTAGCACGGTTCAGGATAACGTGTCTGCCACAATATGCGGGTGACCAGTTTCCCGACTCCCCAGTCCGCCTCGTCTCTCAGGACCTCGAACAGCCGCTTCTCTCCTCTCTTGACGGCCTCCTGGACCGGAATGGGCAGGGTCCGGGGCCGGAGTCGAGCCTTCTCTCTGTCGGGAAGTTTCTGGAAGGCCTCCTCTCGCTCCTTCTTGATACGCTGCGCCATCTTCCTTATCCCATAATAATCTTGGTAGAACGGTCTTCGCGGCATCTTTGGCGTCTTATTTTGTCTCACTTCGTTATAGGAATATGGCACACGCCCAAAATGTTGTAAAGAAAGCGGAGAATTCTGGCAAAAGATTTCCAAGTTCACGCCTCGGCTCACGACATGGGCGCCGCCATTTTGGAAATGAATTGTGGGTACCTTCTTTGACGCCATCTAGCGGCAAAAAAGAGCATTGCAGGTGGGAAGTTGTCATGTGGAAACTATGCGAGTAATGCGGCCGAGGAATAGTAAAAGCTGCACTCGAGAAAACAATGTTGTGGTGAAGCAAACATCTCTGTCATCGTGTTCTTGTCTCCAACAGACATAACAAGCTTCCTGCGACCATTGCTGAAACCCGCTAGGAGGCGCCCGTATGCCCCTCATGACTTGTAGGGATCGGTCTGATTCTCGGCGTTTTTCGCCTGTTTTTGCAACATTTTACCTTTTATTACCAAGGCGAACCGTTATGAATACAATACAATACTAGAGAATATTATTGTTGCCCAAAACAAACAAACAAACAAACAAACAAAACGGGCGTAAAAATTTATTTACTGGCTACTTGCAACACATCCTGGGCATTTCCTGTGGCAATTCCCGACAAAATTCATGAAAGAACTTCAGCCCTATTTAGAAATAATGCTTATCATGTACAATAATCTATTATCCACGCATCTTCCATGTCCTCCAGAGTTGTTTTTGGCCACTATGGTTCATCCTCAGACCATTGTAGGTTGTTAGTTAGTTTTCCTCCGGCGATTCCAGACAATTCCCAAACGGAAAGGCTGGATTCTTTCTTGATCCAAGTCTCCTTCGGTAAATTCTAACATCTTCCAGGTTTTACTTCAAGATCCAAGAACTCACGTCAAGGTCGAAGGTTGACCATTATTCCATCAGCACCGTGTAACCTTTCCACCTGTGTCAACACTAAGACAGTAAACGACGTGTTCAAGCTTAGCCTAGACACCTCCCGAGTTAGTTAGGCCACAGCAAGTCATTTTATGGATTGCACATTCATTTTCGCCTGATTTCCGAAAAAAAAAATTTTGCTGCCCTCCGACTGGTGTTCAACATACCGAAAATGGGCAAGTATGTCGTAAACGTCTATGAGTCCAGAGACCATCAGGGACCCAGCAAACTTGAGGCACAATTTTATTGCTCGTGTTTGACTGGCAATTGTTGACAGTATAAGGTGTCCCATCGCATATGAATACCCAGTGTAGTAGCTGCCCATGATGGTACTACAAGCTCTTTTCTACAATTGTTCTAGTTGATTGAGATGTATACACATCTTCAAGTAAGGACAGGTACTGCGGTTGAATACAGGCATAAAAGACTTGCTGGTTGTGATATCACATTTTGTCCCCCCAATTCTTGTTTAGCTCTAACAAAGTTTATGTTCTCAAAATTTGAAAATGTACCAATGTTGTCTTTTTTGTCCGCCTTGTTTTTTTCGCCCTATCGCATTAAATCTGGAGTCTGCGGAGGATGCCATCCATAAAATCTCCTTGCTGTGGCCTTATACCGCGGTTTTTGTGTGGGAAACTTTGTTTCCCGAACCTCTAGCCCGGGTGTCACGTACAAACCACAACCGAGATGTAATTTGTAGCGAGTGGGGATTAAGCAGGTTTTACCCAAACATCTGTAACAACACTCAGTAAGTCAGGACTAAAACACTCACCGTATGAGCGCTGCACCTTAGACCTTAGACCTACAAAAGCGATAGAAATTAATCAGCTATGTCACCGATTTGGAAAAGATACAGACCGTTTTAGAACCGAAGAACGTGACTTAAGAAGACACCGGAAATCTTTAATCTATCTGGCAGGCCGCGGTGTACTTTCCCATGACCTATGAAAGCATGCATTAAGCAGTGTTCTTTTTCAAAACTTGGCGTCTGCACTTATTTTCATTTTACAGATTGTCTCCGATAGGGTAAGGAGATTTTCTTGCTTATGGGAAAAGAGGTGCCCTTCATGTATTCAATGGAAACCGCCTTGAAACGTTCTTTATCAGTAATAGCGACTGACGACGTGTTTTTTTAGTTCCGACTTTGAGTTACCTGTTGATATGACGCTTCCATTCTCAGGTCGTTTATTTTCCATACGTCAGAAGTTGGCGTTGAGAGCTCACATATCAAGTTGTGTTGGCAGTGTTTGGCACGTTCACGCCACGAAACGTTTATTATTATTATTATTATATTCCTGGAATGAAAACAGCTCTGAGTGACAAATATTGTTTTTAAAGTTATGAAGAAGTATTTTGGACACCTGTTATATTTTTTTGCACAAACATGCAACAACTGGACATAGGATCGTCTGGACATAAAAGAGGCCATCTACATCAGGGCATTACAGCCATCCCTCAACAAAGACGGGGGACGCCACAGACTTTCTGCAACCTATGATCAAGGACGTTCAAACACTGCACACCGAGTTACGTGTGTCATCTGCATAACGTGGCGTCACAGAAGCGGCATTCCACAAGGCAATGACGTATATTGGCGCGTGTGGGACTCTGCCGTGGGAGAATGAGAAGCGGTGGATCTCTCATCTCTTGACAAAGACTGAAGCTGTAGTCAAAATTTGTGTAAGTCCAATTTCTTGTGTTGGACATGAGTTTAAACTTGCTTCATAATGCAACATCTGGGTTGAGAGTTTAAGGGAGACGGTCAGGTTTCGTGTTCCCCTCTTATTTCTTATCTTCTTCCTTTCCATCATTCGTTCATTCATTCATTAATTCCTTACTTCGTTTATTCATTCATTCATTTCCACCACAGCACAACTTTGACCATGGAGTTAAAATATTATATTTTAACTCCATGCTTTGACCAACTCCATGAAATTCGCGTACTTTTCTCTTACATTTTTCCAGAAGTCGAGCCCAGTCTGTACTGTACTCTATAAATGTACATGGCCGTCTGCTACCGTGGGAAGTGGTCACATAGAATAAGTGAACTAAGAAACTAAAATTCACCGGGCTTGGAGCAGAACGAGCATGCTGTCAGTATCAGTGACAGACGGAATGCCAAGCTTTAGCAGCTTAGACCTCAAGGTACGCCAGATCGGGTTGCGGTACTGCGCATTTCACGCGAAAGCACTAGTGGTATTTTCTCTTGCTCTATCCCATACTAAGTCTAAACCAATGACAACTATATAATGTACAAGTGGTTTTGCGGACAGTCGTGGTATTCTGTCTAACATCTTTAATAGTTTCAGACTTTCAAAGGGGCATTAATTATGTAACATTTTTGCACCAAAAATTGAAAAATTTTATCTTAAAAAATCTCCGTGTGATTGTAATTTACTTCCACCTTTCAGCATATTCTGACATTTATGGTTGGTGCTAAAACAGCCCACACGAGGCGCACTCAGTTTGTGGCACCACCACAAACTACCAGAATGTAAACAAACATGGCTGACAGCTGTGTTTCCAACTTTTAAACACACTCGTAAGGGGTCATATTTTTGCACCTCTGCTGCCTACGTTATGGAGTAGGGTTGATTTAACTTACTTTGTAAAAAAGATGACTAGAAAATTTACTTTTTGTATGTCCTAATGTTACATAACGCAGTTTGAAAAGCGTAGGCGACTTTTGCTGAGGATATTTAAAGTGACACCTGCTCCTACACCGAACCCTCCGACGTACCAATACTACCATGCTGCGTTGTTGTAAGTTCCCAACCATTGTTATGACGCGGAGTTGGTCCCATGACAAATCCCGAGTTGGCCTAGCTCCAGCTGTGAACACCAGAGAGGCCCTTTCGCTGCGCCCTAGCTTCATACATACCCATTGTTTAGCCCCCATTAGACTAATGTTGGCCACGCGCGCCTGCTAATAGGATTTTGTTCACCTTGAATTTTCAACGCTTGTTAGACATTAGGTGGGGGTTCTACCAGTGGCGCCAAATTCACAGCTGTTCTCGTAGCAAGGCGAGATTTTCAGCGGAAGTTTCGCCGGCTTCACAAATCAGCACTCAGCAAGTAGCAAGTCCTTGACTTTGTGTTAGAATCACCGCCCACGTACACGTTTGTGATATATGGACCTGAACTTCTCAACCGCATAACTTTAAAACAGGTTATCAATTCATTAAGCCCCTGTTACACATTGCCGAATATGGCGTCCCGAACACTAGCCAAACTCCCCCCAACCATGGTTAGGAGTAGGTCAGAAGCAAGGTCGGCTATGGTTGGCTGGTGTTCGGGGAGGTCGGCTATTGTTCGGCTGCTCCAGCCGAATGTTAAAAAAATGTTTTAAACATTCGGGTGTCGACGGGAGGTTCGGCCATGGTTGGCAGGTGGTTGGCTGGTGTTCGGGAGTAGGTCAGCAGTGTTTGGAACGTGTTTGGAGGTCAAGTTTGACTCAAATTTAACTCAAATTCGATTCGATTGGTATGGAAAGGTAGGCGTGGCCTTAATCTGGTCAGACTGCTCCCGAACTTCAGTCAACCTTGGTTGGTTGGTGGTCGGGGGAAGGTTTTGAATGTGTGACAGGCGCTTTTATATATAATTTGATCAAACCCACATGGAAACCCACTACACAACTTGAGCACGGCACTTGAATTTACTGGGATACTTGAATGTGTATAGATTAGGGCATACTGGAAAGGCTATATACAACATCCATTCCTGTCTGGGTCAAGTGTTTTATCACGCCAGGATAGCACAACTTGGGTTTGCCATAAATATCCCATGCAACGCGCGACGGAAATCTGAGGCTTGTTACGGGTGAAGTGTGGTGGTCGTAAACAACAAGTCCAAGGTCAAATTGAAGTCCATACTGCTGATACTAGCGTTAGATGGTACAGACCACTCTCTGTCCTTAACATTTTTGCACTAAAAATTGAAATATTTTGTTTCGAAAATATTCGTGTGATTGTGATTTACTTCCACTTTTCAACATATTTGTGCAATTATCTCACATTTTTGACATTTATGGTTGGCGCTAAACAGCTCACATGAGGAACACTCAGTTTGTGGTGGCACCACAAACTACCGGAATGTAAACAAACATGACTGACAGCTGTGTTTCCAACTTTTAAACACACTCGTAAGGCTTCATATTTTGGCACCTCCACTTCCTGAATGGCACTTATTTGGCGGCAATGGAGTAGGGTTGATTCAACTTTACTTTGTAAAGAAATGACCAGAAAATTTACTTTTTGTATCGTCCTAATGTTACATAATGCAGCTTTAAAGTGATGAGGAAAAAAATCTGCCCGTTGTTTTGAGGTAAATTTTGTCGCAAATTGCACTTTTGACCTCCCGTTCAGGCGGTGACTTGTGTTGTCAGCCTTGACAAGTGTATTTAGAAGTGTAGCGGGCGTGACCGAAGCGGTGTGTTGTGGGGCGGCACGTGCTTTCCTTTGTGTCCCTGTGTTGGTGTACACTTCAAAGCATTGCGTCCATTCTTCAGTCCAGGCTACGGACCGCTTTGGCTGCGAGGGGAGGAGGTGGACTTTGCACCGGCTTCGCTTGTTGTATGTTTTACCCTGGTTTTACAGTGTTTTTGCAGCGTTTAGTCCGGCGGTTTAGTCGTGGGCTGCATCGTTGATATACAACGTTGCACTGAGGGTTTGCTATCGCGTTTTGGCAGACCGTTATATTCGCTGCGGAGGAGATAAACCATATTACGAGCTGTGCCGCCGCAATCTGCTACATCTGTGGCCAGTGGTTCACGAAATAATTTTGTGCACAGCAGCCCACCGGAAGTACAGAGCCAGGAATTCCGGAAGCACAAGCCTCCAGGTCCTGACAAATTTTCATCTCATTTTCCAGCGAGCTGTCAACTCAATTTCCATCCGGGACACCGCACCGAAATCTTCACACACACAGAGAGCCGCCCGGCGTTTAAATCCCCAGCGGACTCTAAACCACAACAACAACCGTGCGAGTAAAGATGAGCTCCCGGCTCCGCAATCCTTTCCGTAGCGCTGGTAAGTCCCCTCCCTTTATAATTTTTTTCCAGAATCTATTTATGGTAAAATCAGCATCATCAATGGCAGACATACGTGGAGATGCGCCGTTCGATAGTATCAATGACGAGGGAAGAGGTTAGCCTTACTAATTTTGACAGTACGTTTGAGGTAAACGGGTTGCTGCTAGCTGCGTGCTTTGTTTTCTAGCTGCAGACCGCATCCCCGATCCTGATGCAGCGATGGCGCATCTTCGCTCTGCACCGCCCAAGAAAGAGGTATTGTCGATGTTCTTTCAATTTTTTACCCGTTACAGCCTTTTTAGCAACCGGTTTCAGTCTGTCACAGGGGTATGGACTCAGTAGTGCGAAGGATGGCTATTTTTGGCGGGTAGGGAAAAGGAGATATAGGGTCCCGTTATACTACCTCCCCCGTAGCCGTGGCGACTCTTGATTCCGGGCCTATATTATAGCCCTCAGCAAGAGTCGTGGAAAGGTCCATAGGCAGAACCGAACATTCCGCATCGGCTGCGCGATGCTCCGTTTTCGTCCCGGTTTTCGGGTGTCCCGAGCTTCCCTGAAGTCTTACCTCAGGGGGGGATGGACGCCTCGCAAAGCATGACGGGTAATTTTTCCGGTCTAAACCGCAGCGGGCTCATTTGAGCTGCCAGCGCCCGCCCGGAGCAGACGTCTCCGGAGCTCGATATATACATTCAAAATGGCTGCCGCTCGATGATCGCGATCTTCTAGTACTGTTTTTATCACCAGGAACACGTTTACGGGCCATCTACTTGTCCACAGAAGATGTCAGGTTCGTGTTGACTTTGTTCACGGCGAGATTGTATTAGCGTAGCAGTTTTAATCGGTATGAATAAAGGGATAAAATAGGGTAAAAAAACAACTCACTACAGCGATGCAGTCGATCGGAAGCTACTAAAACTTGTGTCCTACACGGAATCTTACAACCTCTACCACACGTCTCCACTTACTATTTGGTTCCAGAGGAGTAACGAAACATGTGCACAAATGTAGTTTTGTTCGTTGCTATGTTCAGATTTGCAATTTGTCGTCTTTTGCTGCGCAAAGAGGGGGAGGGGGGCGATAGTTTCCGTGAGCTATGTGTATGCCTTCGGGCGATAAAATTTGGGAATTTTATATTGACACGAGGCTTCGAACTTGGAAATAAACTTACCTTGAAGATGTTCACCGTGCAGTTTGAACTGTCCAGAATTTTTAACCATGTGTTTTTGTTTGTAGTTTTGTGTGATGATATTGTAAATTGTGAATACTAGTACCATTACTGTATAATACATGTATATATTACTTATTAGCCTTTTACAACTTTTACACTGTTCTTATGCTCCACAGGCTGGGTATTGCAGGGCTTTTGTCAGTCCTTCCTACATCTTCAGAACCTTTCACCATAGAGGACTGTTGTGGTAGCCGTCTGTGCCACATGCTGGCTACACAAGGATGTATTTGCATGTGCCAAGGAATTATTTCTTGAGCAACCGACAGAGATGAACACTGACATAATTTATAAATATATGAATAGCTTATGATACAACGAAATGCTTTCCCAAAATGCATGAAATATTTGTGTTGGACATTAGTAAACTTAATCACGTGCACTTATTCTTGATACATCATCATCATGGTGCTTTATGTAGATCACTATATCTTGTACAAATGTAGATGTGATGTGTGCACGGAACAATATTTGATTCCTCAGGATAAATGCATGGATACCAAAGGATCATCACTTACTAAGTTGAGCTCCCGCTTGAAGCAATCCTGAGAGACTTCTCCACAGCACTTTATCCTCCTGAGTCTATGGCCCTTTGTTACTCTTTGCTATTTTAATCCACTCTGTATTTGATGTATTGTTGCACAACTCTCTATATGTATGGCTAATGCTGCTATAATTTTATTATAATTGTCTTACCTTTGCAGAGTACAGTAAATGATGTCAATGGTTGGCATACAATATGATGAACATGATGGTGTAGTCTAGATTGTAGGTTTATTGCCCTGGTTTATTTCAAAGTGTAATGCTTATTCCTACCAATATTCAATGTCAAATAAATAAATGAGTAATCAGACTTTTACCGTATGATGCTATTTGCCTTGTGGTGATTACATTTACAGGTCTGTAAAGTATCTATCATTTTAGCTATTACTGAATGACGCTCTAACTAGTGTAAGGATTGCTGCTATGTATATGTAGAGAATTTTGACTGTTCAGACTGTAGGTTAAAATAGGCTATAGAGTGCATGCATGCAAATTGTATGTGCATTTTTTACTGTTCACCCTGTCAGGTGACACAGATTCATCCACAAATCCTTACACCACAATTTACCGCTTTGCATTCAAATACTAGTAACCTACTTGTGCACTTTGTGGAATAGATTGTGGATTCATCATTGTACTAGTATTGACCTCTGATAGTAGTATGGACTCTAAAAACTACATGTAGATTGTACTTCTGTGTAGAATGCTGCTGTTCCTTTTACATTTTGTGCAATGAATAGCTTATCACTCAAACACTACTATGTATGTAAAAAAGTTGAATTAATTTATTTTGGACAAGCAGTGACTGAAGCATAACATTGCAGGAACTATATTTTTGTACACTACATTTGTATATTATAAGCAAATGGCTCCAAGACTCTTTATTCTTTTGCAATAAAAATTGTATTCTATGTAACTTTTGTAAGAACTTATGTTGGAGATTTTCTGAGATGCCTCAAATGAAATTTGTACACAGGCAGTGACTGAAGCTTTAAGTGACAGGAAGTATGTGTGTATTCTAAATAGTCAACATAGCTAAGCAGAAGGCTAGACATACAGTAGTAAACTGCCAGAGCATTATCAAGAGGACAACAATCGTCTAGGACACACTTAGTGTTTGCTGTTATGTGGATACAAGGTACTGTATATTGAAATTACATTCTTCAAATTCTTCAGTTGAAATAACAAAGTACAAATGTAGCTGGGGGAGGACTTTCTTCGCAGTATCGTGGGATTTTTCTGCCAATTTTTCGTAGCATCTGAAACCACGTTTTCAATGCCTGGGTCTGCAAACCTTGACTCTCTCATATGGCCCAGTCTCTCAGCTGATGACATTCTTCAGTCTAGAAATGAAGATGAAGGTACAGTCAGGTATACAACAGAAAATTTGACAAGTAGCATGGGCAGCTAATGAATGTATAAAAATGCATATATCTGATCATCATGTTCAAACTGTATTAGACTAAGAGTCAATCTGAAAATCAATGTTGTGACCTAAAACCCTTTATGTTGGTAACAAACCTCAAGCAAAGTGTGAATCAACAACAAATTAGTTTTAAGGGTTTGAACAAACTGTAGTAGTAATTCTACAAACAAGTAACAACAAAATTATTCATGCATTGGCTTGGAAAGGTATGAATAATTTGGCAAGGGTCAGGGAATGTTTTGTTGTTATCTAACTGTGTTGTGCAACTTGTGTATGTCTGAAGTTTCGTATAAGGATGGTCAACTGTCCGCGAAAACCACGTTCTCACATCGTTCTATCAGAAGATGTGTCCATTACACAAACACAAGTATAACATCATTCACAAAACGAGGTGTACGCGCGGAGAAATATGTACACGTACGTACGAGTTCGTGCCCCCCCTCACCCAATCTAGCGTCCAACAAAGCGCAAATTTCCAACTAGAATTAATCATAATGAAGTCAAAATAGAATCTCCATGTAGTTCAAGTCGGGTTCTAGCAGTCCATGTAACAACTGAATCTTAGAATAACAAAGGAACCCCCGAAACAGCCATTAATTCACAGAAATGGCACGCGGCTGTGATAAACACACGCCGCCATCTTGGATCGGGAAGACGCGCCTGGACCCGCTTACCTCGTCAAATTTAGCCGCTGCTAGCGGCTGAACGAAGCGAGGTCCGATGGGGTCCGCTCAAACTTTTGAGAAGTTAAAGACACAGACTAGATGTGGAGACAAAAAAATTGGCAAGAACCTAGCGGGAAAATGGAAAACTAGACCCCTGAACACACCACAAAATCGCTAAATTTGTAAAGTCTGCTATAAGCATGCAGAAAGTCGCCCAATTTACGACGTGAAAATCAGGGATTCAAGACGTACCTGAACACCGGAATCTCCCTCCAGCGACGAAAGAATGTCTCTGTACCAGCTTGGTGAATATCTGGTATTTCAAAACGATACCAATTCCTTGGAAAATAAGCAGATTTTACAGCGTTCAAATAGCGCTCCTTACGGTGGATTTCTAAAACACCAGCGATCTGATTGGATAATACCGTCACGTGTTACCCGTCCGTCCCCCCCTGTCTTACCTCACGTACGGCAGGGTTGGCGCTGTTCAGATCGCCCTAAATACTCCACAAGGAGACCGATTCTGCCGTTTACGTGCAAAAATACAATCGGCGCCATCTTTAAAATCTACTCGGGAATGTTCGGTGCCGCCGTCGGGGACGTTCGGTTGTACCGAAGCACAAGCGACCATTACCGAAAGCGCTCCGGTCATAACCGGAAAGGCTACCGAACGTCCCCGACGGCGGCACCGAACATTCCCGAGTAGATTTTAAAGATGGCGCCGATTGTATTTTTGCACGTAAACGGCAGAATCGGTCTCCTTGTGGAGTATTTAGGGCGATCTGAACAGCGCCAACCCTGCCGTACGTGAGGTAAGACTTCAGGGAAGCTCGGGACACCCGAAAACCGGGACGAAAACGGAGCATCGCGCAGCCGATGCGGAATGTTCGGTTCTGCCTATGGACCTTTCCACGACTCTTGCTGAGGGCTATAATATAGGCCCGGAATCAAGAGTTGCTGAGGGCTATAATATAGGCCCGGAATCAAGAGTCGCCACGGCTACCTCCCCCGGTATGTATATATGGGTTGTCCGCACCATTACACTAGCATCATGTGTCCTCCTTTGATGCTAGCCTGGTAAATATCGTATATGTAGTCAGCCGGAATAGTTCCCAAGATAAGTGTCTGTATATACATACTACAACTCGTGACAAAATACAACGGAACAAAAGCAAGACAGTACTGTCAGAAATAACGTTTGCTTTAGTTGTGTGTAATTTTCCCTCCCTCCTCACCACCATTGAACAGAAAGAACGTTTCAAAACAGAAGGAATCCAATCATTCACTGTTTGCCTGTAAACAACAAGCAAGCTGTATTGACAGCCACCAAGTGCAGAACTTCGCCTTAGGCTTGCGCTAGACTGGGAGAGATTTTTCCCAACATTTTTGTGGGGCCACGGGATTTGTTACCGACCGTTTCTATCCTGTGTGAAAACCAGCTTCCCCTCTGTATTTACTGATTGGCGAGTGATAGGTCCCAAAAGGTAGAAAATACGGTAGGAAGAACAAGAAGGTATGTTAATGCAAACCAGAACCTTACCAGTGTTGGTTTACAGAGGTGTATAATAAGACAGACAGGGGTAAATCGGCCGTGAAAATAACAACCTAATCCTGTCAAAAATACAGGACATTCAATTATACCGGTCAGTTCTTCCCTGCTTATCACACAGGTCCAAAATCAGTACTAACCATATATAGACGCTCTGTGTTTTCTGTATAATTGGTTCAGTATGCGTATGTAGCATTGGGTGGATTCTAAACCACATAGAACGCCTGGGAAAGAGATAGGTTGAGAATGAAACGTCCTATTTAATTTGTCAGGATCTCTCCTACTACCGCTAGATCCTCCAATGGCAAGATGGCTATCAGTATCATGCAGTTTTTCTGGGCCATCTGGGATCTGTTTATGTGCTGTGAGAGGGTGTCCACTTGGGTTAATGACATTAGTATGTAAACCATGGTAGAACCATTAAATGTTAGACATGAAATATATGTAGGATGTCAGGTCGGGTCCTTTGTTTAGATTTTCTGCTGCATATAGAGTAGGGATAGTTCATTTTATACCAGGGGTGGGACTGTCCTTGGTGCTATTTAATAATGCCCAACTGAATACCATTGTGTCGAAAGGCTCTACGATATTTTATATTTTGCATATTTTGTTTGTTTTTTGTTCAAGCAAACAACAAACAGTATATACAAAGGTATCATAAATACCATACATGATACAGCAAGAGCTGAGATGTCCTAGTTTCCACGAATAAATTAGAGGGTTATTTTACTGCGCACCCATCAATGTACAGCTGAGAGGGGATGTACAAGCTTTCATTTTGGGGGTTCAGTCATTATGAACTTGTCTCCTTAGTCAGTGATTGACAGAAATCTTTTTTTAAATTTAATTCGCACTTAAAAAAGCAAATACATCAACAAGTGAATATAAATGAAATATAACAGTGTAAGGGAGGCAGAAAGCTTTTACATGTATTAAAATATGCTTATATAAAGGCCTCCCTTTAACAATTAATAACAAATTAAATAATACAATTAAACACCAAATCTATCAACTATCTGTATAAAGTATAGAGTTTGACCTAACAGAATTCTAACAGAATCACATGTATTCTACCAAGACAGATTAAATTCCAGGTAGCAACTGGTGTTCATTTCGTCCTGCCTTCAGGACGAACGCGGATATCGTATTACAGTCTGTCCGTATCCGTTTATCGTGACAGGGCTATATGTAGCGAAACAAAATCAAGGTCAAGTGGCCGGTCGTGCCTGGAAGGGGGGCGATATGTTAGCTATTTGTTTATAGTTATGTTGCCTATTTATTCGTAAACAACCAGTTTATGAATGATAAAAGATGGTTATATTTTTGCCCAGGAAAAGTCATCTTCATGATTATCCAAATAAGCATATACAAGTCTTTGATGCTTTTGATATGTACTGTCTTATACTGTGAATATATTTAAGTTCAAGGGGACTTCATCAAGTTCACACTAGGTGGGAAAAGGAGTGATATCTGCAGTGCTAAAAGTTCGCAGTGGGCAGACAGAATGGGTTACTGACAGAAAATCTGTATTGTTGTAGAGGTCACTGTGAAACTGCAAACATAGAACCACCGCAAACATTTTAAGAGGGTCTGCATGGGGGGATCCTGGCAATGCTTAACAGTAATTTTAGGAGGGGTGATAATGCTTAATGGGAAATTCAGGTAGGCGGACAACGCTTAGTCACAGTAACTTAGTGGTAAATTAAGTTGTCTTGAAGTTGTATAAGGCTTTGGAAGCAACTAATTTGGAATATGTTCTTTTGTATTAATGGGGTGTCTGGACCTTGGACACTCAGTTAAAATTTTGGGCAATCTGGCATTCGACTATGTGATACAAAGAATTTTTCATAACATTTAACAATAACGTAACATTTGGGATAAGAAGTAACGTACGACATAGAACAAAAGCGACCATTTACGCTTCACAAAAAATTTCCGACAATGGTTAGCATTGAATTAAACTGTGAATTAAAATGGCTCGCTATGGCTCACAGAAAAAGGCATGCAGATAGACCCTCTTTAAGATTTATAGTACATGTATGGTTGATTAGATTAATAATCCACCATAACCATCTGCTCTAGTTTTTTGACTCCAAAGAAATCCACAAATCACAGATGGTGGGTGGCCTTCTCAAGTGTAGCTTTTCCTCAGGAACTCTTACAATTTCCACACCACTGCTGACAAGGCTAAGCATTATCAGGTATTTTCCAGGCCCTTTCCTTATATATATCCCATTAAAAATAAACCATGCTAAGCTGTGTATCACCCCTGGCTGACTCTCTCAGCCAGCCTGAAGTATAATCCCATTTCCAGCAGATTTCATCTGCTGACAGACTCTTCGCTGACATCCTGTTGTGGGGGTGAACCATTAAACAGGTGAATGGGTGGGTCACAGGTACACAAAGCAATTTCAGGGCAGTAAAACTGGATTTTCGAAGTCAATTTTCTGGTCATTCTTTTCATGTAGTAAGTCGATCAACCCTATCCCATACTAGCATACTGATATCTGTGATGAAAAATTGTAATGTCGTTGACAAAAAACGGTTGCTTGTTTTGTCAAAGTGTTTTGTCAGGGCGGCAAAGCAGAAAAATTCTGGATGAGGAAATCTGTCTGACATCGTCATTTACTACCAGTTCTTAGCACATTTTTGTCATCATTTCATACTTGGAGCATTTGAAATATCCCCAAAACAAGCTTGAGGATCCCCTTATTTTTGGCACCACCAATAAATAGCCAGAACCAGCCTAGGATACAAAACAGGCAATCATTTTCCGACATCACATTTTTGCCTCACAGATATCAGTATGCTATTGGATAGGGTTGATTCAACTTACTACATTAAAAAAATGACCAGAAAATTGACTTTGAAAATCCAGTTATACTGCCCTTATATTGCTTTGGGTGCCTTTAAAATGGAACGACACATCGCCTAGACTACTACTGACCTGTCCCCAGTACTGTCCCTGTGGGAGTTGCCAGTAGGCCCCTACATGGGGCCAGACTGAAGGTTGTACTTTATTCCCTCATGGAGGGCCTGGTCCAGCTGACAGCCCATTCCCAGAGTATCATAGTCAGCTCATTCCCAGGGTATCACTGTTACCATGGCAACAAAGCCTCCTTGATCCCACTATATACAAATTACCTCATCAGGTATGGTACCTGGTCAGCATATGGTTGTCACTGCTGTCATGCAATACAGGAAAGCTCTAGACATTGGAAAAATGTATTGTCTTGGCACGGTTTGCCCTGCTATGAAATAATGAAATATACAGTATTGTACATGTATATATGTCTCTTTGCTGTATGCGATATTATGGCAATTTCTTTGTCTGGGGTAGGGTTAGCAAAGTACAAAGACAACAATTTATGTACCATAGGTTTAATGGTTTAAATTTTGAGGCAATCGTTACAAAAAAATGATTTTATTTTCAACCAATTTATATCAAACTCGTTCAATTGAGTCATGAAAACCTGCAGTCATATACATGTATCATTTACATAAAATGGTGACCTACCATGTCGACCTTGTTTTAGCATACAAATTTTTTAGAACCATATATTGAGTTTGTATTGTCTGAAAGTGAATCACACGCTTAATGAGAGATTCGTAATATCTTGTTTTTACTTAGTATTTTAGATACTGCACTCTTTCATTACACGTGATTTCCCTTACTTTCTCTTTTGATATGGGATAGCAATTTTTTCTGTGTTTGTTCGCAACATTATTTTAATACAAGCTTAATTTTGAAACATGCAGAAACATCTTACGGTGACCTTTTGTCCTTGAATTTTACTACTTGAGCTCCATCTTGGCTTTTATCTCTTCAAGTTCCTGCTTGATTTCCCCCTGGGCCTTCCTAACTCCTAATGAAGTGACCTTGAATCAGAAGTTAAATTGAATTTTTGCATGCTTGCACCTAGATCTATACTAATGAAATTATGTTCCTCTTTCTTGCCTTATTATGTATTCGTGCATAACATGTTTATGAAGGAAAATAAGGCCTAAACTTCTTTCTATTTTTGTTGTTGAATAACTGCAACCATTCATTTGTAAAAAAGCACATATGTTCAGTTGATTATAGTTAGTATACATGGAACACTTACTAGTACAAGGTTTTGTAGTGTAAAATGTAACAACTCATAAGGCTTTTCTCCATCTATAAGCTTGATCTCTTATTTACTCAAGCAGATTCTTTCACATGCAAATTTCAAACTTTTTTGTGCATGAAAACTTTACCTTTTAAAATCACCAAAAATCACTGAAAATTTGATGAAACAAGGCTATGGACTCTAGAATGCAACAATATGATACTTGAATCTATTTCATGTCTTTTTCTTAAATGGTAAATCTAAAACTGCAAAAAGTTTTTAAATACCTTGTGAATCAGCTAATTTGCATATTTTCATGGCACAGATTTTTCACGGCCACAAAACCCCAACCCCTTTCCTCCACCCGTAAACTAATCATTTGTTTAACCAGAAGATTGTCTGGAAACCTTTCAGTGATAATCAATTAAGGCATGGATCAGTTGGAAATTTCTAGACTTGATATCTGCCAGATGTGTAATAATGTAAGCTGTTGTTTTGTAGAAGTCTCAATGAGATGTCTGTTTTATATCAGGAGTAGTGTGGGCCACAGAAATCTATTACACCTTTATCAGCACCTGTATGTGATAATTTAAGACATTAGGCCTCAAGTAGTTAATTTTTCGGTTTGCTGACTGCCTATAGCTATCTGAACTTCTGTGTCTTGAGAAAAATAGGAAACTTGTGTTGAGGTGCATTCAGTGATGCTAAAAGTATCAGTAGATATATGTTGTGCATTTGTTGTTTCATTACCTTTGCAAAGAAGGTTATGTTTTCAGTAATGTTTGAGCGTGTGTGTGTGTGTGTGTGTGTGTGTGTGTGTGTGTGTGTGTGCGTGTGTGTGTGTGTGTGTGTGAACACGATAATTCGAGAAGTCTTAGATGGATTGTCTTGATATTTGGTTAGTGGGTAGGTCTTGATGAGATCTAGAAATAAAGAAATTTTGGGGCCCCTGGTGGCTTGTTAAGGTACTGCAGCAGTACTTCCAGTTTTGATATCGCGTGATCTGGACATGCTAGGGTCACAAATTTTGGATGGTACATAGCTCTTTTGCTCGGGAAGAAGTGGTGTTAGTTTGGGCCCCCTAGTTTCATTTAAAAATGAGTAAAACAACCCTTCGACATTACCTCTTAAAATTGTCTTGGCCAACCTATCTCCAACATAGGTATGCCAAGATGCCTTTATTAGAATTTTCTGCATCTTGTCTGCCTTTCTGTCCAGAAATTGGTGTTTTCACTTGTAGCACTGCTGTCTGTGGTGAGTAATTCACTGTTAGATGTCTGGCCCTGGTTTAGATGAAGTGGGTGTTAGACATCTGGTTCTACACTTGGCAGTGAACTTCTCACTGAACAGGCCAAGGAGGTCATGTGGGGTCAAGGGTCTGAAAGGTTTACTAGGAAAGTCTGGATTTCATGGGCTGAGGCTAGTATATTTCTCACTAAGTGGAAAGAAATGTGCACTTTCTCATTCACTTGAGTAAAGGGCTTGGTGTGTTACACAGAAGGGTGGTTATACTGGCTAATACAAATATAGATACAGAAAGGCTGGCATGAGAGGAGATATGATGTATGTGAAAATCCCTCACTGGTTGGTCTTTGATTTTAGTACAAATTTAAGACTTAGAATTTTACCTTTAAAATCACAAACAATGACAAGGCCCAATTTTGCATCATTGCCTGGGTACAAAACATAACTAACTTACTTACTTGACATGTCCTCCACTGTTTTTGTCTGTTTGGTTTGGCAAAACAAACTGTTTAGACAGTTAGATATGGACAGCTTGCATTGTTTTCTTCTCAAACGTTTTGCTGTATTTAAGTTTCCCATACATGTAACGTTATACTACACAAATACGGATGGACCTCCCAGAATTTCTAGTTTCCACAAGTTAAATACCTCATCAGTTGACAGACCTCACCTGGTAGTCACTGAAGTATTTCCTGCCATTAGTCCAACTCAGGAAGGCAATTCTTAAAGTTAAACATACCGGTTTGTGACTGACAAGAAAGTGTTGCACAGGGCAGTTGTGGCTCTTGTTGATGGCTTTTTCAACAGGAAGCACCATATTTGGCATGTTTTGAAAGTTATTTTTGGCAGGATGTTCCTAATTGTTCATAATTGCTGCAAAATTGGTTGCCAATTTTAGAAAGACAAAAACTTGCCAGACATTTGAGAGTAAGTCACTAAGTGCAGTTGTAGTTCTTGTTGAGAGCTTTTTCAACAGGAAGCACCATATTTGGCATGTGTTGAAGTTATTTTGGACTGGATATTCGTCATTGCAGCAAAATTGGTTGCTAATTTTGTAAAGACAAAAACTTGTCAAACATTCGAGATCTTCCTCTTTTATGACTGACATTTTTTCTCAGTTTTTACCATTCCCAAGGACATTATGTCCTTGCCATTCCTTAGCCTAATTCGCGTAAGTTTTTTTTTGGAGGGGGGGGAGGAGTGGCCAACAGCAGCATAATTCCCTTCGCGGCAAAACTCCCGCGTAAAAAATCGTGTATGAGCGCTCCCCCAAAAAAATTAACGCCACCGCCACTCAAGTCTGCAAAGGAGGCTACCATTCCTGTTGTGACAAAGATTTAAATGCCTTCCACTGACAAATATGTACTGATGGGTCCCAAGCAAATATCCCACCTTCTTCTACTGTGATAATTGATTGTTGAGAGGGTTGGCAAATACTTGCTGGTAGCCCAAGGATGGCTTGTGTAAATGTTTAACAGTGATATATTTGGCCAAGGGTTGGGGAGTTCTTGGTTGGGTCATTCCATGTTGGTGTGTTACAACATTTGTCTCTGTTGTGAGAAACTCATTGTACATGTAACACCCAGAAAAACTTTAAATCTAAGGCCACACCAATTCAATTTATTGGTTCTCAGATTTTTTTCCAGAAATATGAAGCGACAGGGCGAAAAAAAACAGGCCTAGGCATCCTATGATAGCCCCAAATGCTACGATAGGAGCCATGAAGTCAACATACCAGGCTGGTTTAGAATTTAAACACAGAACTTTTAATCAAACCCCTGCATTGATAGATGGAAAAACTGTAACAACTAGGAAGAAAAGGACTTTCTTCAACTGTTGGGGGCAAAATATGAGCATTTTGGAGTTCATTCCGAACCCGAATTTTGAAATTTGCAAATCAGAAAAAATGAAGCGGACGAATCCGAAAACCAATTGATTAAATTGGTGTGGCCTAAAGGAAGAAACATTTTACAGATATATAATTTGTCTGACTGTTACATTTCTTCTCAATCCAATATGTAATAAATAGATAACATGTTCCCTATACATGTACTATGTTGACCTAGAGTTGTAGATATTGTGTTTGACAGTCTAGAAATATTGAAATATAATATAATATCTGTTGATATATAAAAGTCGATGATAGTAATGATGGTTTCTCTTCTCTTGCAACTTTTTTTGTCAGCTGATATCTGGGAAGTAACTCAAGTTGGCATTTACCAGTACCCACCCAACCATGCACTGCCATGCCTTGTTCGCATTGACTTTTTGTAGAATGACCACTAATGACCACTCTGGGGCCGTCCTCGTCGCACCAATCTGAATTTTTTTTACATGGTCATGCCCAGATTGTGCTCCCATTTATTCATATGAAGTTTGAAGCAAATCCATCGATCCGAAGTTGTATAAATCGAAGTTGACAGTAATACGGAAGTCTTTTTGTAGAATGACCACTCACTTTAGTCTTTTTGTAGAATGACCACTATTCCTTGCAAAATATCGGCCCTCGCGCAACGGCGGCAAAATCCACCACCACAAACATTTTCAAATAGGTGTCCCATGTATGTCTGCGAAGTTTCCGTGCTTTACAAGCTTGTAAAGTACCTTTTTTTTGGCAAAATGTACGCCACTATCACGCCCCGGCCGCGGCGTCTCGATTTCAACATGGCCGACCTGGTCACGTGGTTGCCTTCCGGGACTGTTCTATAACTTCGGCGGGGAGGGAGGGTGCCAGCAAACCGCAATCTTCCGCGCACGGCGCTCTTTCACAGTAAATTTTCAACAAAAACGGCTAATAACACTGAGGAAATGAAGGGTGCTTTACTTTGTGCCGTCGATAGAACTCAGCCATAGTTACAAAATCCCCCATTTTTAAATACTAGTAGAATAAGATATATTTTTGACAGATTATTAACTTTTTGTACGTTTTCTTCTAAACATACAGGTGCGTATAAGAACACTACACGAGGAAGAATACTGAATGCCGACATGTTCTTCAAGAGTTTTTATCATTATTATAATAGTTTAATAGTTTTTAGCATTACGTTACTCACAGTATTCATAGTCTTATTCCTACTAACATACCCCTTGTTCCTACTAACATACCCCCTTGATGGACTGGTCTGGTCATGTAGTACAGTATCACTGAGTATATCATGTACGTACGCAAAGCCACGGCGCCGCTGGATGTGATTGACAAGAGCGGCTCCTTTGACAATCAGGACACAAAGGAAGGCCGACGTGGCGGGGTCACTGACGTTCTGAACTTCTCACATGTCAACTTTATAGCAAGAAGGTTTAATACTTGCTTTTTAACCTCTTTACCTGTTCTATTTTTGTCTGCTTGGATTTACCAAGGATGGCTTTACCATTAATTTTCCTAGAATATGCAATCTTTGTGGAACTACATCAACAAAGATTAGGAACTTCAGGAACAACTAGTAGTAAATAAAATGAACTTATTCTGACGTCGGGGTAAACAAAAAAAAAAGGCTTCGATCTGTGTGAATACCATGAACAGCATCGTAGACTCGTAGCACAGTACTTCCCATCTTATTCATACAGGCATTCGATTGAGTAAACTAGTAAATTAATTACTAGTACTAACCTTGTTTTGTTTTCAACAGAATTACTTCAATTGTTTGTTTGGCGGATAGAACTGTCTGGAGGGAGAGAGTCAACTCGGTCCGGGCCGGGCAAGCCGCCCGGCATATGATGATGATGTGAATGACAAAGGCACCCATTCTTGTCAATAATACCAACATATATACAAACAGTGCTCATGATTATTACTAGTATTAGGTTTCGGAAGAAAGAAACACTTTTGGGACACAGCAACAAATCCAGACTACAACCAGGTCTCAGCCATCCATCGTAGGAGACTCCGGTATTTGGACAACATTCTCCGTATGGATCCCTCCAGAGTAGTCAGTCCTACCCTGAAAACCTACGTGTGCGGAGGAGACAACCCGCCTGAAGGATCCCTGCTGATGGACTGTGAACACTTACCTTTTGAACAGTCGGAGGAAAGCTGTTCCTACCGCTTGGTCTTGTCATTAGAATTATAAAATTGTTTTGGCGAAGTTCTGTTTGTTCTGGTTCATGTTCCGTTTTTTTTTCCGTTCCGTTCCGTTCATGTTTCCTATTTTTTTGCTAACACACATTTTACTTTGACAATTATTGTTACTAACGTTTGTTAACATGTTTTAACGTTTGAACAACCAAAGTACTAATATACAATGTTCAAAACGTAACAAAGTTTCCATTCCCAAGTTCTTGAACGAACGATTATTATTTATGTAATGCCCACTCTTTACTAAACTTCTATAATAGGTAAGTCATCGTCGACATTGAACTGCACCGCACCGGACAACGAAATAACTCTACCCCGGGCCTGCGGTAGGTTTGTAATCTATAGAAAAAGTCAACTGTATGACTATGAAACCTTGCTGATAGTAGATGATTTTAGGGACGAAACTTTTTTTTAAATTTTGACAGTAAACTAGTATGAAAACTGCCAGGCTTCTAATTAAATTTCTGCACCCAGTTGTATGACGGTAGTGCCCACAACCAGGAATCGAAATACATGTGTACTTTGTTGTTCGTCCCTCGGCGTCGATGAAGACCAAGACTTCGTGTTACTTCCTGTGAGTCCGTAGGTGACTATTATATAAATGAGTCCGATCTTCACACGGAAGTGTCGGCCACAGATCACATGTAAGTAAGTAACTTGAAAAAAACAATATTTGCCTTATGTTATCTAAAACACGAATATACTTCAAGTTTAAAATGTATGAACACAAAACCAGTCAATGGCAACGGGTGAAACAAACACAAAAACGAACAACAGTACTACTAGCTAGTACGAACCAGAATTCAATCGACAAAACGAAATTTCGTTCAAATGTGTCAATCTCAAGAATGAATGACTATGTTTGTAGAAACAAGGGGGTATGTTAGTAGGAACAAGGGGTATGTTAGTAGGAATAAGACTATGAATACTGTGAGTAACGTAATGCTAAAAACTATTAAACTATTATAATAATGATAAAAACTCTTGAAGAACATGTCGGCATTCAGTATTCTTCCTCGTGTAGTGTTCTTATACGCACCTGTATGTTTAGAAGAAAACGTACAAAAAGTTAATAATCTGTCAAAAATATATCTTATTCTACTAGTATTTAAAAATGGGGGATTTTGTAACTATGGCTGAGTTCTATCGACGGCACAAAGTAAAGCACCCTTCATTTCCTCAGTGTTATTAGCCGTTTTTGTTGAAAATTTACTGTGAAAGAGCGCCGTGCGCGGAAGATTGCGGTTTGCTGGCACCCTCCCTCCCCGCCGAAGTTATAGAACAGTCCCGGAAGGCAACCACGTGACCAGGTCGGCCATGTTGAAATCGAGACGCCGCGGCCGGGGCGTGATAGTGGCGTACATTTTGCCAAAAAAAAGGTACTTTACAAGCTTGTAAAGCACGGAAACTTCGCAGACATACATGGGACACCTATTTGAAAATGTTTGTGGTGGTGGATTTTGCCGCCGTTGCGCGAGGGCCGATATTTTGCAAGGAATAGTGGTCATTCTACAAAAAGACTAAAGTGAGTGGTCATTCTACAAAAAGACTTCCGTATTACTGTCAACTTCGATTTATACAACTTCGGATCGATGGATTTGCTTCAAACTTCATATGAATAAATGGGAGCACAATCTGGGCATGACCATGTAAAAAAAATTCAGATTGGTGCGACGAGGACGGCCCCAGAGTGGTTATTAGTGGTCATTCTACAAAAAGTCAATCCCTGCCTTGTTGACCAACCAAAACATTTTGACAGTTCTGGTTGACCTGTTATGTCATTCTACTGAACACATATCCAGCTGACTCAGAAATGTCACAAGAAGAAAATTTAATGCTAATTTCCAAATCTAAAATCTTAACAGAAAGAAATATTTGAAGTTTCTATTGGATTTTTCCAGCATATTGTGTGAAATAGTGAGAAGTTGTTTCACAGGTGCACCTTCTCTCTGTCATTTCTGTAACTGCCCCCTGGCCTTAATGTTTGTTTTGATAGCTACAACTCCCTACATGGAGAGGACAGTAAAAGGACCTAGGGTCAGGCTAGACTAGAAGGAGAAGGATTGGGGTATGAGCTGTAGCTGTTGTGGTGTATGTTATCTTTATTCAAAATCCCTCCTAATAAAGCCTTGATAACTGAAAAGTAAATTGTTTTATTGGTGTTTATACAAATGTAAATCCTTTGTTATAGGCCACACCAATTTAATCAATTGGTCCTCTTCATAATAAAAAAATTAGGTTGCAATTGTGAATCAACTTCATAATGCTTTTTATATTTGTGGCCCCAACAGTTGAAGAAAGTCCTTTTTTTTTCCCTAGTTGTTACAGTTTTTCCCTCTACTAATGCAGCAATTTGATTAAAAGTTTAAATTCATTGTTTAAGTTAACTTCAAATTTTAAACCAGCCTGGTAAATTGACTTCGTGACTCCTATTGTAACATTTGGGGCTAAAATTATAGGATGCCTAGGCCAGTTTTTTTCACCCTGTCGCTTTATATTTTTTCTGAAAAAATCCGAGAACCACAAATTAAGTTGGCGTGGGCTGATACAAAAGTGAAAGTGGTCCCCTGATGGCCTGAATCAGGCTTTTTGGAGATTTAAACCATGGTCTATTACATTATAATGTCATGTGCCCTTTTGTTTTGACTACAGTGTGATGAACTCAATTACCTTTCAGATAAGTAACTCCCAGTTGATGTATAACTTTTCACTTTCTAGCCTCAAGCTAGGCTTTCTGGGGAAAACAAGTCTCAAACAATTATCCACAGAGATAAGGTGAACAAATAGTGTACATATGGTGGTTAACCTGCTTTACTTTCCTTTTCTTTTTATGGATTTAAAAGATTATTTATTTATTTATTAAGATTCATGATAATAGGTATGTATGTATTTAGGCTTTGGACTTATCAGTTTTTCATCCTGAAGAGTGTTCGCTTGTGTTTTCCTGAATGCAGATGTCATTTAAAAGTCTTTTTAAAGTTCCCATAGTTGAAACTCTGAAATGTATAAAAAGGTATAATTATAGAATTAAAACTGGCCAAGAAGACCACTCAGGGGACTGATAAAATGTGGTCTAAATGAACAGGTAGTTACTATATATAGACAGGTGTGTCAATGGGAAAATTATCTAAGAGACCACAGAAAAGTCAGGTAATATTGGCCAGGTGGTCCTTTTGTAGAGGTGGTCACTTGTACAGGTGCAGAAAATGCTTAAATTCTTTCATAAAACATTTTCTAGACAGATGAAAGTTAAATCCCTTACCCCTTTTGAAAAATTGATTCATCCTGTCATGAGAAAACACAGGTTATCTTGTTAATACTCATTCAATGAAAAAATTGACACCCCACTAAGCCTAAAACACCCTAACAAATGTCCAGACAGATCATAAACCTGTTCTACCTGTTCTGTAAATAAAAATTAGCTGTCGTGGTATGAAAAAAGAGGTTTAAATCTACACCACGGAAGCCTAACCCCTAGCTTTACCCAGGGATTTAGCTAGTCAGGGGGCTATTTAACTAGGAGGTTAATAATTAGTTATTATACACTGGGAACTTAGCAACCAGTTGCAGGCCTTGCCTGGGCCAATGGGTTATTAATAGTTGGTGAGTAGTGTGACCTCTCTGACCTTGGATAAAACTAGGACAGCGTCTACTGTTGCTGTCACACAGTGCTGTTCCACTTTTCCTGCTACTCTTTCGTTTACTTTCAAGACAGTTAGCTTTGAAATACCAGAAGAAAAGGGACTTTTACAACATGTACTGCGGAGATTACTTAACTTATAGGATGCTGGTATGTGCATGTAGTCGATTTTGGGACAACTGTAACTGGGGTAGTTAGGAAAATTATGTACATTTGATATGCGTAATGTTATTGTAGTATAGCGTGACATGTTTCACCTCAATTGAAGATGACTGCTTTAGTTGTACTATTTTTGTTTAATAGTTATACTGTTTTTGTGTAATAGTTGTATTGTTTTGTGTAATAGTTGTACTGTTGTTGTATAATAGTTGTACAGGTTTTGTGTAATAGTTGTACTGTTTTTGTGTAATTGTTTTTGTGTAATATTTGTATTGTTTTTGTGTAATAGTTGTACTGTTGTTGTATGATAGTTGTACCGTTTTTGTATAATAGTTGTACTGGTTTTGTGTAATAATTGTACTGTTTTTGTGTAATAGTTGTACTGTTGTTGTATAATAGTTGTACCGTTTTTGTATAATAGTTGTACTGGTTTTTAATTCCAGGATGAGCCAGCTGGCCAGCTGATAGGGTTTGCTACCCTGCCTGACCAGGTCCATCGCAAGTCTATCAAGAAAGGCTTTGAGTTCACACTGATTGTTGTAGGTGAGTATGGCTTCAATGTTAAAGGGGTATTGCGTAACATTTTTGCACCAAAAATTGAAACATTTTAATTGAAAAAAATCTCTGTGATTGTAATTTACTTCCGCTTTACAACATATTTATGCAATTCTCTCACATTTCTGACATTTCGTTGGCACTAAAACAGTCCACACGAGGCACACTCAGTTTGTGGCACCTGACCACAAACTACCAGAATGTAAACAAACATGGCTGAAAGCTGTGTTTTAAACTTTTAAACACACTCGTAAGGTGTCATATTTTAGCACCTTCACTTCCCCAATGGCACTTACCATACAATAACCAGAAAATTGACTTTTTGTATTTTCCTAATGTTACATAATGCAGCTTTAATGCATTATGCACAATACATTTTTCAAGAAGGTACCCAGTTGTAGGGGAGTCTGATCAAAAGTGAAGCTAAATGTAGGGCACAGATGGTTTTTTTTTTTGCAATAACAAGAAAATCTACCAGTAGTTTGAGTTTAGCGGTAATTCTTATGGCAAAACTACATGTATTTGCTGCCGAACATTTGGTGAATTCCAGGTATGTTTTCTAAATGCCAATAGTGCTTCAGGCAATACATACACTGTCTTTTACTGGTGAGAAAAGAGCTACAGCATCATTCTTGGAATTCTGTGGTTTGTTTATGTCAAGCTGGGTCCTTGTGATGGTGTGCCTGATGTGGCTTTGGGTTTTTAACCTAGTATGTTCAGGGTACTTAGTGAAGGCTCAATGACACTACCATATGTCAGCTATGGTTCTCAGTCTGGGATCAAAGCAAGTCTGTAAAGAGCAGTCTTTGCAAAGTCATTCTCAGAGTCATCACAGGAATTCAATAAAGCACACACAAAAAACAAGAATTCGGAGACCTCATGCCTCCACCAAATATTTAGAGCTTTTGTAAATGTCAAGTTGCAATTAGCATAATCTATTTTAATTTATGGTTTCTAAACTCAAATTACATGTATTTTATATGTGCAAGTCCTGTTCTTTGGCAATGTTTCATTTCAACATTTCATCATTAATTATGCAAATGACAACATTAACATAATATATACATGTATGCAATTATTTTTTTTTAAAGCCCAGAGCCTTTCCTTTGGAAAAACTCTGCAGCTGAAAAGTAGCAGTGCCTTTTGTTGTTGAGCATTGCATTAATTTCTACAAAAGAAAGAGTCCAGGTGTATACATTGTACATAGAACACACCTGGTGTCATACACAGTCTACCTTAAGTCTACCTTAAGACAAACAGAGCACATGTACCAAATTCCTGAGCTAGTCTGTCATATTCCAAAGTTCAAGTGTGACTGTCTACTGTGTACCTATTGTTTACCTGTATAGTCTCTGCAACTAAGAAACAGTGAAGACTCCAGTCGTAACTATTTAACTAAGTAAAGAGGTATGCAGGTATGCAACAAACACTGACATTGTTCTAAATGACGGACATTCCTGAAGGCCATTACTGAACAATGATGTAATACACAAACACACAATGTGTTTTCACACTGAAGTAAAACTGTCAACTTCGATCCATGTCATTTGGATAGATAAATTCACTTGAAATTCCAGATAAATAAATGGGAGCACAAGAAAATTTGATATTCGTACGACGCGGACGTCTCCAGAGTGGTCATTTGTGGTCACTCGCGAAAAAAATGTTCCCTGTGTTTTCTGATTCATGTAACATATCTTTACCTGTCAGAAACAGTTTCAAAGAAACAATGTTATAGAAAAATTTATAGCAATGTCTTTGCAACAGGTAGATTGGATTGTATCAGATAGTACAGCTCTCAAATAAGTGCCAAACTGCACGCGTGCAAATCGCCATCAAAAGCTGTGCAAAACAGGATTAAAAGCCGTGCATTTCTCAATTAAAACAATTGTGCAAAAGCCATGCACTTCTCATTTAATCTGTGTAAAATGCATGTAGATGTTTGTGTAATCACACATGATTATGCTTTATAGATAGCAACATGCAACTGCAGCTAATTAGTGCATGCGGTTTACACGGCTTTTGCTTTGCACGAGTTTTAACCACGTGTTACATGGCTTTTACTCGACTGTCAATCATGATTTACACGGCTTTTGCACGAGAAATAAATGAGACAAAACTGCATGTAAAATGCGTCGGAAGGGAAGTTAATCAAGGTCTATACTGTATACTAGCTAACCAATACAGATATAGAAACAGTACTAGTGAGGTGTAGAAATATCATGGTCACAGTAATTTTTTCTCTGTGCTCTACAGGAGAGACAGGACTGGGGAAGTCCACCTTGATCAACAGTCTGTTCCTCACAGACCTGTACAAGGACAAGGTGGTACCAACTGCTGAAGGTAAGACGTTTTCAGGTGGTGGTTTTACAATTCTTAGATTCTATGCTACGTTAAAGCCCCTGTCACACATTCAGAACCTTCCCCCAACCACCAACCAACCAAGGTTGGCGGAAGTTCAGGAGAAGTCTGACCAGGTTTAGGCCACACCTACTTTTCGATACGAATCGAATCGAATTTGAGTTAAATTTGTGTAAAATTTGACAGCAAACCACTGCTGACCTACTCCCGAACACCAGCCAACCATGGCCAAACCTCCCGTCCACACCCGAATGTTTTAAACATTTTGAAACATTTGGCTGGCACAACGGAACAGTAGCCGACCTCACCGAACACCAGCCAATCACGCTGACCTTGCTCCCGACCTACTCCTAACCATGATTGGGGGAGTTTGGCAGTGTTCGGGAGGCTACATTCGGCTATGTGTGACAGGGGCTTTAGATATTGGATTTCCAACAGTTTACTTCTGAAGTATCTATGGTAAAGTACGATTTTCTTTCACCTTATTTTTCAGAGAGAATAAGCAAGACGGTAGAGATAAAGAAGTCGACAGTTGAGATAGAGGAAAAGGGAGTGAAGCTAAAACTGAACGTGATTGACACGCCAGGGTTTGGGGACTCGCTCGACTGTTCTGACTGGTGAGTTTCTTACGTGCTCAGTAAGTTTCTTTGGATTACTGTTGTGTCTTCAAGTAATACCCTTTAGTAACCTGTTTGTTACTCACCACCTGGCAGCTTGTTATGGTACTGCAGCATTTGGTGAAGGTCTTGGAACTCTAGTTACATCTGAATTTTTACTTTTGCTTGCAGCTGGAAGCAGGTGGCAGACTTCATTGAGGCCCAGTTTGAGCAGTACTTCCGTGACGAGAGTGGCCTGAACCGTAAGAACATCACAGACAACAGGGTCCACTGCTGCTTGTACTTCATACCTCCCTATGGCCATGGGTCAGTATGGAGTTTCAACACATTTCTACCTGATTGACTAACAAGTCCCATCCTCATGTTTGAGGGTTAGGATCAGTGTTCTAGCCAGCTTCAAATTTTTTCCGTCATCTCAGTTTTGTTTGATGGAAGGCGCGCGACAATCCCAGGGAGGTCTGGGGGCAGGAAAATTGTGAAATCTTGACCCTCTGAAACGCTATTTCCTGCATTTTGAGGGGAAAATTTTGCTGGTAGGCTAAGCTTAGTTTAATGACATCTCTTTCTATATTCTATTTTCATCTGTCAAAGATGATGGATTGGGAAAAATTTGGCTGCCATGAGCGGCAAAATTCCATCAAATGAAGGAAAGACGGACGCTGGCTTAAACACTGGTTGGGACATAGAAGCCCTCAGTGAATTATCTATAGTGTCTTATATTTGTACAAGCATGACTAAGCCACACCAGTTATGACGTTACATTGTGTGACTGGCATCTGTGAAGGCATTGATTATAACCTCTAAAAAATTCTTCTTCTTTTTAATGATGAGCAGTTTTTGTAGAGGGAGATGACATCTTGGACATTCTTGAATATTATTCTGTGAGATATACATTGAGCATGCAATATCCATACAACTTAGTGCTATTAGATACATGAAGGAAAAATGGCTTTGGGTTGTTGTAGTAAAGTATCTGACACAGGTGAGGAAGGTGAACCTCCCCATACGAGTACTTCTAAAAGGTCAGTGGATGTCAAAGACCTTTCAAGTTACAAATATTTACCAAAGTTATACAGTTTCACATGAGTGAACTTAAAAAGAGTAACAACTGACAGCCTAGCCTTAAACAAAGTCAGGAGTGACACCAAGAACTGACAAAGTGTCTCCCAGTTGAGCCCCAGTGTGTTGTGGTTTTGGGGTGAGCCGACATTCGAGCTGATTTATTTGGAGCCAGTTGGTCTATGGCTGTTTTCCAAAGAACATGGAACAGTGGCTTAAAAGTAATACTACATTGTACAAGAGGGTCTGTATGGGGGGATCCCAGCAATGCTTAACGGTAAATTTACGAGGGCTGACAATGCTTGATATGGTAAATTCAGGCAGGCTGGCAACACTTACGGTAAATTAGGTTGTTTGGTGTGACTTCATTGGAATGTTCTTCAGTATTCATGTTGGGGTGCCTGGCAAAACTAGTCTGCGGACCTTGGACGCTCCGTTATGATTTTGGGGCAATCTGACGTTCGACTACGCGATACGAAGAATTTTTCAATAATGCTAAACGATGAATTCAGGACAACAAATAACATGCTACGTGGAATTAAGCGATCAATTACACTTCATGAAAAATTTCGTGACAACGCTTAACATTGAATTAAAGGCGATCTTCTATGTGTAACGGTGAATTAAACTGGCTCGCTACGCCTCACGGCATGCAGACAATCCTACAAGAAAGCCGAGGTGATGGAATTTGTGTCGAAGGCTCACTTTACCCCCTATGTTAGTCTGAAAAGTAAGCAGAGACAAATTCGGGCAATCTTTTGAAGAAACCCTAGCCACGCTTGGTAGTAAACACAAAATACTCCAAACGAACACTTCAAAATGGTGGAAACATTTACAAATTCTTACGACTTCCGTCATCTGTTGTTTTCCTGCTATTCTTATGTGAATTATTTCAGTGTGGTTTCATATGTTCTGCACATACAAAAACTAAATGTGTTGTTTATTTCTTGATTACTGAATGTTCTGTTGTTGTTTTTTTATTCCAGGTTGAGACCATTAGATAGAGAGTTCATGAAGCGGCTTCAGGACAAGGTCAACATCGTTCCTGTCATTGCCAAGGCCGACACCCTCACTCCCGCAGAGGTCAAAAAGCTCAAGGCAAAGGTGTGGCACCTGCAATTGGCTTTTACATTATTTACAACACACTACCATGCCAGTTACTACCTTTCAGCATATTCAAAAGGTTTTCTTAGTCTATCTCCTTCCTGTTTCATTTCCATTTTTCACAGATTGCAAGCAAAAAGTGTTTATGGTGTTTTCCGATAAAATGCCATGTCTATGATCTTGTGAATCTGCAGAAGTATCAATGAGCAGGAAGGCCCCCTGTACATGTGTTGCAGTACTGCAGCTACAGGTCTATGTTCCCTAGTCATTCGACATTGATCACAAATTGTCCATGAATATTTATGGCTTCACCAGCACCACGTAGTGGTAGATATCAAGTCATGAACATGAACAAAAGGGGGAAATGGATTGGTACCCATGCCTTTAGACTTGTACTAACGTTAGATGTAACAATGTTATACTTGTTGTGTGTTGACTGGTGCAGAGTCTGACCACAGTTACCTTCATGTACAATGTATATTGTAACAGTTGTATCTTCGTTGATTTCCAGATTAACGAGGAGATTGAGAAGTGTGAGATAAAGATTTACCAGTTTCCTGACTGTGATTCCGATGAGGATGAGGAGTTCAAACAGCAGGATGATGCTCTGAAGGTGGGACACTGTTGTTACCTCCGGTGAAGAATATTCCACGGAAGGGTACTGTTTTCGGTCATGTTTGTGTGTTCGCATCTGTAGCCCAACAGCTGTTGTCATTTACTTTGGCGCCAGCTGATGAATGGACTGTACCACACTACTTTCAGGAACAGTTTTTTTTAGCCTGTCTTGTGTTTTATGATTGTGACATCACCCATCTTGTTCTTATCTTTTTCATGTCCTGTAAGGAGTTGCTGGTTAAGATGAGAAAATTTTGGTGCAGTTTTTTCTATGATCAAGACGTTCTTTAGTCCTTCTATCGTTTACTTCTGTCAACTGTCTTATTTTGGTCTGTTTTTTGTGATTCATCTGTGGCAGTTTCTTCTGTAACAAGTCTTGTTTCTATGTGTGTTTTTGACCAGTGGGAGTACAGGGATGAGGTAAAACTTAGTATACTAGGAAGGATTGGATGAGCTTTTGGCTTACTCTCCAAGCAGAGGTTTAGGCTTCAGCTTTTCGTTTTTATCAGGCTTTCTTTTTTGCACTGGTGTCTTTTTCTATGCCATCGGGTGGTGCATTGGATACTGCCTTTCCAATTTGATACTGTATTGCAGCCACCAAAAGATCTGCTTGGAGATTGCTTTTGGCTCCGTTCTCTTGACATTCTTTGGCTGGTGCATGTAGAAAAGGCTACAATATTGTATTTACGTCAATGAAGGTTAGACATCTAGGTAATGAGATACAGAAGGAAAAAGTTACTCAAGCAATTCTATCCAGTTTCTTGAGTAAATTTTTGCTTGTGTATTTACATTTCTTTGTGATATTATAAGATGCTTTCCGACATGTTGTGCTTCCTCCTACTCCTTGCATATACTGTCATAAGTTCCATATAAGATGCATTTAGCAAATTATACAGCAGTGGTCCATAGACAAGAAATTTGAAAATTCAAGTGTTGAATTGTCTTCATGAAGAATTGTTGTTTCTTGCAGGCGTGCATTCCATTTGCAGTGATCGGCAGTAACACAGTGATTGAGGTGAAAGGCAGACGGGTGAGAGGCCGGGTGTATCCATGGGGGGTGGTGGAAGGTAGGTGCTGTTCTCAAGAACTATATCATAACATTATGAAGCAAGTTTAAACTGTAGTTTCCAACACAAGAAATTGGACTTACTCAAATTTTTGACTGTACAATTCCAGTCTTTGTCAAGGAATGAAAGATCCACTGCTTCTGTGACATCACGTTTTGCAGTTGACACACGTGACTCAGTGAGCAGTGGATCATAGGTTGCAGAAAGTCTGTGGCGCCCCCCGTCATCCACTCCTCACCGAGTCACGTGTCCCATCTGCATAACATGACATCACAGAAGCAGTGGATCTTTCATTCCTTGACAAATACTGGAGTTGTACAGTCGAAAATTTGGGTAAGTCCAATTTCTTGTGTTGGAAATCACAGCTTAAACTTGCTTCGTAATGACTTCTACCAACACAGCTGAACTTTCAAGATATATCATACCATGCTACAAAAACGATATTGTATAACAAGAGCACAATCCTTTTTTGGTCTTTGAAAATCATCTCTCAAAAAATAGAGGTATAGGCAGTATCTATGTTCTTTTGTTATGGCATGGGTTATGTTCAAGCAGTGTCTTTTTGTCCTTTCTCACAACAGTGGAAAATCAGGATCACTGTGACTTTGTCAAGCTGAGAAACATGCTTGTAAGGTAAGGTCCATCATTACTGTATGTGTCACACTGAATACCGGCATGCTGTACATGTTATTTTGAATATACTAGGAATGCTGAAATGACAGTTATGATTCCATACTGTCAAAGATCCTTGGTTGTATGGTCAACAATTCCTTGTCCTTGGTGCTGATTGGTCATCACTTTTTCTATCTGGAACATTGTCACAAGCAATCACATGTCCTTGGTGCTGATTGGTCATCACTTTTTCTATCTGTGACATTGCGACATGCAATTCCTTGTCCTTGGTGCTGATTGGTCATCACTTTTTCTATCTGTGACATGTTGATAAGCAATTCCTTGTCCTTGGTGCTGATTGGTCATCACTTGTTCTACCTGTGACATTGTGACATGCAATTCCTTGTCCTTGCTGCTGATTGGTCATCACTTTTTCTATTTTGTGCTTGGTGCTGATTGGTCGTCACTTTTTCTATCTTGGCCTTGGTGCTGATTGGTCATCATTTTTCTATCTGTGACATTATGACAAGCAAGTCCTTGTCCTTGGTGCTGATTGGTCATCACTTTTTCTGTGACATTGTGACAAGTTTAGATAACTATTTCATCCTGCTGTTATTGTTGCTGTCTTTCTTTGAGGCTGATATTTGGTCATGTGTCTCTCAGAAGACTGTTTCATCTCGTAAGCTTAGTGAAAGTAAACGTGCCATCTATCTGTCCACAGAACTCACATGCAGGACCTGAAAGACGTGACCAGAGATGTTCACTATGAGAACTACAGAGCACAGACATTGCAGAGAATGAACAAGGCTGTGTTCCAGAGAAAGTAAGTACAAGTTAGAACTGAAGTAACATTTCTAAAGTCTTATAGTGAGGGATACATAAGAAAATGTAGATGGCTTTCAGCTGCTAGCAAAAAGTATTGAGAATCTGCAAAAGTATCAATGAGCAAGAAGGTCCCCTGTATACGTGTTGCAGTACTGCAGCTACAAGTCTATATTCCCTAGTCATTCGACAGTGACCATAAATTGTCCATGAATATTTCCATATGGCTTTTCCTTGAAAGGGGTTATTACAAATACTTTTAATGTGATTTTGTTTCATGAGTATACTGAAGAAATCTTTTATTTACTCAATTTTCCTTACCTGTAAAACATATGCTTACAAAGAGTTAAAGTATCCTTTTCAAAATGGCTGACTAGGCTAAGCCTGCAATGGATAATGTATTTGATTTTTTGTTGACAGTAAACTGAAGCGAGACTCCAGCCCAGACTTTGCCAACGTCCAGGAAACAGACAGAATCATTCAGGAGAAGGATGAGGAGGTAGGGACTGTCAACAGACTAAGGGAGAATATATTATTTCCTTTGATTAGCATGAAAGCTCATCTTCGTTGGTACATTCCATGATGAAGTGATACTAAAATATAAGTGATAGCAAAAGTAGCTCACCTCAAGTTTTCAGTCGCTCTTACATTGACCTTCTTCAGGAGTGATGATTGAATTGCTCTGAGCACATGACCTTAGGGCTGGAGTAATGAATCGTAATTGCCTGGTAAGCGATATCGGCCCTTCTTGGATGAGTTTTGGCTGGTGTCTAATGTAGATGGCCTCTTTTACTCCCTTCACGAAATAATCTGCACGGTTCAGTGTCTGATTCCTTCAATTTGATAGTACAATAGATCTGTACATCAGAAGATCCATGTACGGTCAAAACTGCCCAAGAAGACCACTTAGAACTGAGAAAGTCGATCTATGTGGACAACCTTGTTGTGTAGATTTGTATGTATTGGAAATATTATGAGGCATGTATTGTTAGCACTACATGTAACAGTGGTTCACAAGATAGGAGGCATGAACTGAAACTGTCCGTTTGTTGCAGCTGCGGCGTATGCAGGAGATGTTGGCACGTATGGAACAGCAGCTTGAGGAGCAAAAACGCCAGTCCACTCAGACCACTCCCAAACACCAGCTGGTCATCTAGGCGCCTTGTATGTAACATCCAGTTTCTGTCAGCTAAAGTGGAACATCATGCTCGAAGAAGTAAAAATGTATGTAACCTCATTCAAAACAAAAAAGAGCTTCCTTCATGCTTCACAAGCGACAAACTACCATCACTGCCCCCCTCCCCCTAACATGGCTCTCGTGGGAAAAGTCTGGATGGAGATTGGAACAGGAAAGGAACGATTTCTCTAGGAGACAGCGTTCATTTCACGCAACATAACTACGTAACCAATGTGTGATGCCATGTGTACCATGAATGTAGGATTTTTTCATAAAGCAGATATGATATTACATGTCTTTGAGGCCCGTAGGCTGTATACATGTATGTATTATAAGCACCATCTGTAGTTAAGAGTCTGGAATAATTCAAGTAACCGTCGTAGTAGAGCCCACTGTTACAATAAGGATTACGCATACCGTGGTCTCTTCCTTTTTTACTAGCAGTCTGAGACTGAGGATTTGTTTTGGGGAGTGTAACTGTCTATCTCTTCCTAACTGTGGCCAAGTTGTACATACTTACTAAAGGCGAGGCATGGTTTTCAGAAGTTCAACATATTAGAGTATTTAGAATGTAACTTTCAGGTAGTATGTGCTGGGATGACGGTAGCATAAGAATACAATGTGGAACAATATGCCATAAGATACGGTATCATAGCTTGAAAATGCCTTTAAAAAATGCACAACATAAGTGTCAAAATACAGGACTGGTATACATAACAATTAGTAGTACATGACTTTATACTATATGCACTGCACAATGAATTCTGCACTAGTACTGGTGCATATGCCTCCATGGGTGCTTCCAATCTAATCTCCAAGCAGATCTTTTGGTGGCGGCAAAGACAGTATCAAATTGGCCAGGCAGTATCCATTTGCCAGACAGTTACCATTTGCCACCCAAGGTAAGCTGGACAGGTGTACAAAAAGATACCACTACAAAAAAAGAGAGCCCAATATAAAAATACCTAGCCTAAAAACATGCCAAAAATAAGCCAATGCCTAAACCTCTGCTTGGACAGTACTTCCAATCCAGGTATATAATATGAGTAAGGACATATATATGGCAAGCAGATCAAATCTGCCAATGTAGCCCACACAGCTTTTACAGCCATTTTTTAAACCAACCTTTCTTGTTTGTATTAAACTACTGGCAGTACATGTAGGCACACTTTATTAGTGTGTGTGTGACTTGTTCGATGATCTTGACTTACAGAGATCAGACTGATTCAGAGCACCACCTCAGGCTACATACACCCACTAAGTTAGTAAATAGGAAGATGTAACATCAGTTGTAGCTTTAAGCTGTTAGTTGTGATGCTGTTGTCTTTTTGGTTGCAAATATTTTGTGGTTTTTATTAAAAGTGTTTTTTTAGTCTAAGACTAGTAATGTTTAGCGGTGCCAATGTTGGTATAAGATATGTGAGGATCAATTTGTACCATTTAATTTTTTGTAGACTAAACTGTAGGAACGTTATTAATGTTGCTTACTTTGTATTCGTTTCATGTTTTCTAGTATATATTATATATAAATGTATATCATCTATTTATTGTATTGGCAATCATTTTGAACTTGTGTAAAAAAAGTTCAGAGAAGAGTTTATTTCCTCCATTATTGTGAGTGCAAACTATGTGGAGTTTATGTTTTATGTGTAATGTTATGTTGATCTGTTATGACTTGTTCAATAAATATCATACACTCAGAAAACTTTTTGTCCAGACAAAAACTTTACTCTGTAATATTGCCTACAGTATTCAGCAGAAATATTCCTATAATAGTTAAAATACACGTAGTTCTCTGTAGTAGTAGTACAATGTATATGCAAAATTTTTTATGATGCAATTCATTGTGTCTGTCTATACACGTATTTGACAATTAGAATTAAAAGAGGTATATAAATGAAAACCCGAACATACAAAACCAGTGCCACCCAAAACATCACTTCCAAACTTGATCCAAAATACATGTATTTACTTTACACAGCAGTAGCTATAACATTACATACAAAACACTTTAGAATATAAAACTCTGTATATCATATAACACCTGACACAATGATATCTTAATACCACTTTTAGATACAAATCTAGTGAAGAATTCTATTCACAAAAATGACAAAATACTGTACAGTTTTGTTCCATGATACCTACATATACATATAGGTACAACATCTTTGATTGCCAGAAAACATCTAATTGTGTCAACCATGTGGCCCATAGGTAAAACAGAATAGGATTTAAAATACATAAATCTTGAGGTACATGTATGTAGCGTGGGTAGTCTAGTGGTTAGCGACCCTGCCTCTGGACTAAGAGGTTGCAATTGGGAGTTCGAATCCCGGCTGTTGTCGCTCACCCGCCATGCACACTACTGTACGTATGTAAAGGGTTGCTGTCCTTAGGACGGGACGTTAAGTTGTGGTTCACTGTTCACTGTACTTGTCGGAAAGAGCTAGGGGAATTTCCCTGGTACAATGAACCTATAAATACTGTACATAGCGTCTGTCTTCTCTGTCATGACCAGTGGAAGATTCAGTGAGCTAAAACTGGATCGAGATCACTTTCCTTTCCCTTCCTTTCCTTTAATCACGTGAGGAACAACTTTTCACTTGGCCAGATCATTCATCTCTCTGGTCAGCACCTGTGTGATGTGTACGGCTTGGTTCGCCTCGTCTCCACCAATCACACGCAGGGCTGCCTGCGCCGCCTCCCGCACGTGGGAGATGGGGTCGTTTCTCCTACAGGGTAGAAGGGTCAAGGTCAGCTACAGGTCAAGGTCAACTATACTTGTGCATGCTAGTAGTGTCTAGTGGTTGAGCAAAACCGGCTCTAAACTGGAACCCAGTGAGGAAGATTATCTCTGAGAAGAATTTTCTCTTCTATATGTAGTTCACATCCTTACACTGTCCAAATACCATTCTCTAAGTTTCTCTACAGCAACAGCCTCTTTCTATTGATTACAAAATTACAGAACTCTCTCTCTCTGACAAGAGTTAATCAACAACGCCAAGGGTTAGATTCTACATTAAGCCCGTCACACATTCAGAACCTTCCCCCGAACACTAGCCGACCAAGGTTAGCTGAAGTTCGGGAGTAGTCTAACCAGATTTAGGCCACGCCTACTTTTTATACAAATCAAATCGAATTTGAGTTAGATTTGAGTCAAATTTGACTGCCAACCACACCCCAAGCTATTCCCAAACCAAGCCAACCTCTGAATGTTTTTAAACATTTTGAAACATTCGGCTGGTGCAGCCAAACAGTAGCCGACCTGGCCGAACACCAGCCAACCACAGCCGGCCTTGCTTCTGACCTACTCCTAACCATGGTTGGAGGGGAGTTCAGCAGTGTTTGGGAGGCCATGTTCGGTTATGTGTGACAGGGGTTTGAACTGTCAGATTTATTCTGTTGAGATGGAAAGACTGGATCTTTAGGACATTACTCACCAGGCATTAATGATGTGAGGAACAGCTGCCTGTGCCTGTAGGTACCCCAGCGACACACATGTACTCTCACGTACCAGTCTGTCTTCATCCTTCAGAAGCTGGATCAGTGCTTGGACTATGTCTGGTGTACATGTACCTGTGGACAGACATGCAATAATCATAAAACTTGAACCTACATGTAGCAAGCAAGTTACCAGAAGGCCATTCGGTGTAATGTAGCCAACTGCCGCTGCACCGCATCCCTTATACCAGCTATACAGATACAGATACAGAATGTACTGTGCCTGAAACCTTGGATTTTTCACAATTTTCATTGGATGTCTGGCCAAATTAGCATCAGAATTTTGGGAGGCCACACCATTTTCATTTCCAATTTAGCAGCACTGAAGTGCCATCTAGCAAATTGCTGTAAAACTACAGGACGTGTCACCTTCAGACTGGTGTTACTTCATCAGCTACAATGTATATGTATGCTGTTACCTGTCTTGCCAAGAGCGATAGCTGCCACAGCCCGGATGTTGGGATCTTCATCTACCAGAAGTTTCTTCAGAGAAGATACCACACCAGGTGTCTTGAATTTACCTGTGATCAACAAAAAAAGAACATAGAAATGTTACGTAACCATTGCATACAATCAAAACAAGCAATTGACTACCTGAAGTATTGCAGAATACACCGTGTAGTATTCTATTTATGTCATATCCACAATAGAAAACACACATTTCATCGCGAAATGTGCCTGAAGTTGAGAACATTTGGTGTCCCCGAACAAGAAATTGTAACAACATCAATTCCAACATTCAAATCCAGTATTGGAATTTTCGAAAGCGGCGCACGCGGCGCACGCAAAACGCGTTCAAATTATTATATGGACCTTTTGATATGGCTAGTTATCATACGGGCTGGAACACCCGTATCGAACATTATTGCGGCCTAGCCATGACATAAAAACGTAAGACATGTTTGGGACATTACATTCTTCACACTGTAGCAAGGACACCTTCACACTGTAGCAGCGACACCTAGCTGCAGTGTGAAGTAGTGCAGTGTGAAGTATCAGTAGGTCAGTATTGAAGAAGGTGACAGATTGTTAACCTATGAGAAAAGCCGTTACCCAGGTTCTGTATTGCAGACAAGCGGACCGTTGAGTCCATACTGAAGACCTCCCTCATGGCGTGCTTACTGCCACAATACTCCTTCAGCCTGCTGTAGAAACCGTGGGGTTCGTTGACCTGCGACCCACAAAAATTATCGTACGCCTCCCGATGAAACCGCGGACTTCCATCCAGAAGGTCCTTGTTGATGAGTCTCATCAAATACTCTTGTTGCTTTCCCGGAAAATGCTTATCCAGCTTCTGCTGGTATTCCTCCTGGAACGCCTTCTTGAATTCCACCCACGGAATGTTCGTCCTCACGTTTCCGAACTTCCGCTCCCAGAAGCCGGGCTTGACCTCGTGGGATAGCTCGTTCTTGATGTACAGTTGACTGACCTCGTACGTGGACACGACTCCTTCGGTTTTGGAGAGTTTGTTGAGTGAAGACCTGATGGTAGTGACGAGAGTCGGAAAGCTCTTCTTACACTCCTCCTCATTGGTGAAGAACATCCAGTTCAGCTTGGCAAGAGTCAACTTCCTGTTCAAGAAACAGATAACTTTTCAGCTTACAGGTAAAGCTGGGGTTAACATGAAAAAAAACACATTTTCTGTGTTTTATATGATATGTTCAGTAGCAACTGGCTATTAGGTTAAATCTAACAATGAGAAAAATGTGATACTGATTATGATCTAACTGTGAATTGACAGTCGTTTTAAAGGCATCCAATGCAATTTCAGGGCAGCAAAACAAAAAATATTTTGGATGAGGAAATCTGTCTGATATTGACATTTACTGCCATTTCTTAGCACATTTTGGTCATCATTTCATACTTGAAGCATCTGCAATAGCCCGAAAACAATCTACGGAAGGAATACCTTTATTTTTTGGTACCATCAATAAATATATGTAGCTAGAAGCATTCTACGATACGAAACAAGCAATTGTTTTCCATCAGCGACATCACATTTTTGCTACACAGATATCAGTCTGCTATGGGATAGGGATAATTCAACTCACTATTGAAAAAATAACCAGAAAATTAACTTTGAAAATGCAGTTTTACTGCCCTGAAATTGCCTTTAAGGCTTACCTTTAAAACAGAGGATGTCCCTAACCAAATCTAGGTACTCATTTTCATCTGATTCAAGTGAAGAGATAGGTGTTAAGTGCCTTTTCCAACGACACAACAATGGGGCCTGCCAGGGATTCGAACCCGGAACCTACAGATTCTGAGTCAACAACCCTAACCACAAGACCACCTTGCCATCCAGAAGCCACTGCTGTGTTGATACTTACATGCCAAAATCTAGATCCTTGTAGATCTTATCAAAGGACTCCATGGCCACGGGGAAGATAGCTTTGTTGGAGATGTAGGCCAGCGACACCTCATCAGTGCAGTGTTGAGACTGGACCGCGTTGCTGCTCAACACTATGACGAAGACCTACAGAAAAAAATGGTAAAAAAATTTTTTTTCAAAGCCAGTGTAGTAAGAGAAAAAAGTGTGCCATCTTCTAGAAGTGTGTAAACTGGTAGACAAAGAAGATGGACAACACGAATAAGGATAGTGAGCAAATATATACAGAGAGAAACATAACAACAACAACAACTATTTCAGAACCAAGTACAGGATTCTAGAAAAGGATAGAGTTCGCAGCACGTTGGCAGAACGCGAAACCCGGATTGGATCAGAATTTGCCCGTTGTAGACAATATCTTTTCTGAAATAACATTTGAAAACTATGGACAGGATGTGATCCTTAAATACATGAATACGATCTTAAATGAGTCATGTCAAGTTGCACCACAAAAATATGCCAAGCAAATCACAAAAGTGGCAGGAACGAGCCGACTACATCCTGTATAAAGACTTCAGGCCACCAAAAGGAACGAAGATGTCTGTTTTGAGCCACAAAGGAGGGCAGTTTCTATTGAAATTTACATGGATAGAGCGGCCCAGCAGGAGTAATCCAAAAAACTCTTCCATGTTTGCTTCTCCGATCCCTTTTCATGAGTTGCATGCTTCCTCCTTTACCACTAGATCCCAGTATGTAACAGTTGCCAGTAGGCTATTTCCCCAGCATCTCATCAATCTCATATAAATGCATCTCTGCCAAAGGCTACCTGCATACTGTAAATCACTTGATGTTCGCAGTATCAAAAGTTCCCAGTCTGAGAAAAATGGACATGTTTGGGGCACTAGACGTTTGCGGTGGTGGCAGGTGCAGCAAAAAGAAAGTCAGCAAATTATTTGTTCACCGTAATGATAAGTTCGCGGTTTATCCTTGCTGATTCTGAAGAGTGACCGCAAAAACCGTGAATATAAATATTTAAAGTACCGCGAAAAAATTATGATTTACAGTTTACTGTAGTCCTACAAGCTTCAAACAAGAAGGCTGTCTCAAGTACTTTGACATTTATACTCTGCTTGCTTCCAGCTATTTCAACTTATAATTAATTTCTGGCCATGGGTTAAAAGACTTTGAAAGGCTTAGATGGAATATCAAACAGATCTGAAGGTACAGTTCACACATTTTCAGGAAATGAATATAGTGAGATTTGTGATTTCTCCCCATATTCTTCCTGTCTTCTTGGTTGATCCATTAGGCCACACCAATTTAATCAATTGATTCTTGGATTTGCTCACTTCATTTTCTTTTCTGATTTGAAAAAAAAAATTCTGCTTCTAAATCAACTTCAAAATGCTCAATATTTTGGCCTAAGCAGTTGAAGAAAGTCCTAAATTCTTCCTAGATGTTGCAGTTTTTCCATCTATCAATGCAGTGTTTTTTCCTTTAAAAGTTTAAAATTCATTGTTTAAATTTTAAATCACCCTGGCACATTGACTTAATGGCTCCTATCGTAGCATTTGGGACTATCATAGTATGCCCTGGCCTGTTTTTTCCGCCCTGTTGCTTCATATTTTTTCTGAAAAAATCTGAGAACCAACAAATTCAATTGGTAAGGCCTTAGGAAACCAATTAGTGTGGCTTCATACAAATGTGGATCATAAACAGGCAAAAGCCTAGCACACATCTGTGCTTCTAATTTGCCAGCATATTTCTGCAGTAACTTTGGCGCTCAATTAAATTGAAGCCTCGTAAATGCCAGATGTGACCACCACTGCAACCGCTAAAGCTAATTTGAATCCCTTTGTACGTTCAAACAGACAGGACATCCCCTGACAAATTGAACTGTCTCTCTTGATATTTCATCTGTTATTTTTTGCTTTACTTGGGGATTTTCTGCATACCGGTACCTTAACACATGTGCAGGTAACACTACCTACACCAGGAAAATTTTACCTGCACCACTCAGAATTTAGGAAGTATGGATCACACTTAACTCTGAATCAACTCCAAAATGCTCATATTTTAGGCCCAACAGTTGAGGAAGACTCAAGATGTTATGGATAGATTAAGTAAAAATTATGCATCCAAATGAAGTTCAATTGCATAGTGACAAAAAGATTTAATCTCCAAGCAGATATTTTGGTGGCTGCAATACAATATCAAGTCGGCAAGACAGTATCAAATTGGCAGGCAGTATCCAATCCGGCTGGCATAAAAAAAGATAGCAGTACAAAAAAGAAATCCCAATAAAAATGCCTAAAGACACGTCAAAAATAAGTCGTACGCTTAAATTCTGCTTGGAGAGTAGAAAAAATGATTGCTGGCAAAGGTATGATGTTGTAAGAGCTCTCATGTAGCCAGCTAACCTCATCAGGGATTCAAGTCATTGGAATGTTTTTCACAGCACTGTAGTCTGCTCAGATTACATGTAATGGACCTTCTAGTGCCTTATATGGTATTCTGCATCTATTGTATAACAAGGCTGACAGCATGTCGTGATCTCTTCAAAACGAAACTGCAATTTGCACGAAGCTGGATATAGTATTCCTAGAATCATAAATGTAATACATGTATTTTGAAATTCAAGGTTGGCATAAACAGAACATAAATCTTTTGCTATTACAAGTAAGATTTTTCAATAATTCACTTATGGTATAGAAAAGCTTTTGGTGGGATAGATTAGAAGGAAATTTGTAATTGAGACACAAAGATGTTGCTAGAATATTTCAAAAACTTGATCAGTTCTACAGAAAAATTACCATGCATTGTCACCTTACATTACTCATTATGCTTCTTAAATTTTGCAGAAAAGTTGAATTTTCATAGAATAATGTGCATAAAGCCCTTGTCACACATTCAGAACCTTCCCCGAAGTTGGCTGAAGTTTGGGAGAAGTCTGACCAGATTTAGGCCATGCATACCTATCTATACGACTCAAATCAAATTTGAGGTAAATTTAGTCAAATTTGACCCCTGAAAATGCCCCAAACACTGTTGACCTACATTGTACTCTCAAACACCAGCCAACCATGGCCGAACCTCCTGTCCACACCCAAATGTTTTAAACATGTTGAAACATTCGGCTGACACAGCCGAACAGTAGCCGACCTTGCCAAACACCAGCCAACCACAGCCAACCTTGCTCCCAACCTACTACTAACCATGGGGGGAGTTAATTCGGCTAGTGTTCAGGAGGCCATATTCGGCTATGTGTGACAGGGGCTTTAGAAAATGAGATAACTGAGTCTAAAGAAGACTAAACCAGAAGAAGATGGTTGTCGTGCCTTAGCTTCTACTATGGCCTGTGCTCGCTGGGAGGGGTTGGATACAGTCGTGAAGTCTTTTGTTTCCTCATTCCACACCTTCAGCCCTTCTCTATTCAACTGGCCTATACACAGAACACACCACAGTACAGTCAATATATGTAAACATACAGACACAACATACAGTAGCACACAGACATCAATACTACATCAATGTTTGCGACAGAAAAAAACCCCTTCAGTCAGGGCTCTAGCCAGCACCAGTTTTTCCGTCAATTGCAGGAACTTTGTGGGGTGTGACGGAAATTTTTTAAACCAATCAGTCAACCTTGATGGACAAAATTGACAAAAATCTTGGGTAGAAATATAAAAACATTCAAAGGACCACCAAAAACCACTCTCAACCCCATGTTTTGCCTCTCAAAATGTGGGAAAATGGCTTTTAAAGGCTTAAAACCCCAAAATTTGCCCCCAGACCCCCCTAGATTGTGAGCACTCTCCCTTCAGATCCGATAATAAACCTGGGCTGACGGAAAAATATTTTGAGCTGGCTAGAGCCCTGCCTTCAGTAGGTAAATATTATCTAAATTTGCAAATATACATACTAGTTGAATTTAGTTTAAAATTGAGTTTTCAATCTTCCATGTCAATATTAGAAATACCCATCTGCAGTCTGCACTTTGTAGAGACATTTTCAATATTGCAGAAGAAAAATTAAGCAACCTGCAATTTTGCAGACTGAAAAAATCAGGCTAAGGGTTCAATTGTGTTGGCCTCCATGGATATGGCCACAGCTTTGCCCAGATATGCCGTGCAAACAACATATTTTGCTTCTAAACCCAGGTAGCACAGTTTCTAGGGGCGAAATTAAGTACTTCTTTGCTGTTATTGCTATTATTTCTACTAAGCTGAAAAAGATTTAAAAAATTTTCTTTTAAGTTAATATTTGCAGAAAGTGTTTCCAAGTTGCAGAACAAAATTTTGACATTCGGCAATATTGCAAAACACTGAAAAAAGTATTTTTACCATGGTGACTTCATGTCCTTAGAAGCAGGGCTCTCTGTGGCACCTTACTTGCTTCAACTTACTAGTTCAAGATATGAGTAACATGTTTCAAAAATAAGACGATATACTATCTGTGGTTTCAACTGCAATTTTATACAAAATAACATTATTTCCTTATCAAGGAACAATGAAATTTAGCATAATACATGTTTATAGGTTTAAAAAGTAAAATAATGACTTACTAGACAAAAATTTAATGAAGTCACGGTCGTTTCCATCTCCACTTATCATGATGTCAGTTTCCTGTGCTGACGCCATGTTTTCTTCCTGTTTGTTTGGTAAACAAGATGTGGATGGGCTCGAGTCCGTCACTCTTTCCTTAGAAGTTGAACTTGAAACTGTTTGTCTCTGTTGACTGTATTTGACACTTAAGGAGAGCTTCCTTTCAAAATGGGTGTCTTGAGTTTCGCTTTGGGTAGCAAACACACTGGTTGGCTCAATGACTGGAAAGTCAGAAGGAAAAATACATAAAAGATTTGAAACACATCTGCTCAAGACCTGAAAAGCAATGTCAAGTTGCTTTGTTAAAGAAAACAGAAGTCCGTATTAAACAAGATTACCAGGACAAAATATACAAAACCAGAAGTTCTGCTGCAGTACCAAGGTCAGCCATCAGGACATTTGACCTTGACCTTTGTCTTTCTAAAACCTTGATCCCTGGCTAAGTCGTAAGATTTTTAAAATGGTGCTTTCTTTGCATAGCACTGACATGTAGCATTTGGGAAAGAGTAGGGAGTTAAACACACACCACTACCTGTGGACTAGCCCCCTGCTGTAGTGATTGCAGAACTGTGTGGCCCAAGGGCTATTTAACCAGAGATGGGTGCTGCCCTATGCACTATCTGGTGCAGGAAGGACTATAACTTAAACTAACTATGCTCTGACAAGGCCTAATGGCTTAACTAATTAAGTAAGGAATGGTAAAAATCAATTTGAAAGGAACTCAACAATATCCATAGGGAGGTTCAGCACCAAGGACAGCGCCCACACATTTCTTGGTACATAAATTTTCTTGTCGTCATTTGTATTCTGTTTTGATGGTGAAAATTATTCTGATCACATCCAAAAACGTGCCAATTCATTGTTCCTGGACACACTCAAACAACTCAAGAAATTGTACATGTAGGTCTGCACCATATATATATATGTTATAGTAAACATGTACATGTTAAGCCCTGTCACATATACATTCAGGACCTTCCTCCAAACACCAGTCAACCAAGGTTGGCTGAAGTTCGGGAGCAGTCTGACCAGATTTAGGCCATGCCTACCTTTTGATACGAGTCAAATCTTATTTGAGTTAAATTTGAGTTAAATCTGACTGCCAACCACGTCCCGACCTACTCCCGAACACCAGCAAACCACCAACCAACCACGGTTGAACTTCCCGTCCACACCAAAACATTTTGAAAAATTCTGCTGGTGCAGCCAAACAGTAGCCGACCTCGCCGAACACCAGCCAACCAAAGCTGACCTTCCTCCCGACCTACTCCTAACCATGGTTGGGGGGAGTTCGGCAGTGTTCGGGAGGCCATATTTGGACATATGTGTGACAGGGGATTAACTGGAGCTTAATTGACTGTTTACAACCCGTTGTAAAAAATCTATAAAAAAGGAAATCTGGTTTTTGTCTGCTTGCATATTTTAGGAATAGTAATTAGAAATGCAATATTGCTGCACACCAGGCAAATAATGAGGTCTCTGTAGTCACAGCATGTTTCTGATTACAGAGATACTCAGGAAAGGATTGAGTGACACTTTCCAACATAATTGGGCTATTTTCAGATCATGCCTTTCACATCACACTAACACTCCAAGCTAGGATGTGCCAAGAATATCAGCCTTACTGTGAACACTGATATTATAGCTGTATCTGGCACATAGTTGACTTACAAACATCTAACTGAAGGAGCTTGAGGAATAAAACTTGGCTAGTTGGTTGACGAGCCAACAAAAATAACAATAAACACTCCAAAAATCAATTGAGGACACCTGCTTGATTGTAATGGACCCTCAAGTAACTGTTAAATGCAGATATTGACAAGAAAGACTATTAGAAAAGAAAAACAAATGTGAAAGCAATATGCCTAAAAGTGATTTTGAAAACAAATTAGTTACTGGGCACTCAAAAACTGTTTCCAGATAGCTTTTGTAAGATCAGCAACACTTTGTTTTTGTTTGTTTCTGTTTGCTCATTACCATGGGACGTGACTTGTACTTTACAGTCTTCCCAGGTCAACCTCATCCTGCCATAGAGAAGTCTATTGATTATTTACCATGTAAGGCCACACCAATTTGACTTGTTGGTTCTCGGATTTGAAGCGACTGGGTGAAAAAAACAGTCCTAGGCATTCTATGATAGCCCAAAATGCTATGATAGGAGTCATGAAGTCAACATACCTGGCTGGTTTGTAACTCAAACAATGAATTTTAAACTTTGAATTAAACCACTGCATTGATAGATGGAAAAACTATAACAATTAGGAAGAAAAGGACTTTCTTTAACTGTTGGGGCTAAACTATGAGCATTTTGGAGTTGATTCAGAACCTGAATGTTATTTACCGGTATTTTTTATTTTTTTGCAAATCAAAAAAAAAAAAGAAGAAGTGGGCGAATCCATGAACCAATTGATTAAATTGGTGTGGACATAAAATGATTTAAAACACAGGCAATTACATGTTTATGAATGTGGATAAAATGTGTATTGACTTGAAATCAGGCGTTAAAAACAACAGCAACCTGTTGGCAGACTGGACATGTTATTTTGGGTTCCAGGGGTTCCAGTTAACAATGTGACTGGAAAAGCTTCCGACATGATTCACAAATCTGTTCGGCCTGCAAGGTTTTTGTCATTTATTTCATTTATTTCGAAACCTTTTAGCCCGCTCAGGTAGGCTAATCTTCCAAGGCTCAAATACAAATACACTTTGTGTGCATTGGGAATTATAATCCTGTCAAAAAAACAAGTCCTGAGCTCCCATAAAAAGTCAATGCTATTAAAAGGGTTCACTCGTATGTCTTCAATAATTAAATAGATAAGGACTTTGTATCTGTATCTGTATAGCCGGTATACTAACCGCTCCTCGGCGTAATATACCAGCTTCGCAGGCACGTGGCGTGGCGGCAGCTGGCTTTATTACATTGAACGAATTGTTACACCTAAACTCTATCGTGGATTGGGCGGTCTCTCCTCGGGGCTGTACGAGCCCTCCGCCGCCCGGCTCAACTATGCACTCGGTACCGGGGAGGGCTAATCAACTCCATCCCCGTAAAACTCCTACCGAGAGCCGAGAGCTGCTACAGCCCCGAACATAGACCACGATAGACTGGCTACCAGGCCAATCTAACAGGTGTTAACAGGTAGTAGTTAACAGGTGGGTACCGTACCGTTAATCTGTACTGGCTTAGGCGGTAGCAGATGCAAGGAGCTCCCGCAGCCCATGCCTGGCGGCTCCCCCGGTGGATCGGGCCCGACCAGCGCCCTGGGCAGCCCGCGTCGCGATTGAAAGCATATCTGTAGATCTACGTGATATTAAGAACCCCAGGAACACAATATTTTCAACATTACTTATTCAAATATGCCCAGACCTCCTACGCAGGGTAACCTATCAACCCCAGGTATGTTTGGACGACATGAAGAACAAATTAGACTCTCCCACTAGAACACTAGGGACAATTCAATATATTTGTTACTTCAAATGTCAATATATTGAGCAAAACAACAGAATATCGTAGCTAAAATTAAATGAAAACTCATTGATATGATTAATATTAAAATATATATACTTCGTGTTGACAACAGCATCAATATCGTAAATCATAAGACGTGTGAACAGTACTGAACACCCCTCTAAACGTTTGGTTGAGTCAGAATCGTCGCCATATTTACGAAACTCAGTGTGCTGTCTTCTGAACCACTCCTTCGCTAGACAAAAGCATGGTGACAAAAGCAGCGGTATGTTATTCGCTTACGTCTTTTGTTTTAAGTTAGGAAGGCTTAATCAACCCTAGATTCTTTTAGTTTATGAATTATGCTTGAAGTAGTGGGTTTATTTGAGATTTGGTGTAAAATCCTGGAAGATGTAACCCGATGTGGCCTTGACATGGTCTGTTTATCCGTTAGATCGTAGTCAAGGGTGTCCTTTTACACGATGTCACGGTGACAGTGCATAAAGTGCTCGGGACCATTGCAACTTTTTTCTTCGTTTTAGTTCCAAGCTCACTTCAGAATCTATCAAGAACAAACCGCCTTCCGCAAGAAATTGAGACATGCAGACAAAAGTTCAACGTCCTACATGGCCGAAGATTCTACTCTACTCTACTCTACTCTAAGTGTAACCAACACCCACCTCTGTGATGTACATCAGCATCAAGTATTACTGCTAAAGCCCCTGTCACACATAGCCGAATATGGCCTCCTGAACACTGCCGAACTCCCCACAACCATGGTTAGTAGAGGTCGGGAACAAGGTCGGCAGTGGTTGGCTGGTGTTTGGCCAGGTTGGCTACTGTTCGACTGCGCCTAAGCCGAATGTTTCAAAATGTTAAAAACATTTGGGTGTGGACAGAAGGTTCGGCCATGGTTGGCTGGTAGTTGGCTGGTGTTCGGGAGTTAGGTCGGGGCGTGGTTGGCAGTCAAAATCGACTCAAATTTAACTCAAATTCGATCCAATTCACATAGAAAGGTATGCGTGGCCTAAATCTGGTCAGACTGCTCCCTAATCTGGTTCCATAGGGGACATGTGCTTTAGGTTAATCATTCATTGGTAATTAAGATAAAGATAATGAAAGTTTCGGATGTTAAATCAAATTATATTGTTGCAATTTTTTGCACCCTTATAGTTCTATCTTTTCTTCACATTCTAGAAACCAGACTGAAAATAAGAGGACCCTTTTGCCACTTATCACTTGCACAAATTCAACAGCTTCAACCAATAAGGAACTTACAACTTTCAGATAACTGGTGGAATTCTTAACTTGTTGCCTTTGCAGGGTAAAATGCCTTGATTGCAGAGACGACTGAGACCATCTTGTAACCACTCGGGTGCACCACAATGGGATCAGGGCCGAGTAGTCAGAAGTCTCCGCCGCCTTCCTTAGCACCACTACAGCTGCCAATTCAGGCGGTACAGAACAACGAGAATGAGAAGATTCTGATACGACCTCAGGCTGTACAGAACAACAGGAATGAGCAGCTAGAGGACACCACAAAAAAACAAGGTCAATAGCCTTCTTTATAATAGTTTGAGGGCTCGAGATACTTTTTTCTACATTCCTGCACTGGTGCAGGTAACATTGAAAATTACCTGCACCAGACAGATTTTACCTGCACCACTCAGAATTGAGGAAGTATGGATCATACTAAAAACTATTCAGAAACCAATTCTTTTATACTGAGGTGGTATCAGTCGATGCAGCAAATAAAAACTGACATACACGTACATGTATGTATAAACCCAGTACATGTACATGGACCTGTGCAGGTAGACATCAGAAATACCTGCACAGCTCCAATTTTACCTGCACTATATAGCCTGCATACACACAGGTGGTATTTCCAGTCCTGAGTTTCATACTCTTGTTGTGAATTGGCCATGGGGTTATCAAAGAAGGGAGTACATGTAAGCCCTTATCTAACTAAAACTATAACTACACATCAGTTGTTATATATCTGTAACTTTAATTAAATCCAGGTGGTCAGCCGCCCTTGAGAAGGCTGGAAAGTTCGTTAGAGTTTGGACAGGATGTGATGATCAGCTACAGCCACCAGGACATGGACTTCATGAGGAAGATGAGAGGTAATTATGTTCTTGTTCTGTGTCTTCTGAGTTAGATTCTTTTCAAATAGTTAAAAGTTTTCCAAGACATGTTACCATATACACATTAAGACATACCATGTACAATGTCACTTCAAGGAACTGGTATCAACACAATTTTTTATTTAAATGTGACAAAAGGCAAATTAAACTTTATTAAGATTGTGGAAGAGGGATAAAGGAAATAGTTACAATTTGTCTTTTTTGTTTTGCTCACAATCTTTTTGTTGCATTGCTCATTTCCATTTTGACAGATTGGTAAAAATGGTCAGTTGAAAGTAATTCACAAGTCTTATACACGTATGCTAATCAACAGTTGGTGTTTCTTAAGTTATCAGTAAATTACTGAATAACGCTTCGTTGAACAAACAAAGACCAATCAGATTATGCTAAAAAGTAAACACTTCTCCAACCAAATACAAGGAGGTTCTATATTTTAAGCCCCTTGTTCCAACACACCCTTAGGTTCTTTGGAGTCAGCCGGCATCAGTGTATGGGTGGATGAACAGGGACTAGGAGCAGGGGTGGACTTCCTCAACAAGATCGGCCATGCCATTGTGGAAGCAAAGGTGGGGTCATTATTTAGCTCATTGTTTGACCGGGAAACCATCGTTACCTTTGAAAATTGTATTTACAATTGACTTTATGTGTACTTTGCAGTTCTGGCTTTGTGTACTTTGTAGTTCAACAGGCTTTGCTATAGGTAGTAAATACTTTTTTCTGCATACCTGTACTGGTGCAGGTAACATTGAAACTTACCTGCACCAGACAAATTTTACCTGCACCGCTCAGAATTTAGGAAGCATGGATTATACTAAAAACTGTTCAGAAACCATTGCCATTATTTCTTTTATACTTCATAGGTGGTAACAGTCAATGCAGCAAATAAAAATCCACATCAGGGCTCCAGACTAACTTTTTGACTTAGGAGCACTGTGCTCCTAACCCAAAACTTTTGGGCGCACCAGCAAAAATCTAGGCGCACCACCAGAAAAAATAATCCTATTGACATAATTTGCAGGACTTTTCACGAAATGTTGAATACTGTGTTCAGGGTACTACACTGCCCGCAAAGGTAAAATAATACTTGCTGCGATTTGCATGTATAGAGAAATGTAACCTTTTATTTACTTTATCAAACCAAAAAGGTCAAACCGCCTTGATTAAACATGAGAAAATTGTGTGAAATAGAGATACCAAGATCAGAAGATACCTAGTTAATTATAAAGCTGCCGAAAAATATTACTCTCATTTCCCAAATAAATTAAACATACCCTCCGGAATAAAAGTACTAGTACCCCCCAGAAAAACTTCAAAATCTAATAAACATACCCCCCCCCCCCCAAATAAATGTACCCCCCAGAACAACGTTCATTTCAAAATGCTCTTACAGGCCATTGAGGTGTATGTCACTTGCAGTCTAATCTATATCTGCTGGACCTAAACCCATGTCATACATTTTACATGCAATTTGAAGAACACATGCAAAATTACTATATATTATTACAGAGTCAGTAGTAAACAACATTTTAATTTTTTTTAATGTTATACAGTTGTAACATTTATACAGTTGTATAAAATTTTAAAAAAATATATTTTTCAGCCTGGTACAATTTTTATATAGCAATAGCAAAGAAGTAATTAATTTTGGCCAAGATATAAAATTGTGCTAGATTTAATTTGTTTCATTATCGGCTCTCTACCGATGTCGGTAACCCTGCAGTTCTCACTGATGTCGCTAGAGGGCGTTGCAGTGAGATCGCAAAAATCCAAGATGGCCGCTGTTGTTTTCATTCGTCTCGGCGCCGGCGGCTCGGCCGATCACTTCGCGCGCGTTTTGGATGAAATTTTGCGTTTATAGGCGCATTAAAACAAGTTGACTACGGATGGAACTTCTCTATGAACATTTCTTAATGGAAAATGGGTCATTGTTACCACAAAATTTGTAGCTTTACCTGGGTTTGTAAGCCCTTATTTTGAAAAATGATTTACCGTAACTTGATTTTTTCTAGGAGCACCGTGCGCCTGTGATTTCAAATCTAGTCGCATTCTCGAAATTCTGGGCGCATATGCGCCTAAAACAGGCGCAGTTACGAGCGCTGCACATACACCTACATTTGTATATAAACCCAGTACCATGGACCAGTGCAGGTTAGGTGCAGGTAGACATCAGAAATACCTGCACAGCTGCAATTTTATTTGTACTAACCTTCATACGCAGGCTAGGTGGGATTTCGAGCCCTTCATTGTGAAGTACTGTGATGTCTGTATACACAAGTGTATATTGAACAGAAAGGTACTAGTACTACTGAATACTGATAGTATTCCTTGTTATTAGTTGACTGCACTAACCACCCTCCTTTTGTTGCAGGTTTTCCTGTCCTTGCTCAGTCCCAACTCTGTCACCTCTAAATACTGCAAGGACGAGCTCGCCCTCGCATACATCTCCAACAAACCCATATTTCCAGTTGCCATGGCAACAAGAGACGGCCTGCGGAAGGACATGGACTTTGGGATGTAAGTGTTGCCAATCTTATTATTATCATATTATTGTTTTAGGGTGTCCATGAATAGTTTCATCAGGTTTGTAAGTCACTGAATAAAGAGACTCTTTTTACACAACCAAGTGTTTTACTCAGCCGACGTTTCAGTGACCGTCTGTCACCTTCTTCAGGGCAATTCTGACTGGTTCACATTGCACAGCACAGGTGTCGCTGCTATACATGTAGATGCATTCCCAAACGCAACGTATTTACATATCTACATGGTTAGAGGTAACGGTATCTACATTGTGGTCCCAAACATACAGGAGTGTATTATGTACTGTACGTTTGGGACATACATGTACATGTATTACACTCCTGTAATATCTGTACATGACACTTAATAAGCATCCCTTTCATAGTTATTTGTATCTTGCAGCTTGGCTCTGTACCATTTCCAGTTTGTCTTTGTCTTTCTTTGTATATGGATCCCATACTGTCGCGGTATATTTAGGCATACAGCATAATAGCGTAGATATGGTTGCCTAACACCAACTAATTACTAACGAGTTAGCACCTCTAGGGTCATGACTATGGCCACAGGTAATTGAATCTAAAACCTTTGTTAGCAGCACCATGTCTTCCTTGTTAGCAAGCTAAGTTCCCAAGGAGACAGAAATTGAATGGTACATCAAATGACTCGGGGCCTTTATTGAATTTCACGTCATAACTCAATTATATACCCATTGGCTGAAAAGACATAATTCACTTGGCTTTGCGGCATGTTTTGACTGGGGCAAAGGAGGAAACAGGTTTACTGTACATTGTACATGTACATCATACTACATGTAATGTCTGTTGTGTTGATAGTATTAAAGGTATCTAAAGCGATTTCAGGGCAGTAAAACTGGATTTGATTTTCAAAGTCAATTTTTTGGTCATTCTTTCAATGTAGCAACTTGAATCAACCCTATATTCCATAGCATACTGATATCGGTGAGTGTGAGGCAAAAATTCGGCTACAATGTATTTCGAACACTTCAAGTATGAAATGATGACGAAAATGTGCTAAGAAATGGCAGTAAATGTCAATATCAGACAGATTTCCTCATCCAGAATATTTTTATATTGCCACCCTGAAATTACATTGGATGCCTTTAAGAAAGAAGTGCTCATCACGAATATTAGTCAATTATTAGATGTGTAACTCACCATGGAGTGAGATACAAAACAGACTTTTGTGAGCTCTTTCATATAGCATAATAGTGTGTTGTTTTGATGTTCAAGATTAATACTATTCATGCTTTGACAATTAGAAAATCCCACTCCTCTTGTTTTTACTTGATTTGCATCGTTCTCCAGGCAGCTGACCCTAGCCCCCATGGAGTGGGTAGACTTCTCCGACAGAGACATGTTTGACCTCAGTTTCACCGCCCTGACACAGAAGATCAAGGCTGCAACCACAGGTGGAGATGAGAGTGATGGTACACAATGTATGTTTCCAACCCACATCACTCTCCCTTGTTAGCATGCGTAGTCTATGTAGAGTGCGTAGTCTAGTGGTTAGCGACCCTTCCTCTGGACTAATAACGTTGGTAGTTCGAATCCCAGCTGTTGTTGCTCATGATCACCCGACAGGCACGCTACTGTAAAGGGTCGCAGTCCTTTGGACGGTACGTTAAGTTGTATCATTGTAGTATCATTGTAGTCCTCTGTTCATTGTACTTGTCGATAAGAGTTAGGGGAATTTCCCTGGTATAATGAACCTGTAAATACGGTACATAGCGTCTGTCTTCTCTGTTACAACCAGTGGGAGAGTAGCTCTTCCATGAAGTAAAACTGGATTAAGACCACTTTTCTTTCACTTTCTTGTTTGACTGAATGGATTCAATGGAATAAATCTGTCTTTGAAATATAAATCAGGCCCTTTAATTAAGATATTTCATGCTTTGACAGTAGCTGAGGTTACTGCACCAAAGTCTGAACGGCCACCCACCAGGCAAAACTTGAACAAAATGACCAGGCTGAATTCCAACCCGTTGGACGATGAGTCCGACTTCTGGGAGAGAGCCTTCAAAGATGCAAAGGAAGTCCCCTGGTCAAAGTAAGTATTTCTCTTTTAAACCTTCTTGCTCTTACATATTCTGTTAGTTTAGTTACATATTTCCTCTATTTGCAGCCAAAGGTTCTTTGTTACGGTAACCTTAAGCCCCTGTCACACATTCGGAGCCTTTCCCCGAACACCAACCGACCAAGGTAGACTGAAGTTCGGGAGCAGTCTGACCAGATTTAGGGCACGTCTACCTTTCTATACAAATCGAATCGAAGTTGAGTTAAATTTAAGCCAAATTTTGCTGCCAACCACATCCCGACCTACTTCTGAACCACCAGCCAATCATGGCCAAACCTCCTGTCCACACCCGAATGTTTTAAACATTTTTAAACATTTGACTGTTGCAGTTGAACAGTAGCCGACCTGACCGAACATCAGCCAACCACAGCCGACCTTAAGCTTGCTCCCAACCTACTCCTAACCATGGTTGGGAGGAGTTAGGCTATGCTTTAGATATTTGTTCTCAACTTTACCAAAATTTCCAATGGAAGGTATACTGATCATAAAGTTGTTTGAAATTTCTACTCAGCTATCATGCTTAGATACGATTTTCAAACATTGTAATACCAGGCATAAATGTGATCTATCTTTTCCTCAGATTCACAGAGGCTTTCGACAAACAGTATGGCTCCCTGCTTGACGGTATGCAAATCAGCAGTGATTCGGAGAACAGGGATTGGCTCATGATGGTTCTGAAGAGAGAAATGAACGTGGAGAACAACGTCTTAACAAGGGAAAACTACGATGGTGAGAAAAGACACTTCTGTCACTTTATTGGGTTCCAGACTGCCTTTTTGTGCTGAAAGGTTCTTGAAAATTCTTCTTGGAACAGGACTTAAAGCAAATCTGAGATTCCAAACATATGGGAAGTATATAACACATGATGATCATAATGACTGCTCTAAATTTCAGATATCATATTAACAGCAATGTTAACAGTAACGCTACAAGAAAAAGATGGGTGATGTCACAACACAACACAATACAGTCCACAGTGTTGTCAACACAGATACATGAAAAACTAGAAAGGTAACATTTGCAAAGCAAATGTATAATGTTTACCTTCACATGGTATAGTCTAACAAACTACTGCACTCTGTTTATTCCTACTCAAACACATTCAAATACATGGTGACCAGCCCCTCCAATTCTTGCTACATAATGTAACCCAACACCACAGGGTCTGCTACAGCACTAGCTACTATGGTGACAGCCATCTGGTCCAGGTCATTGACCAGTCCTTAATATGTGTTTGGAGAGGAAGAAGAAACTGAGCAAAAACAATATGTTTTCCTTCTGTGAAGGTAAACATAAAAATGATCCGCATCATCTGGACGCCAAAAGCTAATCATATACCGAGAACAAAAGAAATCCATCCATTACGTGAGCTACAGGTGCGAACGCAGAAACACTAATATTAATAATAGAAACAGACTGAACCTTTCTGTGGAAGTATATCTCCTTCCCTTGAGGTAAGGAAAATGTCAGAATGTGTGGTATGCCTGCATTGAATCTACCAACTAATGGAACAGGACCGAAAATGAAAATGTCAGAATGTGTGGTATGTTTGCATTGAATCTACCAACAACTTATTACTATGGAGAGAAATGTGAATCAAGGCCACACCAATTTAGTCAACTGGTTCTCGGATTTTCCCGCTTCATTTTTTTCTGATTTGCAAAAAATCAACAAATTCAGGTTCTGAATCAACTCCAAAAATACTCAGACATATTTTGTCTCCAACAGTTGAAGAAAGTCCTTTTCTCCTAGTTGTTATACTGTGTAACAGTTTTTCCATCTATCAATGCAGCGGTTTGTTTAAAATTCATTGAGTTGTAAACCACCCTGGTATGTTGACTTTTTTTCACTCTTGCTTCATATTTTTTCTAAAAAATCCAATAATCAACAAATCAAATTGGTGTGGCTTAAGGAATGAAACATATCCTTGCTATCCCAGCTATAACAACGTGTTGTTAATAAGGTCACGTGTCTGTAACTGTAAATCTCGCGAGTTTATGTTCGGAAGTGGTTGGTCATTTATTATCCTGATGATCATGAAGGCAACAGTGGTTGTTGAAAATTTGATCTCTCTGTACTCTTTGTGTTGGAATAAAGTTTAACATTGCACTATATATGATTACTACCAACACAGATGAACTTCCATTATAACAACATGTGGTTGTTTCAGAGTTCCGTTTCATGGGCGGGGTGAAGCTTCCGTTCTGGCAGCGTGTCCATGAGCAGGCCGTGGAGTCCTACACCATGAGAGAGGTGTTCCAGATGGATTCTTCTGTCAGACTCTCAGCTATTGAAGATTTAGGTAGAAGAACTCTTCAGTCTTTTATTTCCCTGTAGTACTGGGTATTCAGATTCTTTTGTACCCAACCAATTATAAGCAATATACAGTCATGTACCTGCTAAAGTTTTGGTAGTCCTTCTGCTACCTTCCTCAGGGCAGCATGTTGGCAGAACATACTGCGCCTGTGCTAAACCCATAATGTATCATGCACAGCACTTTGTCAGAATGTCTCATTTATGGTCATAGTCGTGTATTCTGTATCTGTATCAGTGTATAGCCAGTATAACTGCCCCTTGGCGTAACATACACACAGTATTCAAGGATGACATCCCGTCTGTAGTTTTCAAATGTTGTGTTGGAAAAGATATCGTCTGCAAAGGTTAACATTCTGATGCAACGTTGACCAAATGTCCTACGAAAACTGTTTAAAAAATCCGGGTTTCGTGCAGGCACAGTACGTTTTGCTGACATGCTCCTCAGGACAGAATTGATTGGTTGTACTTTCCATTGCTTATGTATCATGAATCAGATGCCATTGCTTTTTTGATTTCAACCAACAGACATAACTTAAACGTCCTTGCTGGCTTCAACTCGTGTTTTTTCTTAGAACAAAGCATGCAAGATCAATCCAATCTAAGAGTATATGTCAATGCCACGTTTCAGCCAAGTATCGCAGTAAAGCTGTAGTGGATGCACTGTTGGACCTGCTTCACGACACAGACCCTAACGTGAGAGCCGTGGCTGCAGTAACACTGGCCAAGTCAGGCAACGCTGAGGACCAACAGGTCATCAATAGGTATGTTTCTGTTAAGCCCCTGTCACACATAGCCAAATATGGCCTCCCGAACACTGCCAAACTCCCCCAACCATGGTTAGGAGTAGGTTGGGAGCAAGGACGGCTGTGGTTGGCTGGTGTTCGTCGAGGTCGGCTACTTTCGACTGCATCAGCCGAATATTTCAAAATATTTAAAACATTTGGGGTGTGGACGGGAGGTTCGGCCATGGTTGGCTGGTGGTCGGCTGGTGTTGAGAGTAGGTTGGGGCGTGGTTTGCAGTCAAATTTGACTCAAAATTAATGTAACTCAAATTCAATTTGATTTGTATCAAAAGGTAGGCATGGCCTAAATCTGGTCAGACTGCTCCCGAACTTCAGCCAACTTTTGGGGGAAGGTCCTGAATGTGTGACGGGCTAAAAATTAAGAAAATTGCCATTTTTAAAGAAAAACACCTGTAACAATGGTATATTCCTTAACTTTATAATGTACTAAGTCTTGCTTATGTGAACTCTCAAAAGTGTGCGACATGTGATCTAATCGTCATGTCACGCTTCATGACGTTGCCTGATACATACAGCCTATTCGTCTTCCAGGTTACTTAAGACATTACAAGACAAGGACAGACTTGTGAGGGAGAGCGGCTGTATCGCCTTAGGTCACCTGAGGGTCAGGGAGGCTGTTCCACAGTTGGTGCATCTTTGGTGAGTCTTGCTTCAAGAATTAGATTTATCTTCACTATTTGTCTCTCTCTTACTCTGTTCCTTCCTCCTTCCTCTTTTGATTTGACTTTTTCTCTGTCCCTGTCTCGTGTCATCTCCATCTCCTGGCTTTGAAGTGAAGGCAGAATATATTCAAAGCTAACAGTTAGAAGTGCAGGTAAAAGGAGATCTACAGTGACATGCCACAATGGCTTCATACTTTATTACCTTTGTTGCAAAGGTTATGCGTTGGGTATACCAACAGATGGTCACACAACAGGGGTGTGTGGCCACATACCCTAAAAGGTCAATTAGAGTCAAAAAACCAACACAAATAACAAACGGTGAAGGTATGAGGTCTTGGACCTCTAGTTTACTGTTACAGTAGTAGTCAGTCTAAGACTTAGCTAATTCATCACAAACAGTTTTGACATTTTTTAAAGCCTTGGCTCCATCTTAAGTTAAGTCAACACAGCACGTCGGCAGAACGTACTGCACCTGCACGAAACCTGTAATGTATTGTGCATAGAACTTTGGCAGAACGTCTCATATAAGGTTGTATTAGAGCATATAAGGTTGGCAACCTGTCTGTAGTTTTCAGATGTTGTATAGGAAAAGGTATTGTCTGCAACAGGCAAATTTTGATGCAACGTTGAGAAAGCATCCATCGAAAAATATGAAAAATCTGGGTTTTGCGCAGGCGCTGTACGTTATGCCGACGTGCCAGTCAACATAGTTTTCATCATAATATCTAGCAACAGTACATTGAGACTGTCGTATCTAATCCCTACAGGAGGAACGACACCATCTCAACAGTCCGCGAGGCTGCGTCAGTTTCCCTGGAGAAGATCGGGGGGGAGGAGGCAGAGAAGGCCATCCACATGACCAAGGTGCTGAGCGAAGAGATCAAGCTACTGATGAAACAGAGCATGCAGAAACAGGCCAAGGAGAAACGGTAGCACCAAGTGGACATGGCAAAACAGTAGTCAGTGCGACCTACACTGCATGAAAAGTTGGATTTACCAATGGTAGTAAATGCCAGTAAAGTTGGGTAATGTTTACTTTGTAAACAGTACCAGACTTAACAATGGTAGCGGATAAAAGTCAAGTCTGGTAATTTTATTTGCTGCCATTGTTAAGTTCGAAATTACCGGACTTGACTTTCATGTACTAACATTGTAAAGTCTGGTACTGTTTACAAAGTAAACATTACCCGACTTTACTGGCATTTACTACCATTGGTAAATCTAACTTTTTGTGCAGTGCTATTCACACAAACAGCTTACATCATGGGGTGTGTGCGTCATTTCTGTTAAGATTTGAATTTGTTCTATCGTGCTTTGTGTGTGAGTTTTAAATTGATATGACATATGTAGTTTTATACTTTTATATCCAGTCTGGTGCTTAGTTCTGTACAATCAAATGGTCTTTATTTGTTTAGAATCATAATTGTTGAGGTGATAATGAACAAAGATGTTGTCTTCTTCCAACATGTATTTTACATTGCAATCATTTTGCACAGATTATTTTTGCATTCCGCCTATATTGCTTTATTTTCATACTTTGTAAAGACATATTAAGTTGATATATAAGACAATGATTTTTATGACAATAAACAAGTAATATTAGAGATAACTTGACATGAGGTCCATATACACCAAATATAGATTCTGAATTATTATTGTGCTCTTACAACTTCAGATCATTCCAGGTGTTAAACATTCTGTACAGAAAGCGTAATTATGTTCAAATGAGACAAATTATGTTCCTTATGTTGGAACTACCAAGCAGGCACAAGGCCTTGTACATGTATAATATAAGTGGAACTTACCTCCATGTTTGTGTCTGTTAGAATGTAATAATACTGTATAAGTGCTTTACAGAGAGACTTCTCTGTTTTCCATAGATTAGACGAATGTCTACACCTAGTCTTACAAGCTCATGTTGATTAAATATTAATAAGGAGGCAGAATTTCTTGAGATAAGATATAAGATATAAATTATGTCTTCAAATGACTGATCAGATAAATCCAAGTAGTAACAAACTTTTCTCAATGCAGTAATTAAAGTAATTGTAAAATTTTGTGCTTTGAGATTATGTGTCTATGGATAGTGACTAATGTGTTACATTATACATGATTCACTGTTGAATAGTCTAAATTTACAATTGAAACAATCTATCATTAAGGTTGAGCACTTCTAACTTTTCTTCTCAGGAACTAGCAACTATCATGCTTTTATCATGTCACTTCTTAAGGAACTTAAGAAATCTATATCAAACTTAATAGGGACCCAATACTGTTGAGAACTGTGGTTAACTCTGTATTTGGCTTGCCATTCTAAAGTGTACTGAAGAGGGGGTTTTGTATGTAACATTGCAATGCAATGTAGTGTCATCAGATTCAGATTGTGGCGTCAAATAGCTGAATGGCTAGAGAGGTCACGGGTTTGATTCCTTGCATTTCTGGCTGGACGTTGTGTCCTTGGGAAAGGCACTTTACACGGCTTTCCTCACTCCATCCAGATGTAAAATTGGTAACTGACTTCGGTTGGTTGGAGAGGTAAAAGGCAGTGGAAGGAGAGGGATGGGCTCTGTCTTCCAATACCATACCCTAGACACAGTGGATTAACAACCCACTGTCCTTACAGCCTCAAAAAGGCTATGGGACTATCTTTAACCTTATTATCAAATTGCTACAAAATAGCTCGAACTTTTATACATCATGTGTTGAAATGTATCTGGAAATGAATACTATGCTTTTTAAAGAAGGCCAGTGACTGCATACTGCCGGTTTTTGTAAAAGATGGCAGTTGTATTTTAGGAACATATTGCTAACAACTACATGAGGTGCATTGTCATGATGACCGTGTGTATCAAATTTGAACTTCAGGTCATTTTGTACTTTAAGCCACATACTTTCCGTCATGGTTTGCAAACAAATTCTGACTGTATATTTTTCATAATATACATTATATTATATTATAATGTGAGAGATACCTGTTTGTACATTTACGTGAAAGTAGATCTAATTATTTTTCAAAAATTCTTAATGTATAAATTCTTATTGAAACAGAATGGTATTAAACGCATGAAGTTTTATTAAAACAGAATTATGGTATTTTTTGTTGTGTGGTCAATTACAATTTTGATGACAAATGTGTTGAAAGTAAGCATTGTTTAATTTACCCTTAAATGTTGTCTGACTACCAGTGTTGTCAAGCTTTTATGTACTCTTGAGTTGCTCTCCTACCGGTGAGTCTGGTAATTATTAGTCTCCATTTATCATACGTTTGGCTGTTTTGGGCAGCAACTCCTGAGTGGACTGATGCTGATGAGCAAGGCTTTTACTCAGACTTAGAATGTTGTTTGTCTCAGGATGACATTGATAGCACAATCTATATACATTATCAAGTTTATATACATTTCAGACTGGTACAATGGCAAAGTGGGTACAGTGTTCGCCTTACATTCAGTAGGTCATGAGTTTGATCCCCTGCCGAGTCATACCAAAGACTTGGTAGAAAGAAATGGTACATACTGCTTTCTCTGCTTAGCACTCAGCATTTGGAGAAGAGTATGGGAGTTCAACACACACCACTACCAGTGGACTAACCCCATGCACAACTGTGTGGCCCAAGGGCTACAGAAACGGAGATGGGCGCCACCCCATGCACCTTATATAGGTACGGGAAGGAATTCGATTTGATACACATTTCGTTGCCAAGTTACATACAAGCCAAGCACCTTAAAATACACCCCTCTTGTATTATCCCCTTTTCAAACTCACCAGCAAAATTGCAGCTTCGGTTGAAAAACTGCTAAAATATAAGATTTAAAACTTATATCATCTTACTGTGCTCAAAAATAAAAGCCACATCCCTAAGATTATGATGAAGGCATATTAAAAACACAAGACATAAACAGCTCCAGGCCAAAAAAAGTCCCCAAGAGGTAAAATCTTCTGTGGGAAAAGAATTAAAAACATGCCAAAATCTAAAGCACTTTGTGGGGATATTGACAGGTATTGTTGCCATTTTTGGTAATCCAGAATTTGAGGATCGCATTTCAAACATCAAGTCTCGCACGTATTTTGTGATATTCATACAAATGTAGATATGCCGACTGAATGTTGACAATCAGTTCAGGCCATATCATTACCTCAAATACTTTCCTCTTTGTGTCAAATGGACGGCACTCAAAGCCAAGTCATATCGTTTTTCACTATAGCTTTTGACGAGAAACGCTTGTCTGTGAATGTCCATTGAGATGGAAGAGATGAGGTGATCTTATATATACTATACACAAAATGTTGCATAATTTTTGTCTAGTGGACGGCACGCGAAGCCAAGTCATGTATCGTTTTCCAGTATAGCTTTTGACGAGACACGCTTGTCCATTGAGATGGAATTGGTGACATGATCTTTTACTATACACAAAATTTGTGCTGTTGATTCCACTTGTATTGTGCGGATGTGTTATTGTGTGGGGTGGTACAATCGTCGTATGAAAAATTGATGAGCCCCAAAACAGCGTTATGAATAATTGATTAGGTGTTTATCGGGGCATAAATGACGACGAAAAAAAGGTGTTGGCCAAAACACACGTTAGGGAAGGTGCATTTCATTCAACAGGTGGCATATCATAAAAACTTACCGTTACGAAAACCGTTAAGAACATGTCTTTTCACGTTGATTCTTTGAATGCGTCTTAAACTAATTTCCAATTAAATTTTACATAAAACCTGTGTGTAATAGACTTAAATGTCGTTTAGTCATGAACTTTTCACTTACTACTACCCCCTTTTTGCAACATGTGCCGTCCCTTTAAAATTTTGAGCAGTCAAGCGTTACAAGGGTGGGGGTGAACAGTATAAAGCGAAAGCTGAAAGTGGCAGAGGCGAAAACTTACTGCTGTATACACATATCTGCTGCTGGACTACAGTATCCTTCAGAAAGGTAAGATAATTTCCTTGTTGTGAAGTGAAGATACCTTTCGTGGCTTTTCTTTGGAGCCTTCTTGGTTGAACGGTATAGTGGACAGTACGGATATTGTCCAGCCTGGCCACTTTTCTGTATCTAGATATCTGTATCTGTATCTGTATAGCCGGTATAACACGTAACACACCAGCTTCGCAGGCACACAGAGCGACAGCAGCTGGCTACATTACACCGAACGACCTGTTACACCTAACCTTTGAACGTCTAACTCTGAACATTGTTTAAAGCTATCTAGTGATGATGCCCCTACGGTACTTGGTGGCAGCATGGTGGCAGCGCTCACTTTTGGTCCATCGGCATCGCGCCAATTCTTAGATCCGTGCCCTACGCTGAATACGTAGTCTTCACCACTAATACCGCGGGTTCTAAAACGGTAAAATGTAGTTAGATAGGGAGAATAATTATCCAGGGGAGTTTGGTCACGGTATAGTTCATTTACCGTTCGGAGGGGGAAATTAACCCTCCCGCGGACTGACTCTCCTGGTCAACTAGTCTTCCTTTTTTTGCCAAATTCTACGATCCGTACCCCTGTATAGGAAGGCCTGGTGGAGGATAACTAATACGGACATTTTGAACATGTATTTTAGCCACAGGATGTCTGTCAAAGATCGGAACAACAGATATGAATTGAACATAAATCAATTTGAATAAATTGTTGACTTCGACAACGTGGTAAGATATGACTAATGATATCATTTAACAACATGTAAACGTTGTGGATGATATAGAATACATAAAAAAGAGATTTTAATAGCGTTTAAGTGCAGAGTTTTTTCTAATGACAACCATTTTATGATATCATATAGTCAATGCTATCATTCAGGGCAATAACATTTTTTTTCTAAGAAAAGAGAACATGAATATAGACAATTTTTCAGTGTCGTGTTTTGTGTATTTTTGAAGGTTAACCGTTATAACAATGGATAAAACTATAAAACATCGCCACAAAGAAGTTTGATCAAGTGAAAATAATGACCAGTCGTACTATTCTACCTCACTTTTAATTACAGTAAGTGCACATGATACGAACATTTGTGGTAATGTTAAACGATATTGCTAACTTGTATTTTTTTAGGTATAACGTCTGATTCTCCATACTTTTAACCTTTTTTGTGGGATATATTATCACGTGAATACCTATATAGCTACAAAACATGTCTTTCGAGATACCTATATAGCTAAAAAACATGTAGTTCGAGATCTAGAGGATATATCAAGTATCAGGATTTCTAGAATACAGGGACCATATTGTCAGAGTGGTTGATTCACAACGTATACACAAACACACAATGGCTGGAGATCCTGAACAACAAAGAACGGTAGTTTTTCTCAGCCCTCCATGTTTTAGGCGAGTGCGTCAGCACTGAGGGTTTTGCTGTCACAAGGACGTAACACTAAAGCCGTACTTGGTTTCCAACGAAGATACATCGAACAGATCACAATGGTCATGGGATATTCGGTTTTTCTTATACATAACCAGGGATTCTCTCACCTTGCTTTACGTCAGAGCTTCTGACTGGTGTGCTGCTTCTCGCCGCTACATGTAGCCGATGTAGGTGGCGCTTTTGCGGCGAGAACACAAGCACAACCGTGTCTACTGTAAAGCAAGGTGAGAGAATCCCAATGTCCTATATGTTCTACCAACCTGTAATCTAATCTGAAATTATTTTCGGCACAATGGATCCTGTTACAAGCTCAATACACAATGCATTTTACAACAGATACACTACATGTACTATGCCTAGAAAATTGAAGGTCTTTGTCTACTTTTTCTGCCTTTGGTAGATAACCGAAAATGAGCCACCTGACAACCACAAAGATCAGTCCGTATCTAGTATACTGCCTCTTGACGATGTACATCGTTTGGACAGTGGGACTTCACCACCTGGTTCGAGCCGAACCTACAGTCGAGGAGGAGTTGGAACTGGCCAGGGTACGGCGTGGCGTCATGTCACTGTGCGTGGCTGGGTGTAGCTGTAACAGTGACACGGCCACAGTCACCTGTATATGGGCATCTTTGGACGCCATAGCCGGGTATGTATTGAGAGGACACATATGTTAAGTGTACTATATAATCTACACGTTAACCATTGGAGAATTGACGTCTAACTACTTTGCATCATGTGTAGTGCGTCTGTTTTTTATCAATTAGTCATTCCCTGGACACCCGAGCTAGACCACTTTATAAAGCTGCATTATGTAACATTAGGGCGATACAAAAAGTCAATTTTCTGGTCATTTCTTTATATTACAAAGTAAGTTGAATCAACCCTACTCCATTGCAAATATGTGCCATTCAGGAAGTGAAAGCGCCAAAATATGACGCCTTGCGAGTGTGTTTAAAAGTTGGAAACACAGCTATCAGCCATGTTTGTTTAATTTCTGGTATTTTCTGGTGGCACCACAAACTGAGTGCGCCTCGTGTGGTCTGTTTTAGCGCCAACCATAAATGTCAGAAATGAGATAATTGCACAAATATGTTGAAAAGTGGAATGCAAATGCAAACTGTTACTGAACATAACAGTCGGTTTCGTTCATTTTCTACAGCAATATATGTAAGCTATCAAAGAAGCGATAATTTCAATTTTCTCCACATCCTCAGCGTTCCTGTCGACGCCCGCGCTCTGAGTTTCCGTGGCGGGAAACTGACGAAGGTTCCCCGGGGGACGTTCTCCAACTTCGGGAGCCTGAGAACCCTTCATCTGGACCAGAACAGGATCAAGACGCTTGCCGACGGGTCCTTTACCGGGCTGTCCAACCTGAGGAGGCTCACACTGAGCAGAAACGCACTCTGGGTGGTACGTACGTCACTGGGTTGTGGCATGGCCTTTCTGAGTCTAGAGAACTGTCAAATTCAAAGCTGTGACTTAAAAATAACTTATTACCTTCGACCAGAAGGTTATGATTTCGGTTTTGCCATGGTGGAGTGGCTATGGTGTGGGTCTGTATGTATGCCAGCAGCATAACTCAAGAAGCTCTGGGTGGATCTTGTGCGTGAGTAGCGGCTGAGGAAACGAAGGTCAAGTTTGAAAATGGTTCACCTGTCGTTTTCCTACGGCACTGCAGCGTGGCTTGTATGTATTTGTGTTTGTATGTGTACAGCATAACTCGAGAAGCTGTGGATGGATCTTGATGATATTTGGTATGAGTAGCGGCTGTGGAAACGAAGGTCAAGTTCAAAAATGGTTCACCTGTCGTCATCCTACGGTACTGTAGCAGGCTGTGTGTTTTTGTTGTGCGTAATATTTATGCTTCCTTTCTAAACGTTTAACCACAGATTCCACGAAACTCCTTCCGGGGTTTACAGCGTGTCTCCCGTCTGGACCTGAGCAAGAACAAGATCTCCGTCCTGTCATCCTACGTCTTCACGGGACTGGCGTCACTGCTCACCCTCGACCTCCGCGACAACCCGGTCAGCTTCATCACCGACAGCGCGTTTGCCGGGGTGACCGGCTTCAGACAGCTGTACCTCCGGGGCTGCCGAGTCACCAACATCGCCTACATCACCAAGCCTCTCCGCAATCTCCTCTCTCTCCAAACTCTCCAGATGCAGTCCCTACGAATCTCTTACCTCCCTACAAAGGCTATCCCGTTTCTCCCTAACCTGACTTCGGTAGATCTTAGCTACTGGAAGGGACTGAGACGCATTCACCCTTTCGCCTTTAGTGGTTTGAATCTCAAAACTCTGACGCTGAATAGTGGCTCTCTCACCAGCGTACCCTCGCAGGCAATCTTGAAGATCCCTTCCTTGGTAAACCTTAGTCTCTCAGGAAATCCGATCCGATACATTCAACCCTATGATTTTAATGGATTGAAAAATCTCCAGAATCTCTATCTGAAGAATCTTAACATCTTAGATGTTTTAGAGAAGGGTTTCATAGGATTAGACGGCCTAAGGTTCCTGGATTTAACTGGAAATCCTCAGTTACAGCCTTTAAGACAGACGGTTTTCGGAAGTCTAAAAACGGTCGTGTCTCTAAATGTCACCGGTTCTACGTGGAAATGTGACTGTAACTTGAAATGGTTCGCAGCGACCCCAAACGTAGACATAAAAAGGATAACGTGTAACAGTCCTCCGCTATGGAGGAATAAGAACCTTTTCACGTACCTGAAAACGCGTGCATACGATAACCTCATGACGTGCAATGTACCCACTGTGGTCGCCAAGCCATCCGTGTTGAATGCATCTGTCGGTCAGAACGCCAAACTCTCCTGCTTTGTGTCGAGTGGCGCAGCTGCCACCGTCAACTGGGTTGCTCCCAACAAAAGGGTTATTCTATCCGGCTTGCCCTGGGGACGACTTAGCATGAATCAGACCCAGCGTCAAGTCGGAATCTTGACTATCAAAAACGTCAGCGTAGCTGACGCCGGAAAGTACGTTTGCTTGGCCTATAACGGTGGGGGGAATAGAACTGCAACAGTAAATCTTAAGGTAGTTCCGGCTTTGCCAACACCCCCACCTTACCTGCAGATAAAACACGGGTACACCACGGAGAATTTCATTCTGTCTTGTCTGATTGGCACTTTGCTGTTTCTCGGAGCTGTGGTCGGCTGTTACTCTATTATCTTTCCCTGCAGTAGAATGTGCCAGGCGGAAACGATAGCCATTAAGATAGACATGCCAGAGACGACGTTGTCTCCAGAACAGACTGGGGGAAGGAAGGGTAATGTCAGCGCCAACCTCAACATTCAGAGGAGCACATTATAGAATGATTGAATGGGACGGGGGGGCGGTACCGACTTCCGACGAACTTTGACCCAGTGCTGACGTCACACGTGCCTGGTACGGAGTTGTACAAAATGTAGCATGTACCTAAGGGCAAATCAATGGTTGTTATTATTTAAGATTAGCTATATGGACGCCATATAAGGCCTTCATATAGAAGCAGTTTTGTGTATTTTATTCCGTCAGTATATGATAGCGGGGCTTGTTACAGGCTTTTGTACATATTTTCAATCATACATTTACTACTGAATTTTTACTACATAAGTTATCGGTTTAAATGGAAATGATAAAGATAGTTTTAAGATTGTGTTTATTTTTGCTGGATAGGGCTTCTGATGACAATTTTGCTGATATCTGTATATCGTTCGTAATTTGTATAAATTTGTGTATTAAAGAGCTATTGACCTTATGTAACTCATCAATAATAGTTGGTTGATCTGTTGCAAAGACCTAGATTATAATATAACTTATTTCATATTTGCCTACGCATTGAATGATTAAAATGATATATTAGATTGCGAATTTGGTACAAGTATGTCTCATAATGGCTGTTGTGTTTAGAATCATATACTCGTGTGCAATTCTGAGTACTGCATTCGTCGTTGTATGTCTTAGATTGCTAGGATTTAACCTTACTTGGTGTCTCTATATTAATTCAAACTTTAAATTAAAGTACTAAAACAAACTTAAGGCGTTGTATTGCATTTATTGTAAGTCACAATGGTCCATCCATCCATCCATCCATCCATCCATCCATCCATCCATCCACATCCATCCATCCATCCGTCCGTCCATCCATCCATCCATTCATCCATCCATTCATCCATTTATCCTTCCATACATTTTTCTTCATCTTAACAGAGATACATTCAGTGTAGGTAGAATGCTGTCTTGCAGCTCTACCAAATGTGGACTTCGTTGTCCAAATTGAAATCGCTACAATTTCTACTTCAAAACAAAATTTTCAATATTCATAACTTCACATCATAAATATAAAATGTCTGCGCTGCTGTATTCAGTGCCAGCACGATGTGAGCGCGTTGCGGCATCGGGACAGGGCAGAGGCAACACCACGCAGCTTTCGCTTGACCCACTTCTTGGCAGGGTGAATATGTCGCTGCCTGTAGTAGTCCATGTGCTCTTGGTACGTGACTGGCGAGACTTGATCACTGACCATTTCCTGGAGCACAGACATTGGGAAGTAGAGCTGTTGTATCCTCAGCCGAACGGACTCGGGGGACCTGTTGAAGATTTCATGCAGCTCAGCCGTGGTCTTGTTCTCGACTGGCGAGAAGTTGACGGCGACGAGGCGGCCAACTGGCAAGGTATCGACGCTGTCGGCAGCTTGGAACACTATGTGGACTGGTTCCATGTCGGGAGTCAGCGTTGTGAGGAGGGAGAAGCCGTAGTGCCCCAGCTTGTTTCTGTGTAGGACGTAGTCCTTGAACCTTGAGGGCTTAGGTGGTGGCTGGAGGACAGGCGTACCTTCCGTGGCTCTTGCGGCTGCGTTTGCCAGAGACTGCAGCTGGGAGGGGACGGGTTTCCGTGGTTTTACCGTAACCGTGGCCTGAGCAGATGCATCACCCAGAAGAAGGGTGCGGAGAAGATCAACTGGCCTCACGGTGTCGACCGACCCGGCATCTATGCGGGACAAAGAGCGTGTACGCGTACGGGGCTTCACGGCAGCGGCCGTTCGGGTAGCTCTGTCAGCTAGAGACCGTGCACGTTTCTCTGACTTCACTGTGACCGTGGCCTTGGTGGCTGTGTCACCCAGACAAAGGGTGCGGAGTAGATCTTCCGGCCTCACGGGCTCGTCGGACCAGGTATCTAAGCGGGTCAGAGAGTGGGTATCTTTCCGTGGCTTCACGGCAGCGGCCTTTCGGGTAGCTCTGTCAGCTAGCGAGCGGGCCCGTTTCTCTGGTTTCGCTGTGACCGTGGCCTTGCCTGCTGCATCACCCAGAAGGAGGGTGCGGAGTAGATCATCAGGCCTCAAGGCCTTGTCGAGAGACTGAGTGCTGCCTGCAGCTGGTTCCACTAGCTTCAAAGTATCCGCCGTCTCAGCAGTTGACTGGGACTGGGTGATGGGTAATTTCTCTGGTTCCGTGGCACCTGCCGTTTTGGCAGCACCGTCATCCAGAAGCTTGGTACGCGCTAGCTTCTGTGGTTTCACACTAGCTTGTGATAGAGTGGACTTAGTCTTCCTCTCCAGCTCGTCCTTGATCTCTCGGACAGAGCGGCTGTGTTAAGAAAAGAAGATGAAAATCAGAAACATCCATGTGGACGCAAACATTCTTGGTCACTCATTTTCCAACAGGAGAATAATTTGGGGTGGACTGTGAGCAATTATCAAAGGCTTAAAGAGATGCAACAACCCCTTAACATCATATGTACCAATTGTAGCCAGGCCTGTCTTGCAAGGATCGAACTAATAAGAAATATAATTTTGGTTGTCATGTCCTCTCTATGTCACATATAAATGCGTTATTAGTATTAATTAGAGATAGAACCTCAGATTAGTAGAAGTAGAATTCGATGTTAGCATATACCATTTTTCAAAACATTCTGTACTCATTGCGATTATCAGTCTGCAATTAGCCCGGGGGCATGAGCTCACTTGCAATAAAGATTATCATGTTGATGAAGGTTAGGAAATTCAATAAAGATTATTATCATTAATAAGTTTAATAAGTAACACCAGGCGTGCCCACGACCATGGCATGGTGATCTTTGGAGTGCTAACATCATCTTATGAGATGGACAGATCCCTACAGATCTTTCAGAATACACAAAGACATAAGCATAAAAAATAAGTATACCTGATCATGGCCTGATCAGCATCAGGGAGTCCTTCTGCCGGGACGGGTGTCATGCCTGCGGCTACAGTATATTCATGACGTGACCGACTGGACAGAGCCTCATAGTCGCTTACAATCTTACTTACGTAAGTTGATCTGTAGATGATAAGAGTGCAAAAATGTCTTGATACTATCCACAACAATAATGTGAAAAATGACAACATATTTTTCTGAGCTTCCCTCAATCACCTAGAAGCACTGTCAACCTTGTGTGGTATTAACAACGATAAGTTCAGATTCCAATTTTTGTTAAACACGACAAATAGTAAACAAAAGAAGTTCTGCTAACGTACCTGGCTAAGCGATCCTTTCTCAAGTGGGCATGGACTTTCTCAGATGGGCAAATGGGCTCAGCCATTTTAGTTCTGAGTTAAACGCCGTATATTCGCCAACAAACAGCAAGAAATAGCGGAGAAGCACACGAACGATCCGATCGTGTCCGCCGGGGATCTGTTTGTAACAGGTTGCTACGGGGGCAAAGCGAAGACTTGTTCTGGAACATCGTTGTAACTATTGTTGCTTCATGAAGTTCTTTGAAAGCAGTAATAGATTTGACGACGTGTAGATACCAGTTTTTCTTTTTGCCATCCTAAATTCTGGTCTCGTAGCGTTTTACTGCAAGATGTTACATTTGAACTGAGTTAGAACTATATTGTGGTAGTATTTTTAGCAGTGAAAAAGTTTACGAGAAACTTAGTTTTGGCGCAAAGGCTTGTGGGACGGTTTGATGACGTAAGGAACATGGCGGTCATTTCAAGCGACGGTAGTTTCAGCTAGGTCGGAGGGGTTTTTCAGTCCGTTTTACAGGGCAAAGGTATCGTTTTGCACTTTCGATTCTGTCAGAACACCTTTTATAAACTACAGTTGTCCTGCCTTTTGAAGAACAAGCTTGTTGCTGCATTAGTTGAGCTGTGCCGTGGCATTATTTTTGGTAGTAATGTAACGTTGTATATTTGGGTGAAAATGTCGTCTGCGATGCATAGATGGGCCCGGGTATAGCAGCAAAATATACCTGTTCATCTAATATTTTCAGCCCTTGCGAGCGATAGACCAACATATTTCTAGATGGCCAAGGGAGTAGGTTACCACTCTGAGTCTGACTATATTCTTGGTCGAATGGCTGATATAAAATTGCACGATTTTCTAACCATTTATTTCTTGCAATCATTTGTATTCTGTCTTTGAACAAGTGAAGATTACAGAATGCAGGACGACTTCATCGACACTTTCTTCTTTGGACCGAGTGATGCAGAAAATAACAGGTGAAAAATCTTTTATAATATTATGAATGCCGAGGAAGAAGAAGTTGTTACCACTGATGTTTCCCCAGTTGTACATATTGTGCTCAGGGGAAGTAAATAGGTTGAGTTTTACAGTGTAACTAAAAACATAAATCAGATCACACATCAGATCTTGTCATTTCTAGTAATGTACTGAAGAAAGGCAACAGATATGACTTAATTACATGTTTTTGGCAATGCCTCTGGGGCAGAGTCTTATACTAATATATTATGTGCCCAGTTTGCAAAAATTCTAGGAATTTGCCAAGGCAGGGAATCCGGGCCGGGTAGTCACTTGCCTGTTTTTTTTTCACGATAACTCAAGAAGCTACCGAGGGAGCCACCAGTATAAATATCAACCCATACATGCACGAACAGACACCTACAAATATTCCTTCTTCCCCCGCACTATCCCCCAATGGAACGCCTTGCCTGGCCCGGTAGTTATGGCTCCCACCGTTGAGTCTTTCCGGGCCAGGCTGGAGGCCTGCCCGCCTTAGACCAAGGCCCTCCCCCCCCTAAAGTGCCCCAACAGGGGCTATATGGGGGTGTAGCCGGGACTCACACAACATCTTAGAGCCCCGGCAAAGATGAAGATGAAGATGAAGCTATGTGTAGATTGTCATGAAAGGTGGGTAGGTCTTGACACATCAAAATGATTGGTAAACATTGACAGGGAGAATGCAGAAGGACGATACAGAGGCAACTGCAGTATCCCACCTCCCCCTTCATCCATGGACGAGTTTCCCTCTACACAACTGCTTCAAGCATCTCAGGGACCGCGGTCTCAGTTTGAGGACAGACAGCAACATTCAGGTTCAGCATTCACCCAGATATTTGAGTAAAATATTTTTGACTACTGTACAGATCTTGAGTAACTTTCTCACAAGTTTCTCTACTTCTCACAAGTTTTACACGCGATTTCCTCTCGTTTATTTCTCGTGCAAAAGTTGTGTAAAAGCCGTGTAAGACGTGGTTAAAACTCAAAAGCCACATGTAAACCGCATGCACTGCACATGCAATGCGCTGCAATTGCGTGTTGCTATCTATAAAGCATAACCACACGTGATTACACGACAGCCAACAAACGTTTTACATGAGAAATGAACGTGGATTGAATGATCATGATGAGAAGTGCACGTCTTTTGCATGTGTTTTCATAGAGAAATCCACAGCTTTTAATCGTGATTTGCATGCATGCAGATGGGAAGATATTCGAGATCTGTACTGTAGCTGCTACTCATATGGCCAACAGGCAATTGACACATTTTGACATCTGAATCTTTACAATGATCATAGAAGAAGCCAGAAATCTGAGGCAATTGGTTGAACCTTTTTACCTTTCTCTTGGGTTTCCAGGTTCCACTTTGTTGTCTCAAATTACCTCCATGGATGATGACATTATTCCTCCAAGTCAAGCCTCCATTCGCAAGGAACTGACAACCTCACAGAGACCTCAGAGTGTTTCTGCTTACAGAAATGTAAGGTACAGGGTTTTCTCTGTAACTTAGACTTAGGGGCTCCCGTGTCTTCTGACACATAAGGCATTCAGAGTGTTCCAGCAAGTTTGGCCAACGGCCATGTCTCCTTCCAGTTCTGGTCTCTCTTGATTGTCTGTTTGTAGTTCATCTTGGGTCAGCCTCTGCATCTTTTCCCCTTTGGGCCCCAGGGACTTGCTTTGCTACAAAATTGCTATTCTGATTGGTGGAAATCTTGTTGGCCTAGGTTTCCACTGTAGTCTGCAGTACAATTAGTAAAGTTCGTTTTGATTCCCTGTTTATGACTATGAGAGTGAGTAAGAGTCAGATGCCAGTTTGGAAAGCTCATATTTAATTTTATAGGTACATGTATAAAACAGCATTTCTATCTTCTACTTTACAGGCCATTGTTCAAACCTCCATTCAGAGCAGGCAACAATTCTGGTAGAGCAGGGTACAATCCACCATCCATTCAACCAGAGTATGGCCAAGGGGAAAGACTCCCTAATGAGCCAAGACAGTACACACAGACTGAGCACATCTTTCAACAAAGGGGTATGCTACAGGGCAGACAGCCTACTTACTCTAACACAACACCTGCATTAAGGCATGGTCCTTTACAACAGACCCATCTTATGACACCTGATACAGAAGTGGAATCAAATCCAGCACAACCCTCAAGAAATGGTTCTACCCGGCAACTCTATGGCAACACACCAATGCCTCTCACTATTCCAAGTAAGACTGCTTTCCCTGCAAGTTGGCATTGTTGTGTTTCTTCCACTAAAAATTTCAGAATTTGAAATAATGACAGAATACCATACATCTTGTAAATCTAACAAAAAAGATGACTACTGCTATATCTTAGGATTGCTATAATAATAATGATTTTTGATATGATAGTTTCCAAAGCTTGTCCTTTATGACCTTTTATTTAAGTGTAATAAAATATCTGCATCCAAGATGATGTTCATATTCCAGGTGTAACTCCAGGAGGGACGGCAACAGGAGGAACAAGACAACTGAGATCAGTCCATGAGATTCGTATCCTTTTTCCCAATTATTGAAATTGATAATAACCGTTAATGTTAGACAATAAGGATTTACCTGTGTGTGTATGTGTGCCAGAATTTTATCCATTGAGATGACAGTAGTATGTGAATCCTTAATCATGTCATAGCTGAACAGTTCCGGGCAGTCTTTAAGGAGTTTCCCTACTTCAACATTGTGCAGTCCAAAGTCTTGGATGATGTAAGTTTACTTGGAAGTGAATCCCACATTATCTCATTAAAGGAATTCAATGTAATTTCAGGGCAGCAAAACAATAAATAGGAAATCTGCCTGATATTGACATTTACTGTCATTTCTTAGCGCATTTTCGAATTCGCTATCATTTTATACTTGAAGCGTTTGAAATAGCCCCCAAACAAGCTACGTGAGGAGTCCCATTATTTTTTGGTACCACCAATAAATAGCTAGAACTAGCCTATACGATACGAAGCAAACAACTGTTTTCTATCGGTGGCATTTTTGCCTCACAGATCTAGATATCGGGAAATTTAGAATAGGGTTGATTCAACTTACCGGTAACTACATTAAAACAATGACCAGAAAATTGACTTTGAAAATCTACTTTTACTGCCCTGAATTCATTTGGATGTCTTTAAACAGATGAGACTGATGGTTAGAAGATGAATAATGAACCTAACACTGCATCAGCTATCTACATCAGATTAGCTATTACAAATAATGCTATTCAAGCCTCTTTTGTCTAGGTATTGTACACAGACAAGCCCCTTGTTGTGTGTGCTCCCACCGGATCAGGCAAGACCGTCATCTTTGAGCTGGCCATCATCAGGCTACTTGTTAGGCTAGGCAACACTCCTGTTTACAATGCCAAAGTTGTCTACAGTAAGTCATGCTCTTTCTTTTCTAATACTTCTCCAGATGACAATTATTAGCATTTGATTGTACATCATTACTACTATATTATATGCTTGACTAACAAGGCAGGTGTAATGGAAAATAGACTGAAATTTCTGTAAGAAAACAGACATTTTTTTGTGAGTTGCTTTGTTTAGCCATTATTTCTCTCTATTGAGAGTAAGCTGTACATGACAGACCAATTAAAAATGCAGAATCTAACTAGAGAGGTAACATTTATCAAGCAAATGCATAATGTTTACCTTCTCATTCTAGCCTGACAAACTGCTCTGTTCATTCTTACACAAACACATTTATATCTGGTGACCAGCTTCTCCAACTCTGTCCTGCAACTTGCTACATAATGTAACCCAATACCAAAGGGTGTCTGCTACAGCACCGGTTACCATGGTGACAGCCATCTGGTCCAGGTCATTGACCTTATTTGTTTGAAGAAGAAGAAACAGAACAAAAACAATACGTTTTCCTTCTGTGAAGGTAAACATAGATACTTCAACTCAGATGTTGTTTACTTGTGTAAAGTCTGAGACTGATTTTGACACCTCTTTGTTGATCAGTGGCTCCCATGAAGGCCCTGTGTAGTGAGCGGTACCTAGACTGGAAGGAGAAGTTTGGTCCTCTTGGGCTCAAGTGCCAAGAATTGACTGGTGACTCCGAGATTGACGACTACTATCAGCTGAGAGACTGTCATATAGTCCTGACAACACCTGTAAGAAAGATGTATAAATTTTTTGTTGCTGTCAATATCTATATCTACGGTAATTGTAATACATCTTTCTTCTTGTTAGTATATTTTTTGCTGTATTATAAGCTTGCATATGAATTTGCAGGAAAAGTGGGACAGTATGACGAGAAAGTGGAGGGACAACAAGTCTCTGGTGCAGCTGGTTCGACTGTTTCTCATTGATGAGGTAAGAACACTTTCCTCCCTTTCTTTGAATGTATCTGTCAGGGTACGAATCAAATCGAATTTGAGGTAAATTTGAGTCAAATTTGACCCCCCCCCACACGAACACTGCTGACCTACTCCCGAACACCAGACAACCATCACCCAACCATGGCCGACCCCCTTGCCCTTGCCAGAATGTTTTCAACATTTTGAACATTCGGTTGGCACAGCTGAACAGTAGCCAACCTGGCCGAACACCAGCCAACCACAGCTGACCTTGCTCCTGACCTACTCCTAACCATGGTTGGGGTGATATTCAGCTATGTGTGACAGGCGCTTTTAGTAGCCATCTTTTTTGTCTTGGGAATTCACTTGGGTAACTTACAATCACTGTTTGAAGGTTCATCTTATCAGTGATGAGAACAGAGGTGCAACTATGGAGGCTGTAGTGAGCAGAATGAAGACTATCCAAGCAGTGGTGGGGAGGGAAAACATCACCAACTCTGAATATGAGTCAGCAAAGCCACAGTCTGCAGCTGGTATCAGATTTGTGGCTGTGTCTGCTACCATACCTAATGTGGAGGACGTATGTATACATCATTATGTTGATCACACATTCACTGTTATTATGTTTACCTTCACAGAATGACCTGGACCAGACATCTGTAACTGGGTGTTGGATTACATTATGTAGCAAGTGTTATGTAGCAAGTGTTGGAGGGGCTGGTCACCATATAATTTTATGAAATTGTGTTTAAGCAAAAATAAACAGAGCATTAGTTTGTTGGGTTAGACATTATGCATTTGCTTTGCAAATGTTTCATGTACCTTTCTAGTTTTATGATCTTATTCTACAGTACCATTTGTTTGTAAACAGTTATTTCATCTTGTTGTCATTTAGCAGGTTCATGGTTGTAAAGCCTATTTCAGGTGTACTCACTTTTACATCTATAGGTTGCTGCATGGCTAGGGAAAGAAGATGCCACTGCAGTTTACCACAAGTACGTTGTTTGTGTTGTTTAAATTCAAGGTGAACATCATTAAGCATAAGTTGTTCAAATCAGGACCTCATTTAATTTATGAGGAAATGCTAGAATAGCCTTTGTTAAGATAAGATTGTCATTGGGTAGAAGATATTATCAACTGATATAATTCATGCAAATGAGGATCTGATTTGCATTATCAATGAGAAACATTCATAATTCGTCAGTCCTAAAGGATTGGCGAAGGTATGAGGTCGTGGAATTCTAGTTTGTCAAGATTTGGTATGATCATCATGTTTCTGCTGTCCAAGATATTGTTGAGCAATTCTTGAAATGGATAAACTACATTCGGTCATGTTCTATTGTTATGTTTTCTAGAATGGATGAGAGCTATCGCCCAGTGAAGCTGAGGAAGGTTATTTTGGGCTACCCCTGCTCTACAGGCAGCTCTGAGTTTAGGTTTGACCTGTCTCTCAACTACAAGATCCCAGGCGTCATCCAAACCTACTCTGATCAGAAACCCACTCTAGTGGTAAGTTAATGTAATATCAAGGAAGCAAGTTTAGCCCAACTCTTGTACTGTAATGTATGTATTGTCTTAGGCACTTCTTCAAAAGTGTGTACAAGTACAGTTGAATTACTAACTTGCAGTTAGATTTGTTAAGCACGTTTGCAGAATCAACTGCACCTGCACAAAACCCGGATTTTTCATGGTTTTTGTAGGATGTTTGGTCAACGTTGCATCAGAATTTTGCCTGTTGCAGACGATATCTTTCCCAACACAACATTTGTAAACTATAGATGGGATGACATCCTTAAATGCATGAATATGACCTTAAACAAGACATTATGCTGAAGTGCTATGCACAATACATTACATGTTTCCTGCGGGCGCAGTACATTCTGCCGAAGTGCTGATTTGACCTATCTTGATTCTCTATTGAGAAACAATTGAATTTTGCCATGGGTGAGGCCTTATATCTCAAACAAGATTGAATTTGCATATTAGAATTGATGCATTTTGAACAGAAGAAAAATAATGGGAATTTCCCTTTGAAATCACAATAATCATAAGAAGAAAGTCAATATATCTTTCCAGTTCTGCGCAACTCGGAAAGGCTCAGTGCAGTGTGCATCTATGCTGGTGAAAGATGCCAAGTTTGTCATGAATGCTGCACATAAGCAAAGGTACAATCTTTCTTTTGTAAGCTCTTCATATAGCAAGTCTTAAATGATCATAAGCAGAATATCAGTGATTTTAATATTCAGCAAAGAACTAGGAAAGAGAAACTGTAAACAAGAAGAACTAATGTAACAGTTTGCTATCTGACTTTTAAAGTGTTTTTGAACCGGAATTATGAAAATCATAAAACTTCAGACCCTGAGTCACTTTATTCTGTTGCTTTCAATTTTTCTTTCATGTCTTTTGATTTATTGATTTGATGTACAGCACACATGTGTGTAACTGAGAAATATTTCCTCCTTAGGCTGCAAAAAGTTGCAAACATGCTTAGAGACCACAAGTTGAGAGGTACTGTCCATTATGTTATGAGAGTGTCAGATGTAAAGTTGAATTCTACACTGAATACTCAGCACCAAGGACAGACCTGTGATTTTCCTTGTGAGCTACATGTATGATATCGTATAACCATGTTTCAATATACACATACATGTAGAGTTAGCTTTAAACTGAAACAAATTGTCTTCTGTCACAGTTATAGCTTATTTCTTTCTATAAGAGGTGTTTATTGGACTGAATATGCAACTTATGGTAAAGTATTCTGTTATGTTCCCACTCCACATGTGGTGAGTTGACTGCCTCCTATCAAATTGTTATGGTACTGCATGAGGAAAAGTTATGGATTGAATGATATCCATGAGGCATAAAGATAGTTATAATCTGCAGATTCATGAATGATATTGATCAGTATATAAGACTGCCTACAAATCAATCAATATATTTTCATCTGCCTTGTTTGGGAGGTAGTCTACTTTATAGAACTCTAACCAACATTATATGTGCCTTGATTTGAAACAGGACATTAACCATATTTTACCATGTTTCAGATCTTGTCCTGTTTGGGGTTGCTTACCACCATGCTGGGCTGGAACCCACAGACAGAAAGGCCATTGAGACAGCCTTTACTCAAGGGGACATACCTGTTCTCAGTAAGTATTGAGGCAGTCGACTCCTCTTTTGAGAGAGCTGGCTGTTATGGAAATCTATGCTGGAAAAAAACAGCAGTTCAATTAATCAATGAAGATTAATACAAATGGTGTGGTTGTGTGCAAGCACATTTACATTGTATGTATGCTGCCCATCTATGGTGAAACTGCCACTCTGTGATAAATAATGCTATTTTAAATTTTTAAAACTGCATTATATAACATTAGGATGATATAAAAGTCATTTTCTGGTCATTTCTTTACAAAGTAAGTTGAATCAACCCTACTCCATTGCAAATAAGTGTCATTCAGGAAGTATCGTGCCAAAAATTACACATTTACACGGTATGAGTGTGGTTAAAGCTGGAAACACAGCTGTCAGCCATGTTTGTTTACATTCTGGTATTTTGTGGTGGTGCCACAAAATGTGTGTGTCTCGTGTGGGCTGTTTAGCGCGAACCATAATTATCAGAAATGTAAAATAATTGCACAAACATGTTGAAAAGTGGAAGTAAGTGAAGATTTTTCTAAATAAACATATTTCGATTTTTGGTGCAAAAATGTTCCAAAATGCCCCTTTAATGACTGGAATGGTTTTCCTACCTTTACATTGTGACCAGTATCCACCAGTACCCTGGCCATGGGAGTGAACCTGCCAGCACACCTGGTCATCATCAAGTCCACCCTTCACTACACCTGCGGAATGTATGAGGAGTACTCGGAGCTCCAGGTGCTACAGATGATTGGCAGGGCAGGCAGGCCACAGGTCAGTAAAGAAATTTAGGTCATAGCTGGGCCACGATAATAGTGTTCTGGGCTGTGTGATAACTACCCGTATCCCACAGGGTTCTAACGGTTATCACACAGGCTTCCAAAAGTTCCATAGAATAATTCGAACGCGTTTTGCGTGTGCTAAGTGCGTTGCTTTCGTAAATTTGAATACTAGATTCGAATGTTGGAATTGATGTTGTTACAATTTCTTGTTTAGGGACACCAAATTTTCTCAATTTCAGGCACATTTCGCATTGAAATGTGTCTTTTTAGGGTTGGTATGACATAACTAGAATATTAATTAGTACATGGTGTATTCTGCATCACCCTTGGTCCCAGCCCTTTCGTGGGTTGGACCTCCGGCTATCATGTTCGTACCTCGGGTGATACAGAATACAGTGTAGTATTCTCTATGTCCGTCACTGTAGCTTCTGCAAATTAGGTACATATATCAACAGCTTACAGCAACGCAGTGCAACCCATCTGAAAAATCATGTCAGCTCATATTCTTGTTACAGTAGTCTCTTTGTCATCAGACCTAACTTTAATGTCCCTCAATTACCCTCACATAGACACACAACCTTTCTGTGTGATGCCCCCTTTTGATGCATGAATGAAGTACATGTACATGCTCTGTAGTGATATTCCATCCTTATTTGCATTGATTGAATGACTTTGTATTATATAGTTTGTACATACGACAGATGGATGACAAGGCGGTCATCGTCATATGACGGACGAACAACAATTATATAGTTGGTAATGCCCATGTAGAATTTCTTTCTTCTCCCTTAAAAGTTTGTACAATCATTAAGTTTGTTTTAATTTTCACAGTTTGACCAAAGTGCTACAGCTGTTATCATGACAAGGAATCAAACAAAGGTACAACATTTTCATGAGTGTTCTCCTCATTATGTGGCAATACATACATGTATTGAGAATATTTGGGTATAGAGATGGACCCACAGCCGAGAGAATGTTAAATGTTGTATGTCTTGGGGGTAGAATGTCTGCTTATTTATGTTTTGCTATGGTATGAAATAGAACAAGACTGAATTACAATGTAAGGGTTTGTGTGTGTGACAGTCCCTAGAGTATTCAATTTCAATTTATTGTAAAATCAACCTGGTAGAAGTGCTAAATACATGTATGTCTCAATTGTGTTCAATTTTTTTACAAACTTACGATTATTACTGTTGCTAACTACGTAACAGTACTGTACACAATAACTACTACTGCTCTGTAGTTTGTACATGTTATTACAACAATACTACATGTACAACTAACTGCTGGCATCCCATACATGTATAAATAAACACATTAACGGACTGACTTGTTATACAGATAGATGACTTGATGAAGGAATGAGTTACTGAGTCTTTTTGTGTGGGCTGTTGGTATTGTTATAGCTGTCAGCACTCAGTTATTCAAAGTATCATTCAAAGAAGATGAAGCCTACAATGAAAGGTCATGTACCTAGCGTGCAGATATTTCATGGTTTTCTTCTTGTTTTTATAGGCCAAGTATGAAGCTTTGGTGAATGGAACACAAATAATCGAGAGCAGGTAGGTTTCTAGACACCTAACATTTAGCTGATAGTAAATGCCTCGCGACCTTAATGTATGTCATTCTTCACACAGCATTAATCCCCAAGCAGATCTTTCGGTGGCTGCAATGCAGTATCAAATTGGCCAAGCAGTATGGCTGAATGAATGCCCAATAAAAACGCCTTAAAACATGTCAAATAATAAGCCGAAGCCCAAGCCTCTGCTTGGAGAGTACATAAAGATACCAGTACAAAAAGAAAGCCTGATATAAACACCATAAAACACGTCAAAAATAAGCCGAAGCCTGCATGGAGAATATATAAAGAAACCAATAGAAAAAAGAAATCCCAATAAAAACGCCTAAAAACACGTAAAAAAATAAGCCTAAGGCTAAGCCTCTGCTTGGAGAGTATATACACAGATACCAGTGCAAAAAAGAAATTCCAATAAAAACGTCTAAAAAACACGTCAAAAATAAGCCGAAGCCTAAACCTCTGCTTTGAGAGCATTAGCATGGCAGTATACCCTCAGGAAGGCATTGACTTCACATTTGAATTTTTATCTACATGTATCTGTCTTATTCAGTGCTCATCTGTTCCTCAGTTCTAAAGAAAGTTGGGGATAAAATGTTCTGTGGGTTACACTTACAGTAGGAGAGACTAGGGTCTCTAGCAGTGTTCCCGCCAGACGGCCGTCCGACCGTCCTTTGACGCCCTCTTCCTGCTGGGGACGGCCTAAGCCCGAGAGGAGGCCGTCCCAGAAAAAAAATGATAATGCCAAATTTTTGCAAGTCTGTGGTTTGATTGGCATTAAACTTACCTTTACTCAACAATTATTTGCCTCTCAGGATGCGGGAAATGGCATTTCCCGGGGATGCCCCCAGACCCCTCTAGAAAGCTTGCGCCTTCGGCCTGCGGCCCAGGCGTCGCCTGGCCGGAACACTGGTCTCTAGTGTGTTCTTGTGTATGGAACTAGACTGTCTTGTCAGCTCTTTCTGTTTTGGAGCTGGTGGATTGAATAGTTTATTAGACTACAATGTAAGTACGTTCAACAGGAAACAGGGTTGTCCTTGATAATTTGTAGGAAGTCAGCCAAATTAATTGCACTTGGGCCAACTTCATGGCTGTGGGAGGTAGTCCAATTAGAAAGTCAACAGAGAAAAGGTTAATATCATACATAGTCAAGTTTGTGACATTGTTGACATTTAAGTTATATGTGATTGATGGCATTGGAAGTCAACCCTGGCAAAACTTTACTTTCAATTGGTATCTTAATTGATCCATCACAAGTTCACAACCTAAAGTTATCAATGAGATTTAGCAGCTAATCAAGGGAGCCCAGACACAAACATGGAAAATTAGTCTGGTCTGTCTAACTTTATGACTGTCTAACAATATTTCAACATAACATTGCAGACATGCAAGAGGCTTTATTTATAGACAAATAGCATTAGAGGGAGAACATGTTCAATCATACACCTCTAACACAGGTGTCACTAAACTCAAACTGGTGAACAGAGAAGTTAGAGTGCTAAATGTAAGGCCACGTCAATTTAATTTGTTGGTTCTCTGATTTTTTAAAGAAAAAATATGAAGCGACAGGGTGAAAAAAACAGGCCTAGGCATCCTATGATAGCCCCAAATGCTATGATAGGAGTCATGAAGTCAACATACCAGGGTGTTTTGTTACTGACACAACGAATTTTAAACTTTTTAATTCAACTGCTGCATTCATATAATAATAGATGGAAAAACTGTAACAACTAGGAAGAAAAGGACTTTCTTCAACTGTTGGGGCTAAAATATGGGCATTTTGAAGTTCATTCAGAACGTGAATTTTTTTTGCAAATCAGAAAAAAATGAAGAGGGTGAATCTGAGAACCAATTGATTAAATTGGTGTGGCCTAATGTTAAGGTGTCACATTTTCTTCAGTTACTCCAACAACCTACATTAGGTCTTGAACATGCTAATGGCTAACTCCCCTCGTCTTCATGACTGTGGTCTGAAACCTGACACGAATAAAGAAAAACACTTTAACAGTATTGATTTTAATCTGCAGCTTGCACAAGAATTTGATTGAGCACCTGAATGCAGAGATTGTACTCCACACCATCAATGATGTCACCGTGGCCTTGGAATGGATCCGCTCTACCTTCTTGTACATCAGAGTGCAGAAGAACCCCAGGCACTACAGTAAGGCCAACTTTTTCATGTTAATAAGCCACTAAATCTGTGGACCCTCTGTCACCTTTAAAGCTGCATTATGTAACATTAGGACGATACAAAAAGTCAATTTTCTAGTCATTTCTTTACAAAGTAAGTTGAATCAACCCTACTCCATTGCAAATAAGTGTCATTCAGGAAGTGGCGTGCCAAACTATTATACCGTATGAGTGTGGTTAAAGCTGGAAACACAGCTGTCAGCCATGTTTGTTTACATTCTGGTAGTTTTCAGTGGTGCCACAAATTGAGTGTGTCTTGTGCAGGCTGTTTTAGGGCCAACCATAAATATCAGAAATTTGTGATTATTGCACAAATATGTTGAAAAGTGGAAGTAAATGACAGTCACATGACATTTTTTTTCAATTACCATATTTCAATTTTTGGTGCAAAAATGTTACATAGTACCCCTTTAATGTTGGAATGAGTGAATATTTTAGGATTAGTTATAATACAGCATTGTAACTCATGATCTACATAATTATATAAGGCATGAATTATACTGTTTGTATCATGCAGTTTTAGAATATACCTAAAACTGCTGGAAAAATTATAACCTATATGCCTGTTTTAATAAAGAGTTATCAATGAAGTAATAACGTGCTGAGCAGTGGATATAAAAGTGATGAAATTGCGAATAACGCATCATTGCTGTATATATATGCAACCATCTGGAATCATATGATTGCAAGAAAAGTAATATTATGCAGTCATCTGTCTTTGTTCTAGTCATTAACACTGCTTTAAATGCATGTTCCAAATACAGGCTGGTAATACCAGCCTGTATTGCAGCATGCATTTTTACCAGATGGCCAATAAGTCTTAATGCTAAAACTTGTCCCCAAGGGCTGGGTCTTAATGGGCACAATTTTCTGTACAATCTACTTGCTTGTGATGATGTCTCTATGCAAATATGTGACTCTTACTGTTGATACATTAACAGTGCATTGGTTGTATGATCTGTTTGAAGTATCTGTTATCTAATAATTAAGATGAATGTTTAGGGAAAATCCTTGGTTGATCAAAAGTGGTAACAGAAATTAGGAAGTCATATCCAGATGTAAATGTGTTACTCGTATATGAAGTGGTAATAATGCCATGCTGTTAAGATTTAATTTCAATTTAGCTAACATGATCACTGGGATCATTTTATTTGTTGAAAGCAATTGATTTCGCATGAGGATTATGACGTTATATGTTTGTTCATGTTCTACTGATTGTAGTCTTTTTTGAGCTTCATGTGCTTTGATGGTTTGGGCTCCTTTAATATGATACCTTTGAGCCACAGCTATTGGGCTATGAAATGGGATCATAACACAAGAAAGGTAACAATTGCAAAGCAAATGCATTATGTTTACCTTCACATGTTCTAGCCTAACAAGCTACGCACTAGTCTGTTTATTCTAACTAAATCACATTCATGAACATATATATGGTGACCAACCCCTTGCTACATAATGTAATCCAACACCACAGGATGTCTGTTACAGCACCAGCTACCACGGTTACCGTAACAGCCATGTGGTCCAGGTCAGTGACCTAATAATATATGTTTGGAGAAGAAGAAGAAGAAACTCAGCAAAAACAATTATAATGATTTAAGGCAAACATAACAAAAGTAAGTCTAATAGCTTCTGAAAATGAACTGATAACTGGTTTCCCTCTTCAGATATCCCTGCTGGCCTGAGTAAGGAAGACATGGAGAGCAGACTGCAGGGTAAGGCATCTCTCCTTGGTGCTGAAAGCCCTGTGCATTATTTTCCACTGGAAGTAAAAAGTTTAGACTGAGATTTGTAGTAGTAGTAATGGTTTATTGATAAAAAACATGGCTGAATTGAGGTCTTGTACAGCAAGTCAGATATTCTAAAAACATCTAGCATGTCAAAAAGTGATTTTGTATCATTATAGTGAGTCAAAGTTCTAAAACATCTAACACTTTAAAACTGCTAATGTCAATTCCACACTAATTTTTGAAAGGTTGGTGCAATACACTAGACACAAAAAGGTATACCTAGACATACATATTACAAGTGGTTACATTTCAATGTTCAGTAAGCTTACACAATATGGTACTGTTTGTTAGGTGCAAAGTTTGGCACTTACAACAAGACAGACTGTCATTGTTTCTAAGAGTTCTGTCGTGGAGATTGTGCATAACAATATGAATAGAGTTGCTCTCAATGGTAAGGGAAGAATGAATACAATAGCTCTTTTGATTTAGGGTCTTTCCCCTGCAGATTTTTTTTCCATCCTCAACTAAAGTTTGTCATTCCTTATCTAGTATCACTGCCTTCTCTTTTACATAATGATGTATTTCGTTGGATATCTGGTCGAGATAGCAGTTGCCTACCTATTTGTCTGTACTTTTCTACTATTAGCTTTTAACTTGTAACTGTTATTTGTCGTGCTGCACTGGTAGAAAGAACCTAAGCCCACCATTCTTCTTAGCAGTTGTGCTTTGCTTTGCAGAAGTTATAGCTAATCTTTCAAAGAACTTCCCAAACCCATCCTCTGTAAGGCTATGTGCATTGCTTTAAACAAACTGGAATTTATTCAGTTGTGATTTTCATGATCCAGTGAAACTTCCAGCAGTTGTGCTTGGTACTTTTTCTTTGTGGAAGTTCTAGCTAATCTTTCAAACACCCATCCTCTGTAAGTGTAAGGCTATGTGCATGAAATGGAGTTGACCTGCTTTGAACAAACTGCAATTTATTCTTGTGCTTTTCCATTGAAACTTCCAGCAGTTGTGCTTGATACTTTTGCTTTGCAGAAGTTATAGCTGATCTAACTTCCCTAACCCATGCTCTGTGAAATGGAGTTGACTTGCTTTGAAGAAACTGGAATTTATTCTGTTGACAAGTGCTTTGGCCATGATCCATTGAACCCTCCAGCAGTTGTGCTTGATACTTTTGCTTTGCAGAAGTTCTAGCTAATCTTTCAAAGAACTTCCTTAAACCATCCACTGTAAGGCTATGTGCATGAAATGGAGTGGACTTGCTTTGAACAAACTGGAATTTATACAGTTGTGCTTTCCATGATCCATTGAAACTTCCAGCAGTTGTGCTTGATACTTTTGCTTTGCAGAAGTCCTAGCTAATCTTTCAAAGAACTTCTCTATCCAATCCTCAGTAAGGCCTATGTGCATGAAATGGAGTGGACTTGCTTTGAACAAACTGGAATTCATTCTGTTCTGCTTCCATGTTCCATTATAACTCGCAGGCCAACCCTTTTCATATAGTAGTAGCTTGATGATTTGTATGTTGGCTTTGCAGAGTTTTGTTGCAGACCTGAGTACAAGCTTGATCTGTCTTCTATACAAGGTTATAGAACCAATTTATCTTCACTTAAATTGCATTCCTTGTAATTCTTTGCTCAATGAATACACAAAGATCTTAAATCCACAATTTCTTTCAAAGCAGTGAGGCTGGTTGCTTTGAACTTTGAATTTGAAGCTGAACTATGTTGCTTGCATAGAACAACTTTCTTCACAGCAATGTGGTCACATGCTTTGAGCTAATACATGTATATCATTTCAAAACATCCTCCTCAAAACTCTAAACCCTGGCTTAACATGATTAAATTGGTTGTCACTGTGTGGAACTCTCAGAGACGGACTTAAGAATATAGCCGTAACCTTCTTTTTCAACAGGGATTTTGTTGGATTGTGCTGATGCATTCAATCCCAGTAGTAATGATAATCTTGTTAGTTCCTCCCAATAGAATCTAAGGGAAGAGTGGACAGACTCGTATGGTAAGATGAGGGTAGGAAATTCTGTTTCAATGAAAACTCTCTTAAAGAATAGTGTCACCCTGCTGGTTATAGTAACTGTTATTTATGTCATACCTGATCCGCGATAACGTTTGATATGGTTGTTCTGGCCCGTATGATAACTAGCTGTATCACATGGGCTTCCAAAAGTTCCATAGCATACATGTACTTCGAACACGTTCCGCGTGAGCAGCGTATGCCACTTTTGAAAATTTGAATACCAGATTGAGAGGTTGGAATTAATGTTGTACAGTTACAATTTTTTGTTTAGGGACACCGAATTTTGGCACATTTTGCATTGAAACGTATTTTTGGGGTATGGTCCTTGGTCCCAGCTCTCCCGTGGGTCGGATCTCCCTCTGGCCTTCGGGCGATTCGACCCACAGTTGGGCTGGTACCTCTGGTGATATGAAATACATCATGTAGTATTCTATATGGATTTCATGGCAACTGTTGAGTCCCTCCCCCCCCCCCTCTAGTGCCTTTTCCCATGTGACATAATTGATGCAATGGCTACATTACAGATATGTGCATCAAGGATCTGAATCTCTTGTCCCGGATTGACCTGGTCAAGATGGATGAGGAGGGATTCGACCTCAAGCCCACAGGTGATCAAACATTTCCAAGCAAATCCCAACAATTCAGCATAGAGTATAGACCATTTTATATGCACTACTGGGCATTGAAATGTTATATATCTCACAAGTACATGTAGAAGTACAACAAATTAAACAAGAATGCAATCAAATAAAAATGTATCACATTTTGCCTCAAATTTACATTGTGATCCAATCCATATACAAAATGTAGTTACCACAATATACATGTACATGTACATACAATAGATCTATAATGCCACACCAATTTAATTTGTTGGTTCTTGGATTTAAAAAAAAAATGAAGTGACAGGGTGAAAATATACAGGCCTAGGCATCTTATGATAGCCCCAATTGCTATGATCGGAGCCATGAAGTCAACATACCAGGGTCGTTTATTATTCAAACAGTGAATTTTGAACTTTTAATCAAACCGCTGCATTGATAGATGGAAAAACTGTAACAACTAGGAAGAAAAGGAATTTCTTCAACTGCTGTGGCCAAAATATGAGCATATTGGGGTTGTTTAGAACCTGAATATTTTTTTTCAAAGAATCAAACCAGAAAAAAAAAATGAATCCAAGATCCAGTTGATTAAATTGGTGTGGCCTTTAGGAGAAATCTGTTGGAGTTATCCTTATAGTGCCCCAATTCATCATCTTATTATTACTGTACGGTAATGATGACCTAAATTCTGGTGATGTGAACATTCTTATTCCCCTGTAGAGGTGGGGAGGCTAATGGCCAGGTACTGTATCACATATGACACCATGAACAAATTCAGCAGTCTGGAAGGCACGGAAAGTCTTGGGGACCTGGTAAGTACTTTGTCCCAGCTATAAGTCATCAAATTGTAACAGTCGTCTTTTGTCAAAGATGATAGATATTCAAATTATTGCGACCTTGTCAAAAAGCCCATAGAATCAATCACTTTGTTGATCAAATTGAAGGGAGAGGGCCAACAGAATTTTCTGAAAAGTAGGCAATGTGGTGAAGAACTGGCACCTTGTGAATTTGTCTTGTAAGGATACATGTAGGTTACGTGTTCAGTGTTATACATGTATATGCAATAAGGTCACACCAATTTGTTGGTTCTCAGTTTTTTTTAGAAAAAAATATGAAGCAACAGCAAAAAAAACAAACAGGCGTAGGCATCCTATGAAAGCCCCAAATGCTATGATAGGAGACCTGAAGTCAACATAGTGGTTTGTAATTGAAACAGTGAATTTTAAACTTTTAATCAAACCGCTGCATTGATACATGTAGATGGAAAAACTGTAACAACTATTATAGGAAGAAAAGGACTTTCTTCAACTGTTGGAGCATTTTGAAGTTGATTCAGAGCCTGAATTTTTTTTTTTTTGCAAATCAGAAAAAAATTAAGAGAGGGAATCCGGAACCAATTGATTAATTAGGTGTGACTTCAATAAGATATTTTAGTGGATGAATTGCTTCATTACAAAATATGGCAGACTGATCATTCTCTTTCCACAGTCCACTATGCCGTTGTAATGGATAATCCATTCTTTTTCCTGTATTTCACTGATTACAATGCTCACTGCTGGAATTATGTTATAAGACTGTCAATATCTGTCCCCACAGGTCAATACAGTTGCTGGCTGTAAAGAGTTCCAGGATGTGACACTTCGGATCAATGAGCGGAAAACTCTCAACACCCTGAACAAGGACAAACACAGGGCCACGGTCAGGTCAGCGCAAGATCGTGCACTTTGACAAACATATCTGGGAATGAATGTGATACCATATGTAGATCTTGATAAATCTGTACATCTGGATTGATACAAGGTTTTGTTAGACGTTTTGATCACCATCCAGTGAAAATATATGCACTCATTTGATTGTTACCATAACTTTTCCTTTCATTTCACTGATGAAGATCATTGGATGGTGATCGAAACGTCTATTAAAACCTTGTATCAAATACCAGATGACGTACAGTCAAATTTATCAAGATATTATATTCCTGGATGAGTAATCTTCATAATGTGATACCAGATGTGTGGACCCAAATCATCAATATTGTACTGCTCTTGTTCTGGATCATTGCTACTAGTGTTATTCTTCGACTATGCAGTAGTTCAGCAATTTGAAAAATTTGTTGCAAATACAATGGCCTTGATCTATCACAATATAGCATTGGTTTTTGCATTATTCTTCTCGATTCTGACATGCAGTCATGAAGTCTAGAAGTTCAATCTTCAAATAATCTATAATAGATAACAAAGAGGAAGAAGTCTAAATGAGGTTCTGATTTGTGGAAACATCTGAAAGGCAAGAGCTCCTCTCTAATGGACTGCCGATTGTCTTTATTTCAACCTTGCAACGTAGTCACGAAGTCTAGAAGTTCAATCTTGAAATAATCTATAAATAACCAAAATGAAGAAGTCTTAATGAGGTTCTGATTTGTGGAAACAGCTCTTAATGACTGGTTCTGTCTTAAGGACTACCGATTGTCTTTTTCTCAGGTTTGCAATGGATGGAAAGATAAAGACTGGGCAGATGAAAGTCAATTGGTAAGCACTTCAAGTTCTTCATTGTCTCAGTGTAAAGGCATCCAATGCAATTTCAGGGCAGCAAAACTGCATTTTCTGGTCATTCTTTTAATGTTACAGTAGTAAGTTGAATCAATCCTATCCCATAGCATGCTGATATCTTTTAGGCAAAAGTGCGATGTTGCTGACGGAAAACGGTTGCTTGTTTCATGTCATAGGCTGGTTCTAGCTATTTATTGGTGGTACCAAAAAATAAAGTGATTCCTTATGACCTAGCTTGTTTTTGGGCTAGTTCAAACGCTTCAAGTATGAAATAATTACGAAAATGTGCTAAGAAATGGCAGTAAATGTCAATATCAGACAGATTTCCTCATCCAGAATATTTTTTTTTTGCCGCCCTAAAATTGCATTGGATGCCTTTAAGTTAAGTTTAATGTCTTGATCAGCAAGAGTCTATCCAGAACCTTGCCCTTCCTTGACCCTACCATTGCTCCTTCAGCGTTGACAGATTGATATGAATGCTGAAGTGCGGGAACAGAGGGGCTCAGAGCGTACGGAGATCAGAGAGCGCCGCACTTGAAACCCTGCCAGGCACTATTGACTTATGTGGACCGATCCCTCCTTTATTACTCAAACGCGACTTCTGATACCACTTGCCGCCCAAATATCGACCAGGTGTCAAGTACGTTGTAAGGTGATGTCAGAATTTG